>CM069133.1:17235036-17662536 GCA_035221665.1 Okamejei kenojei
CTTGCCCATAGCCGGGGGCTTCGGGGAAGCCACCCGCTCACACGTGCAGCCTTCGATCAGGTAAATCCCAGAGGGTCGGCTGCTCTGTTCGTGCTCAAAGTAGAAGAGGACATTCTGGTAAAGGGCGAACCACTTGTCGTGCCACTTGCTGTTCTCGGCCGTCTTCTTGCTCAGGTAGCCGCGCTTCGCCCCCTGCCTGCGCGCCACCAGGGCCAGGTACACAGCGTGTGCCTCGTTATACCTGATGCTCTTCTGCATTTTCCGTCACCACGATGTTGAGAGGGGGTCGGGGGGAAGGACAGGGTGGAGGGGGGGGGGGGGGGGGGGGGGGGGGGGGGGGGGGGGAGGAGGAGGAGGGGGATTTGGGGTGGGGTGAGGAGGGGTCTTATTTCCCTTCCATTCTAGTTTCCCCGGAGCCGGGTCAGCGTGGATCCCAGCAGCCGCAGAAACTTAAGGTGGCACTTGTCAGCCAGCGAGCCTCTCCAGCGAGGGACTGGGACGAGAGGAGTGGTGCAGGGAGAGCAGGGTCAGGCATAGCGAGCCGCCACCAGGTCCCAGGCTGGCTGCAGATACATGGCAGGATCAGGGAGAGTGAGACACACACACACACACACACACAGATAGAGAGTGTAGACAGAGAGAGAGAGGTTGGGAGCCCGGGCTAAGGCGGAGTCACATGGGCAGGATCAGCTGTAATCCGCTTTGATACCGATTTAAAGAGACAGCATCTTGCAACAACAAAAAAACATCACCCCTCCCTCCCCCCGGCCCACACTGACGCAGCCTTCCTTGCACCGCCCCACAGACAGACTGTGTGGGATGTCTCTCACTGTGTGTGAGTTTGTGTGTACGGCGGGGAAACCACATGTGTGTGCCTGAGGTTTCATTCGACTCTTTGTAACTTCGACTTTTTTTTTTCCCCCCTACACGGCTCTTCATCGGAAGTTTGAACAACCGCCCACATAAGGTCATTCTTTCATGGATAACATAAACGAATATTAAACTCATTCAACCAGAGACAGACACAAAAAGCTGGAGTAACTCAACGGGACAGGCAGCGTCTCTGGAGAGAAGGCATGGGTGGGGTTTCGGGTCGAGACCCTTCTTCAGACCCTATCAGACTTACCATGAAACCTTCTTTAAAACTTCTTCCAAGACAGTTGGTAACCCTGCGCTCGCTGCAACCTTGCTTGTTTTTCACCCAAATAAAGAAACATAGAAAATAGGGCAGCTAATGTTATCCCACTTTTCAAGAAAGGAGCGAGAGAGAAAACGGGGAATTCTAGACCAGTTCGCCTGACACCCATCGGTGGTGGGGAAGATGCTGGAGTCGATTATTAAAGAAGTAATAACGGCGCATTTGGATAGCAGTGAAAGGATTGGTCCAAGTCAGCATGGATTTATGAAGGGGACATCCTGCTTGACTAATCCTCTGGAACTTTTTGAGGATGTGACAAGTAAAATGTGCCGCCTTACACGGCAGTTCTCCTTCCATGCCCTGCGCTCTACTCTGGCTGTCGGCACCAGCAGAACTTGGCTTTCATTCTCCTGAAACTTCGGGCCTCACTCACCCAGACCTGCAATGGACCCCGACTCTCGACTCTGAAGAAGGGTCTCGACCCGAAATGTCACCTATTCCTTCGCTCCATAGATGCTGCTTCATCCGCTGAGTTTCTCCAGCATTCCTATATTTGCAGATGACACAAAGCTGGGTAGCAGTGTGAACTGCGAAGAGGATGCTAGGAGGTTGCAGGGTGACTTGGACAGGTCGAGTGAGCGGGCAGATGCGTGGCAGATGCAGTATAATGTAGATAAGTGTGAGGTTATCCACTTTGGCGGCAAGAACAAGGAGGCTGATTATTATCTCAATGGGGTTAGATTAGGAAAAAGGGAAGTGCAGCGAGACCTGCGTGTCCTTGTACACCAGTCACTGAAAGTAAACATGCAGGTACAGCAGGCAGTGAAGAAAGCTAATGGCATGTTGGCCTTCATAACGAGAGGATTTGAGTATAGGAGCAAAGAGGTCCTTCTGCAGTTCTACAGGGCCCAGGTGAGACCACATCTGGAGGATTGTGTGCAGTTTCGGTCTCCTAATTTGAGGAAGGACATCCTTGCTATTGAGGCAGTGCAGCGTAGGTTCACGGGGTTAATCCCCGGGAAGGCGGGACTGTCATGCCAGGAAAGATTGGAAAGACTGGGCTCGGAGTCACTGGAGTTTGGAAGGATGAGAGGAATTCTCATTACAGTATAAAACGCTGCATCGGGACTTCCTGACTCTTATACTCAATGGCCGGACCTGTGAAAGAAAGCAAGCACACTTTATGTCATTTAACGTTTTGACCAATTCAGGTTTTTTTTAAATATACACTCGTCTACTTTACAATTGCACCTTCAATTGGGCGGGGAATAATGCTGTTCTTTAATTTGCGTTTCAGTTTACCATAGATTTAATGTAATTAAAACCTCAATCCACATTTATTCGAAAGGAACTAAACGGGTGGTGGTGGTGGTGGTGGGGGGGGGGGGGGGGGGGGGGGGGGGGGGGGGGGTCGACCGCTAGGAATATGAATTTCTATTCAGCGGGGTTATAACACTTGGTTTTCTGTACTCGATAGTGTCGGGTCAAGAGCAGAGCCGACTTTGGCCAGTGGGGTGTGCGCTTCTTCTCCTCTGTCCACCGAATGGAAAGCGGCGCAAATTACTCTCGAATTACACCACAATAATAAATAACTCAACCATTCAACAAGCTACTGCACACGATGATCGTGTCATCGCGTGTCCCGCCGTTGAGATGGCCATACCCCAACTTTCAGAAAGTTTCAAAAGCTTCGAATGAAACAAACTCAAAGCGATTTCGCATTTCAGCAAGAATGGGTTTTTTTTTTATTCGGCTGGTATTGGTCGCAGGGGGAGTGCTGCTGTCTGTCTGTCTGTCTGTCTGTCTGTCTGTCTGTCTGTCTGTCTGTCTGTCTGTCTGTCTGTCTGTCCTGTCTGTCCTGTCTGTCTGTCTGTCTGTCTGTCTGCCAGGCAGGCAGGCAGCAATTGGTCTGGCGTGTTATCTGGAACTCGCCCTCGGTAAGACACACTTCAGATTATGCTCTTGTCGGAACGGAGATTGAATTCAGAACCAACTCGCAAATGATACACGGAGGTCCAACAAAAAGACATGGCCACATCCGATACAGACAGTGCTGCAGTTACATGAAGTCAGAATAACCTCTCAACACCCTTGTGCAGCCGCAGAGGATGGTTTGCACCGCAAATAGACTCACATGCTGGAGTATCCCAGCGGGACAGGCAGCATCTCTGGAGAGAAGGAACGGGTGGCGTTTCGGGGTCGAGGCGCTACTTGAGATCTGTCGTTTTCACACCTTACCCTTCCATATCTCTAGACACCCGGTCCCCTGACTCTCAGTCTGAAGAAGAGTCCCAATGTGCACTGAATACGGCTTTTTGTCGTTGTACTAATATTAGATACAGTGCGTATATAATTGATTATCTTTGCAAGTTAGACTCCTACAAGGATCAATACCCGTAACTACTTCGCAATGTTCGGGAGACTGTTTTTAAATATAACTATTTATTAGAAATGTAAGCACGTAAATAGCGGCAAAAACAACACCGTCTGGGGCAGAGAAACGCGACCGTCAAAATCACTGGCCTTAAACAAGATAAAGATTCTCAAATGACCGCTGGGCTAGAAAAAAACACAGCTCTGATATTCACAAGCGGTTGTGAAATCTAACCGAAATAGATTATTATCTTACAAGAAGGTCATTATAAATACTTGGAAGAGAAAGTGTCACTAAATCCAGGAGGACCCAAAACGTAAGGATTAATACATAAAGAGGAAGCAACAGAATCCATCTATGAACCATTAGTGAATGGCAGTGTATACTTGATGGACCGAATGGCCTAATACTACTCCTATAACTTATAAACTTAAAGGGGCTATCCCACTTGGGCGACTTAATTGGTGAGTTTAGGAGAGTTTGAAAAAAGGACATGTTGAAGACCTCCTTTGACTGTAGAAGACCAGCTTCGACTAGCTCCGACTAACTTCGGGAAAATTGGACATCGAATAGTGGAGAGTGAAGACGACCTCCTTCGACTGCCTTTGACTACCCTCGATTACCTACGACTAACGTGCCGACCTACTACGACCTACTACGACCAAACCTATGAGTAGAAAAGTCTTGATTTTCCACGGCAACCTTTTTTTACTCGCGGGCATTTTTTAACACGTTGAAAAAAACGTGGCAACCTAGCCGAGGCCTCGAGTACGTGGAGACCATTTGCGAGCATGAAGGAGAGTTACAAAGACCTCCCACGACCTCGTGTCGACCATGCTGCGAGTATGAGTCGAGGGCAAACTCGCCAGAACTCGCGGATTAGGTCGCCCAAGTGGGTCAGGCCCTTTAGGAGTCATACAGCACGTAACTACATTTTGCCCCAGGTTGTTCATGCCAACCAAGATGCCACATCTAAAATAGTCCCATTTGTCTGTATTGGAACCAAAGCACTCAGCAGACACTCGTACAATTACCCCACGGGCTGCCCAACAGGGTTAGGATGGATTCCAAGTAGCTGCAGCTGGCAGCATTAACTGCTCTGCCTCCATGCCACCCCGCGCTCTCATTTCTCAAGCGTTTTGCTTTCAGAAAGAGTTTGTGACACTCATTTCTCAAGCGTTTTGCTTTCAGAAAGAGTTTGTGACACTCACTGGAGATTTAGAATAGGAGATAAAGTGCAAAGTCAGTTGGTGCAACCTCGTGTTCTGGTGTCGAGACAACAACCTTTCGCTCAATGTCAGCAAGACTGAGGGGATAGAAGGCGACTTCAGGAAGCAAAGGTGCCAAAGCTGAGGTGGTTGAAAACTTCAAATTCCTAGGAGCTGATATAACCAACTACTTCTCCTGGACCACCCATACTGAAGCAACGACCAGGAAAACATCACGCCTCTACTTCCTTAGAAGGCTAAGAAAGTTTGGCATGTCCCCTACAACTCTCACCAACTTCTACAGATGCACCATAGAAAGCATTTTATCAGGATGCATCACAGCTTGATTTGGGAACAGCTCCGTCCAAGACCACAAGAAATTGCAGAGAATTGTGGACGCAGCCCAGACCATCACACAAACCAACCTCCCTTCTGTTGATTCCTCAGCAAGGCCAGCAGCGTAATTAAGGGCGATTCGCACCCTGGCCACTCCCACTTCTCCCCTCTCCCATCGGGCAAAAGGTATAGAAGTGTGAAAATGCACATCTCCAGATTCAGGGACAATTTCTTCCCAGCTGTTTATCAGGCAACTGAATCACTCTACCACAACCAGAGACTAGTGCTGAACCATCTATCTACCTCATTGGTGACCCGCGGCCTATCCTTGATTGGGCTTTGCTGGCTTTACCTTGCACTGAACGTTATTCCCTCATCATGTATCTACACACTGTAAGTGGCTCGATTGTAATCATGTATTGTCTTTCTGCTGACTGGTTAGCACGCAACAAAAAGCTTTTCACCGCAACTTTGTACGTGGTAAACTGAACTGATTTGAAGATAAAACAAAGAACTGCTATATTATTTCAGACATAGGTGACATGGAGGTGCAGCTGATCGAGTTGCTGCCTTGCTGTTCCAGCATTCTGAGTTCAATCCTGACCTCCAGTACTGGCTGTTTGGACTCTGAACATTCACCCTGAGATCATTCAGGGTTCCTCTGCTATCGTTGCTGAGGCCGGGAGTGTACAGATCTGGTTCCCTTCATAGTCATAGGTATACAATGTGGAAACAGGCCTTTTGGCCTAACTTGCCCATGCCTACCAACATGCCCCATCTCCACTAGTCCCACCTGCCTGCATTAGTCCCGTATCCTTCTACGCCTGTCCTATCCACATCCCATATTTAAGGAAATATACTTTGGCATTGAAGACAATCCAAAAGCGATTGGCTAGGCAAATTCCCTTCATGAGCTCATTCTCCTATCTCAAACAACAAAATAAATAAGAACGTCAAATCAGATCAGATCAGATGAGTTGATTGTCAAATACACCAGGATGCAGTGAAACTCCATTTCACATGAACTTCATAAGTTCATAAGTGATAGGAACGCAATTTGGCCATTCTCCTGCCTTCTCCCCATAACCCCTGACACCTGTACTGATCAAATGCTCATAGAGTAATTAGGATACATACAGTAATGGTAAATACAACAATAAATTAAAAGTGCAAAAAACAGCAGAATCATTGCACGATTGTTGTGCAGTCTGAAGGAGTAAAAAATATTATAGCGTCTTGACGGATTAACCAAATGAAGTAGGTCTGGGGAGGAGATGTGAAAGAGATGATTGGTTTAGCAGTCTGATAGAAGTGGAGAAGAAGCTATTCTTGTCTTAAGCTCTTCTTAAGTCTGAATGTCTGAGCTTTCAAGCTCCTGCATCTTTTCTCCGATGACAGAAGAGAGAAAAGGGAGTGGTCAGGATGATATGCCTCCTTGATGCTTCCAGCCTTTTTGATGTTTAGTTTTAGTTTAGTTTAGTTTAGAGATTCAGCGTGGAAACAGGCCCTTCTGCCCACCGACTCCACTCAGACCAGCGATCCCCATACACTAACACTATCCTACACATTTAGAAACAATTGACAATTTTTACCGAAGGTAAATTAACCTACAAACCTGTACGTCTATGGAATGTTGGGGGAAACCAGAACCCGTTTCGTCACGGGGAGAATGTACAAACCTCATTGGTTATCTGTGGAATTCAAAGTAGTTGAGGCCAGTTCATTGGCTATATTTAAGAGGGAGTTGGATGTGGCCCTTGTGGCTAGAGGGATCAGGGGGTCTGGAGAGAAGGCAGGTACGGGATACTGAGTTGGATGATCAGCCATGATCATATTGAATGGCGGTGCGGGCTCGAAGGGCCGAATGGCCTGCTCCTGCACCTATTTTCTATGTTTCCATACAGACATCACCCGTACTCAGGATTAAACCCGGGTCTCTGGCGCTGTAAGGCAGCAACTCGACCGCTGTGCCGCCATTAATGTCATGCATAAAGATGGATTGCATGGAAGGGAGTGACGGACCTGTGATGGAGTGGGTTGTGTTGACCACTCACTGCAGTTTCATGTGGTCAAAAGCACCAGGCTGAGATGCATCCCGTAAGGAACACTTTACATAGCGCATCTGTAGAAGTTCAAGAGCATCCTCCCGAACATGCTAAACCCTCTCGGAGCCAAAGATGGTATTCATAGCTTGCCACAGTCACCTGGTACCCGCTTGATTGAATTGAGCCTCCGGCTCGAGCGATACTTCAGTTGTGATCTAAATAATGTTTCATAAAGGCCCACCAAGGCTTCTTTGCACTGAAACCTCTACCTCCATATCTATAAAGTCTCCATCCCATCCGGTTCAATCACTTTCTCAATGCTCTCTTTGACATTACTCTGGTTTCAACTGAGCAGAATTATAAGGATGACCAGCCAGCAGCCATATGTTTGAGAAACGTTTGTTTCAGATCGTGTTTTCACTTCACAATTAATGCATTGTGGAAGATGGTTTGTATTTAACAACTTGAGAAATGCAAGCAGAAATACGCGAGTTCTCTTCTATCTACTTTGTCACATTCAGTGAAATCTGGATTGAAATATTACCTCAGATCCACTGTCTTGCACAAAACATTTATATTCTTGAATTTAAAAAAAAAATATCCATCTCTGTTTTGAATATACTCAGTGACTGAGCCTCCATAGCTTGTGGAGATTTACAAAGATTTGCTGTCCTCAGGGTGATTACATTTCTTGTTGTCACGATCCTGAAAAGCTTACCCTGTAATTTGTGACCCTTGTACCGGACACTCCAGCCAGAAAACGTATCATCCCTGCATCTACCCTGTCAAGCATGATAAGAAAATTATACAGAGTAAATAGAAACATAGAAACATAGAAATTAGGTGCAGGAGTAGCCCATTCGGCTCTTCGAGCCTGCACCGCCATTCAATATGATCATCCAACTCAGTATCCCGTACCTGCCTTCTCTCCATATCCCCTGATCCCCTTAGCCACAAGGGCCACATCTAACTCCCTCTTAAATATAGCGAGAGTTAGATGTGGCCCTTGTGGATTATTCTTGGAAGGATTATTCTTGTAAAGTTCAGAGGAGATACAGTAGATCCGGTCTGCTTCACCTCACCTCTTCACCTCTCCTACCAGCAATCAACCTGGTGAACCTCCACTGCACGCCCTCTATCTTCAGTTAAGGAAGCTGGATCTGCATTCAATATTCCATCCTTGGCCTCTATTTGATAAGAGCAAGCTATCACTACCCTTTTACTCTAGCATACTGTTTGTCTTCCAAATCGCCTATCTGCAGAATAATACCCAATGACTCATGTACATGGATACATGGGTCCTTCTGAATACCATACGCCAATTCATCTCTCACCATTCAAAAAAATAATTCGTTTTTTTGGAGGTCAATAGTTCCAATCTCTCTGCATTGTTACCGGGATTTCCCAGGGTGTAATGTACTTGGTACAAACCATCTTTAGCTGTTTCATCAATCACCTTCCTTCCATTGAAAAGTTAGAACTGGGGATATTTGCAGATAATTCCACAACAATCAATTCCGTTGAACATTATTCAGAGGATGAAAGCGACCATGCCATCAGTATGCTTGGAATAACATCCAGCTAAGGGTTGATATATAATACTCAAGCCAGCACCCTGAACATTCATCTTCACTAGCTCCAGCAAACTGTGGCTCCATCATTCAGCCTGTTCATACCTCCCAGTCCCATCACATGTGCCAGCAAGGCAGCAGACACCATTTTGCAGGTTTGCCTCATCACTGTGGTAGACATTACTAATCTCCTCACGATATCAGACAGGCTAATTTCAAATAACCTGATAGAATTCACAATGATCCCAATTATATGCAATAAAGTATTGGACCCGATGGAACACACAATAGGGCTCTGATTGATTATTAGGACTGGATGTTACAATCCCTCAGATTTCACTACAATTGACATTCTTGGGGATGACCACCAGGTGAATGTTGCTAACATTCAGACACATCTTCAGCTGCGTACCTCGACGTCACTGGGTGTCTCGGCCTTTTATCACAAGACACCCTCAGTAGAGGCAGGCCCACCGTAGGGTGATCAGACCTGGGTGTGGGTCTTACTCTTAGCCTCTAGATGGTCACGTGGCAGCCCAGACAGCATCTTTCCTCTTCAGCCACAGCCAGTGACTGCTCCGTTCAGTAGCGTTGGCAAGTTCTTTTATTGTCCTCCTTTGTGCCTGCCCTTTGACTCCTACTTCGCTCAGGAGCCTTGCGGTGGAACTGGCTACAAAGCCCCTGCACCCCACCTCCACTGGACACACCCTAATGCCCCTGTCCCACTTAGGAAACCTGAACGGAAACCTCTGGAGATTGTGCGCCCCACCTCTGGAGATTGTGCGGTTCCCGGAGATTCTCAGAGGTTTTTCGTCAGTCTCCCTACCTGCTTCCACTACCTGCAACCTCCGGCAACCACCTGCAACCTCCGGGAACCGCACGCAAACCTTGGGTGGGGCGCAAAGTCCCCAGAGGTTTCCGTTCGGGGCTTCCTAAGTGGGACGGGGGCTCTACACTCCAACCTCTCTCCTCTGCCTCTGCTGCAAGGTTTGAATATCGAAGCTTTTACCTTTCATAAGCCTCGTCCACAGCCTCCTCCCATGGGACCGCCAGCTGAATGATGAAAACACGCCGACAGGAGTTGGACCAGAGACCGAGGTCTGGTCGCAGGTTGGTAACTGCGATTTCAACTGGGAACAAAATGGCTGCAAAGACTTCACAAATCGCAAGTTTATCTCCACTTCACACCGCAGATTCAGATTGGTTTATTGTCAGACGGGCCAGAGTGCAATGCAATTCCTTTTTTCACGTGAATCTCACAGAGTAAACTGTAAACATACGGTAAAGATAAACATAACGATAAATACAACGGCGAGTGCAAACAGCAGAAGGGTGCAAGATTATAGTGCGAAAATTAAAGAAATAACTGAATGACGTAGAGTTAGGAGCAAGAATACATGGCAGCCCTTCCATTTAGGGGGCGTGAGAGAGGTGTTTGGTTCAGGAGTCTGAATGCAGCTGTTCCTCAGTCAGGACCATGAGCTCTGACGTTCCTGTATTTTCTCCCAGAAGATAGAAGAGAAAAAAAAGGGAATGGCCTGGGTTGCAGGCCATATTGAACTGGAAATATATCGCACTTTCTTCCTTGTTTACAGGTCCAGATGATGGAATTCTCTATCCAATCGCATTGTGTAGGAATATTCAGCAGGGAAGCACAGTGACACTGCAGGTCATGCAGCTGTCTCACAGTTCCCGTCTCACAGATTTAAATTTGACCCCTGGTGCAGTCAGATAATTGAGAAGATTGTCCGGACCAGGACTTATTTTTTTTAGGATCCAGCAGCAGAAGACTAAACCACTCATATGAAGGGAGAAAATTATTGTTTTGAGAAAACTTGCATGTGGTATGTAAAAAGCTGTAAACATTTTTGCGGTTATGTAAATAGAAAGATGGCAGTTAAGGTAAATGTGGAGCCTTGAGAGAGAGAATGTGGCTATGAATAAGAGTCACAGTCATAGAGTGATACAGTGTGGAAACAGGCCCTTCGGCCCAACTTGCCCACACTGGCAAACAATGTCCCAGCTACACTAGTCCCGCCTGTATGCGCTTGGTCCATATCCCTCCAAACCTGTCCTATCCATGAACCTGTTCAACTGTTTCTTAAACAATGGGATAGTCCCAGCCTCAACTACCTCCTCTGGCAGCTTGTTTCATACACCCACCACCCTTTGTGTGAAAAAGTTACCCCTCGGATTAACTATTAAATCTTTTCCCCTTCACCTTGAACCTATGTCCTCTGATTTTCGATTCCCCTACTCTGGGCAAGAGAGGGGAAAATGAATGACAGCAAAATTGAAAAATTAATAACAGCAAACAAAGAAATGGCAGGTATGCAACATACACTTTTTGCATAAGTAATCACTGTGGTAGACATTACTAATCTCCCCAGCGATATCAGACTGGCTAATTTCAAATAATGTGATAGAATTTACAAAACCTCCAATTATAAAGGATAGAGAATTGGACCCAACGGACTATACAATGGGTGCTCTAAAGAAAATGGCTGCAGAGATAGTGGATCAAAAGGTTGAATTTTTTTATAACACACTAAACTCGGGGAAGTACCAATAGATTGGAAAACAGTCAGTATGACTCGCTTTTTAAAAAGAATAAAGGCCAAAGACTGAGAACTGCAGGTCAGCTCATTTAACAGCCATTATTACCAAGATGTTAGTCAATAATCAGAATCAGAATCAGAATCAGATTATATTCACCAAGTATGTTTTACAACATACGAGGAATTTCATTGGCCAGGTCAGTCATACAATTAAAAGCAACAGATTCAGAAACATCCACCACAGTGACTCCCTGTGACGGAAGGCGAAATAAAGTTCAAGGCTCTTCCTTTGTTCTTCCTTGGTCGGGGGCCTCGAGCCCGCCGTTGACGGGACGGTCTTAACTCCCCCGCGCCGGGGCTGGACGAACCTTCTGCGGCGTTGGAGCTCCCGACTTGTCTAATCAAAGAGGAAATAGCTGCTCATGCTGGAAAGCCAAATATAATTAAACCTAGTCATCATGGTTTACGAAAAGCATATCATGAATGACAAATTTGCTTACATTCTTTGAGGAGGTAATAGGGAGAGTTGATAGACAGGAACAAGCAGATGTAGTGGATTAAATTTAAAGTCCACAATATCAAAGAACGCTTGTCGGAATGGATTGAAAATTGGTTGTCTCGTAAAAAACAGAGAATTGGAACAAATAGGCGCTTTTCAGACTGGAAGGAGGTAACTAGTGGAGCGCTGCAGGCATCATGTCATGGCCTGCGATTGTTCACTATTTATATTGACGACCGAGTAGAACGAACACTGTGTAAAATTTGGCGATCGTACTAAAATAGAAGGAAGGATATGGTGCTTTACGAGCACTGTGGTTCTGCAGTGGGATATGGATAGGTTGAATGAGTGGGCAAAGTTCTAGGAAATGGAAGTTAATCATGGGGACGTACGAGGTCATGCACTTTGGTAGGAGGAATTGTTGATTCCGGATCTTTTACCTTCCCTAGTCTGGGTCAGCAAAACACTGAATCGAACACTGGAGTCCAAACCCTTCTTTATTTGTACACACAGGGGGGCCAGCCTCGGATCCACTCACTCAAGCCCTCAGCATCCTCGTGCAACCAGAACGGAAGGAAAGACAACCGACACGCCCCAACGAAACTATCGCCCTTTTTTACCCTATACAGTGGCGGGAAACTAACGGCGCAAAAGTACAGGGGGAGGCAACCCCGACAAACCAATCACAAAAACCTGCTGGAAGATACAACGGGAGGCGACTCCTTTGCCCAATCGTAGACACAGAACAAGCGTCAGTATATTGAAACAAAACAGAAATCTCTTCAGGGCTCCAGACTTAGTGGCGACAGGCAGGTCACATAAATGGGAGGCAATCCCTCTGCTCAATCATCAATTCAATGCATAGAAACAAAATAGAAACATCTTCAGGAGCCCAGACTTAGTGGCAACAGGTGGGTCACATGGGCAGAAGCTTCTTGAAACTTCGTCAGTGGGGTCCAGACACGGTGGCGGCAGGTGAGTCACATGATTACCAAGGACTGACCCTCCACCCTATGAGGTCACCACCAGTGAAGCCCAATCTTTCAGATACCTCCCATTTCCCAAAGCACCCCAACCCCTGCATATTGACAGAAGCACAAGGCAGATTATCAACTAAATGGGGAGAAACAGCAAGTGAGTGAAGTACAGAGAGATTTATGTGTGCTAGTGCATGAATCACAAGTTAAGAAGGCAAATGGCATCTTTGCCTTTTTTTTTTGCAAAGAGGTTGGTTTAAAAATAGAGAGGTTTTGTTGCAATTATGCAGGGTGTGCGCCTGTGAGAAGTTTGTCAACTCGAGCAAATATAAATGGAAACTACTTAGGAATGGATTGAGGCCACCTTTCTCTGGATCTCCTGGGTTAAAGCGATTCAATTAGAAATAACCCTCCAGTCAATAGCTACAGAAATCTATCCTTGACACCTCTTTCTTCCCATTGCATTATTTTCAGGAACAAGATACAGTAGTTCCTCCAATGTTTTGAACTCCATATACAGTTTAGAAGGATGATGATGAACCTCATTGAATAGTGAAAAGCCTGGATCGAGTGGCACATATAAAATTCTTAAGGGATTGGACAGGCTAGGCGCAGGAAAAATATTCCACATGTTGGGAGAGTCCAGAACCAGGGGTCACAATTTAAGAATAAGGAGTAGCCCATTTAGGACTGAGATGAGGAAAAACTTTTTCACCCAGAGAGCTGTGATTCTGTGGAATTCTCTGCCACAGAAGCAGTGGAGGCCAATTCACTGGACTGTTTCAAGAGAAAGTTAGATTTAGCTCTTAGGGCTAACGTAATCAAGGGATATGGGGGAAAAAGCAGGAACGGGATATTGATGTTGGATGATCAGCCATGATCATATCGAATGGCTAAAAGGGTGGAATGGCCTAGTTTCTATGTTTCTCTGTGGAGAGGATGTTTCCACTAGTGGGAGAGTCTAGGACCAGAGGCCATGACCTCAGATTAAAAGGATAAAAAGGAAGGAGATGAGGAGACATTTCTTCAGTCAAAGGGTGGCGAATCTGTGGAATTCATTGCCACAGACAGCTGTGGAGGCCAAGTCAATGGATCTTTTTAAGGCAAAGATTGATAGATTGCTGATTGGTACAGGTGTCAGGGGCTATGGGGAGAAGGCAAGAGAACGGGGTTGAGAGGGAAAGATGGATCAGCCATGATTGAATGGTGTGGACTTGATGGGCAGAATGGCCTAATTCTGCTCCTATAACATGAATTTATAGCATGTATTTCTCAGCAAGTGAAACATTATCTAGCCAATATTTTATTTCTATTTGATGGTCTCTGCACACATCAGCTGCCATACTTTCTACATTACCTGTGGCAATTCTTCAAAAATATCCCATGGACTATGAAGCGGTTTGGCACATCGCATGGTCATAAAATATGCTTTATCTTCTTCCTTTTTGTTTCCTAGTACATGATGCACAACGTGTCAGATTAGGTCCTGAGGAGTGTGGAAAACAAAATAACACTTTGGAAAATACAATATAAAATAACAATAAAAATCCTTCTGGGGGAAACGGAATAGCTGATACTGTGGGCATCGAAAAGGGTGTTGAAGGCGTATTGGTTAATCTACACAACCTAACTTAGAGGATGAATCATTTGTGTAATAACAAATAAAAAATAATAATTAATTTTGTAAATGTGGCTTCTTATTAAGATAAAGCATTAACTAGACATTTCTGAAGATATGTGGAGAATGGAGGGATATGATACATGCAGACAGAAGATAATAACTTGACGGCATTATGTTTGGCACGGACAATGTTGGCCAAAGGGCTACCCCTGTACTGTTCAGTGATATGTATGTTCTATGATCTGTCAGCTGCAGCAGAGGGATTTTGAGAGTGTGCCTTTCAAAGGGATGTAAAGAGGCAGTCAGTGGGTCAGGCGAGAAGCCGTGATCTATAACTGTTGGAACCAGTAGAAAACTCAGAAAACAAGGTTGCATAAATCATTTACTTTCAGGCTTAGAACCAGAGCAGAGAGAAGTAACACATGGAATGGACTATCTCAGGCACAATGCGTGGGGTTGGTACACTGCACTGTTTAAGAATCGGGCAGCAACTAGATATTTTAAATCATAATCATATTTTGTTAGCCAAGTATGTTTTGCAACATTTGAAGAATTTCATATGTCATAGTCATACCAATAAAAAGCAACAGAACACACAAAATAAATTTTAACACGAACATCCACCACAGTGACTCCTCCACATTCCTCACTGTGGTGGAAGGCGAAAGAAAGTTCAATCTCTTCCCTTCTTTGTCCTCCAGTGGCCAGGGACCTCTAACCTTCCATCGACGGGGCGATCAAGCTCCTGCATCGGGGGGGGGGGGGGGGGGAATCTCAGCTCCCCCGCACGGGGCGATCTACCCTGGGTCGGGGCTAGTCAAACGTCGTGCGGCATTTAGAGCTACCCGACGTCCTTCTCAACCCGAGACTGCGAAATGCTACAGATGACTGTGAGATAATTTGGCAGTCTCATGTCTAGATGGACAGCAATTACAAAAAAAAAGATAATAATGCATTGGAGGTTGAGATGATCACTAGTATCCTTTCGAAGTCTCAATAGTAATCATGTATTGTCTTTACGTTGACTGGTTAGCACACGACAAAAGCTCTTTACTGTACCTTGTTACACGTGACAATAAACTAAACTCAGCTGAGAGTTTGTTTCCCAGATGATTACTTTATTTCCAGGTCTGTCTATTCTCCAACTATGTAACAGCAAAAAACGGAAGATAGACTTGCCTCCCTTTTATCTGTTTCTCCGTCATGGAAGATAACCAAATGCATCAAAGTTAAGTGTAGTCACTCTTGTAATGCACGAAACATATACAGAATAGCCATTTTTTGCAACGTAGCTGCAATATGATAATTATCAGATAATTGCATTTAGTGATGGTATCCAGGGACCAGGACACCAGAAAGATTTTGCTCATCTTCAAAATAGTTTTTCAAAATCTTTGACGTCTACCCGACAGAGCAGATAAAGCCTCTGAAAGCTCTATTTCACCTGAAAGACAACTTAAGCAGTGCAGGCCTAGATATTTGTGCTCCAGCCTTTGGAATTGGGCTTAAACCTAGAACCTTCATACTCGGAAGCTGCTTCCAGCCTTCTATACACTTCTGTAATGAGGGCAAGTTTTTCTTTCTGATATGCATGGCTTCCTTTAACAGTTTTATTCGTTGCCAGTATTTTTGCTGTTGTCGTTCCTCCTCTTCTAATGTGATTTACATGAACCATATGATGTAGAGGATGCTGACAGCTCCCTGTCTTGATATTTTGGTCTGAAGGCAAAATAATATCAGGTCTGCATGCTGACTTCGTGAGGTAACATTGCCCACTCCCTGTGTCACTAACATAATTTTACATTCTAATTTTAATAAATAATCATGTTTTAACCAACTCACAATTCACCCACTTCCAGATTTAATGGAGTGGAGTGGAATGGTCTGCAAATTTGCCTCCAGAGTTTTTTTAAAGGATGTGTAGGAAGGAACCGCAGATGCTGGTTTAAACCAAAGATAGACCAAAAAAAACTGGAGTAACTCAGCAGCTCAGACAGCATCTCTGGAGAAAAGGAAGAGGTGACGTTTCGGGTCGAGACCCTTCTTCAGACCTTTCTTCTTCAGACTACATAAAAGTCAAAGAATGTTAACGGTTCTTAGTTATGACAAAAACAGGTCAGCTCTTCAGGAAGTCGACAGTTGGGGTTGTGAAAGCTGAATCCATCAGCCAATTCCTTTTGCAGAACTGAACCATCCCCTGAACCATCAAAATTATCACCAAGCAAAGGCATCCCGCTGATCAGCCAAGGAGCACCCTGAGGAATGACACCCTGCCTCTCCCGACTGTCAGAATGAAGAAGGGTCTCGACCCGAAACGTCACCTATCCCTTTTCTCCAGAGATGCTCCTGACCCACTGAGTTACTCCAGCATTTTTGTGTCTATCTTCGATTTAAACCAGCGCCTGCAGTTCCTTCCTACACATGACACCCTGCCAACCGGTTTCCCCTCCCCCACCATCCTGCCTTCAGCAGACCCTTAGGAGAAGGCAGGAGAATGGGGTTGAGCGGGAAAGGTAGATCAGCCATGATTGAATGGTGGAATAGACACGATGGGCCAAATGGCCTAACTCTGCTCGTATGACATTGGAAATCCTTTCCCACTGCTCATCTTTTATCTCCGTTATTTATTGGAAGCAGAGGATGAGATTTCCCTCGTCACCAAGTCACCCTTGGTGCCTTCAGAAGTAACTGTTCTGTGTTCTCCAATGAGTGTTACCCCATCCCAAAAATCAAAATTAAGTTCTGAATGAAGGGAGACTTAGTTTAAAAATCAACTTGCAAATCAACTTCAATTTCAAGTTCAAGTGAGTTTATTGTCTTGTGTCCCTGATAAGACAATGACATTCTTGCTTTGCTTCAGCACACAGAACATAGAAGGCATTTACTACAAAACAGATCAATGTGTCCATATACTATATATAAATATATACACACATGAATAAATAAACTAATAAAATGCAAATAACAGATAATGGGTTATTAGCTATCAGAGTTTTGCCCGAGCCAGGTTTAATAGCCTGATGGCTGTGGGGAAGTAGCTATTTCTGAACCTGGTTGTTGCAGTCCTCAGGCTCCTGTACCTTCTACCTGAAGGTAGCAGGGAGATGAGTGTGTGGCCAGGGTGGTGTGGGTCCTTGATGATGCTGCCAGCCTTTTTGAGGCAGCGACTGCGGTAAATCCCCTCGATGGAAGGAAGGTCAGAGCCGATGATGGACTGGGCAGTGTTTACTACTTTTTGTAGTCTTTTCCTCTCCTGGGCGCTCAAGTTGCCGAACCAAGCCACGATGCAACCGGTCAGCAAGCTCTCTACTGTGCACCTGTAGAAGTTAGAGTCCTCCTTGACAAACCGACTCTCCGTAATCTTCTCAGGAAGTAGAGGCGCTGATGAGCTTTCTTAATAATTGCATCAGTGTTCTCGGACCAGGAAAGATCTTCACAGATGTGCACGCCCAGGAATTTGAAGCTCTTGACCCTTTCAACATCGACCCGTTGATATAAACGGGACTGTGGGTCCCCATCCTACTCCTTCCAAAGTCCACAATCAGTTCCTTGGTTTTGCTGGTGTTGAGGGCCAGGTTATTGTGCTGGCACCATATGGACAGTTGCTCGATCTCTCTTCTGTACTCTGACTCATCCCCATCAGTGATACGTCCCACAACAGTGGTGTCGTCAGCGAACTTGATGATAGAGTTCGCAATGTGACCGGCTACGCAGTCATGAGTATAGAGTGAGTACAGCAGGGGGCTGAGCACGCAGCCTTGAGGTGCTCCTGTGCTGATTGTTATCGAGCCTGACACATTTCCACCAATACGAACAGACTGTGGTCTGTGAATGAGGAAGTCGAGGATCCAATTGCAGAGGGATGCGCAGAGACCCAGTTCTGCGAGTTTGGTAACCAGCTTGGAGGGGATGATTGTATTAAATGAGCTGTAATCGATGAATAACAGCCTGACATATGAAATTTTGTTGTCCAAGTGGTCCAGAGCGGAGTGGAGGGCCAGCGAGATCGCATCCACCGTTGATCTGTTGTGGCGGTAAGCGAACTGCAGTGGGTCCAGGTTTTTGTCGAGGTAGGAGTTGATTTGCTCCATGATCAACCTCTCGAAGCACTTCATCACCACAGGCGTTAGTGCCACAGGTCGATAGTCATTGAGGCACGTCATCTTCAGATTAATAATTAAATTATGCCTTGACAATAAATCGGTTGAAGTTGTTGCACCGACATCTTGTTCGTTCGAAGCATATCCAATCCATACTTTCAAAAGAGGAATTAGATATTCACTTAAGTAAGAAATGTTGAACGGCCTTGGGGAAAGTGCTGTGAAACAAACTGACCATGGCCAAATGTTCTCATTCCCGGTTCTAACAATTGTATGAATCTAAAGTCCTGTAGTTATTTTTGGTTTTAGTGATACAGCGCGGAAACAGGTCCTTCGGCCCATCAAGCCCGCACCGACCAGTGATCCCTGTACATCAATACCATCCTACACACACTCGGGACAATTTACATTTATACCAAGCCTATTAACCTACAGACCTGCACGTCTTTGGAGTGTGGGAGGAAACGGAAGATCTCGGAGGAAAACCCGCGCAGGTCACGGGGAGAACGTACAAACTCCGAACAGACAGCGGCAGTAGTCGGGATCGAACCCGGGTCTCTGGGACGGTAAGGCAGCAACTCTACCGTGTTGACTAAGATTCTATAACTCTATGTCTAATTGAATGTTCACCATTTTACAAGAAAATTGTCTATTCCATCTTGGCTGTGTGCTTTACAGCATCTAAAGGGAAGATTTAATTTTGAGTGAACGTTTAAAATGAAAAATATTGTTTCAGCTTCTCGTTACCTAAATGAATCCTAATTAGGGGATAAAAATTAAAATCAGGACTGATTATCATAACGCCCATCGCCAAATTGGCCCCGCCCCACCCTGTCGATTAATTTTGAACAAGGAGCTGGACAAGTAAACATCGTCTAAAATTAAAATGAAGCTATTGTTGTTGTATTTAAATATCAATGGAACCTTGAAATACCACCAAGTTGTGAATTGTATCGGCCAAAATGACGATGTCAGCATGAAAATTCTGACTGAAAATCTAATTGTCCATCGGTTTCAGCACAGAGACAGAAAGACTGATGCTTAAGGGGCCTGTCCCACTTACGCGATATTTTAGGCGACTTGCCGGCACCCGTCATAGTCGCAGCAGGTCGGCAGAAATTCTCAACATGTCACGGGGTAACATGTCCTGTATGGTCGTGAGCAGTCGCCCAAAGAGTCGTACCTTTCTCTGGTCGACGCTGGATTTTCAACGTTAAAAATGTTCGGCAACCTGCCGCGGGTGCCGGCAAGTCGCCGCAAAAATGGCGTAAGTGGGACCGGCCCTTTAGTGTTCTCTGTGTAGAAACAAGGAGCTGCAGATGCTGATTTACACAAAAGGACATAACTCAGCGCATCAGGCAGCAGCTCAGTTCAGATTAGTTTATTGTCAGATTAGCTTTTGTTGCGTGCTAACCAGTCAGCGGAAAGACAATATATGATTACATTCGAACCATTTACAGTGTACGTTACATGATAAGGGGAATAATGTTTAGTGCAAGGTAAAGCTTGTAAAGTCCGATCAAAGAGGAGATTGTATTTCAGGACTTCTCTCTAGTTGCGGTAGGGTGGTTCAGTTGCCTGATAACAGCTGGAAAGAAACTGTCCCTGAATCTGGAGGTGTGCGTTTTCACACTTCTGTACCTTTTCCTGATGGGAGTGGGGAGAAGAGGGAGTGGCCAGGATGCGACTTGAGTACGCTGCTGGCCTTGCCGAGGCAGCGTGAGGTATAAATGGAGTCAACGGAAGGGAGGTTGGTTTGCGTGATGTCCTGAGCAGCATCCACATTTCGCTGCAATTTCTTGCGGTTTTGGATGGAGCTGGTCCCAAAGAAATACCGTTCCAGGTTCTCTGGGGAGCATGGGTAGGTGACGTTTTGGGTCCAGACCCGTCTGACTGAGTTCCTCCAGCACTTTGCGTCCTTTCACTAAATGTTCTATGATGTGCCTCGTTGCCTTCTCAGTTGTAAAAAGACATTTGCCAGATTCTGATGTTACCAATTCGAAATATTCTTCACTTGGATGAGGCAAATAAATGTCTGTTTTACCAACCACCACATAATTAAAAATAATTTTAAAATACGTAAGCAACAGTAGATTATATTCGGATGTGACCTCAATCACTTAGTACACAATAATGCTTAAACTTACAACAGTTTAAAAGAACATTAATAACTAATTGCATTATTAATTGTTTAAACGGAGTTCATCAAATCACAACATTTTGTGTTGTCTTCACTATCTTACAATATCTACTTAGGATATCTACTTATAAATCAATTTGTGTGAGAGGGGCTGAATTATAAGAACAAGGAAACCTTACTGCAGGTGCAGACGGCTTTGATGAGACAACACATGGAACACTGTGTACCATACTATGCTCTACTTCCATGCACGGAGTAGTGTGGATGCATTGGATTATTGCAACAGATAAAAGATTCAATGAGGGCAATGTTCAGAATGTAGAAGAATGGGAGGCAACCTAATTGAAATGTATGGTCTTCTTAAAATATTTGACAGGGTGTATGTTACAAGATTTCTTTCATGGGCTGTTGGATCCAGGAACATCTAAATTGAAGAGACAGGTGAAGAAAACATTCTTCCCTCTGAATTGCTCAGTCATTGAGAACATTCTAGTCTGATTCTGATGGATTTTTAGACCACAGGCAATCGAAGAGCATGAGGAAGAGATGGGTAATGCAGTTGGTATAGAAGTTGAGTTGAGCTGAGCTGGCTTGCTGGGCTATATTTCCCTCGTTTCCGTTTGTTCTTACTTGAAATTGTAGCATCATCCAGCGACATACCTGGCCCTTTGGCCCCTTTTGCTATTTCAGGCCTTTTGAAGGACCGAACCAATTATTCCCACAATAATATTAATTGATAAATCAGAAATTAGCTGATTGGGTTTCTACTTAACGAGCAGTCTGATGTTTATGTGTAGGAAGGAACTGCAGATGCTGGTTTACACCCGAAGATAAGACACAAAATACTGGAGTAACTCAGCAGGTCAGGCAGCATCTCTGGAGAAAAGGAACAGGTGACGTTTCGAAACCCTACTTCAGACCGAGAGTCAGCGGAGATGGAAACTAGAGGCATGAAAAGGTTCAGAAGAAGGGCCTCGACCCGAAAGCGTCACCCATTCCTTTTCTCCAGAGATGCTGCCTGACCTGCTGAGTTACTCCAGCATTTTGTGTCTGTCTAGCCTGATGTTTACGTTTGATCACGTGGAATAAAAAGAGGGTAAGAGCTCCTCGAGCCACCTTCAGATATTTAATTGCATCAAAACTGCCGCAATGTTTACCAAATAATGTAAAACGTTACATTCAAGAGTTAATCAGTCCAAGCCTGCACACAGCAAGTCTGAGACGACATTCTGACATAGGCTGATAGGTGGCAAGTGACATTCGTAGCATACAGGGGGTAGGACAATGCCCATTTCTAACAAGTACTTTAATCAGGACACAAAGTGCTGGAGTAACTCAGTAGGTCAGGCAGCATCTCTGTGGAACATGGATAGGTGACGTTTCGGGTCGGGACCCTTCTTACTGCTCCGTTACTCCAGCACTTTGCGTCCCGATGTGTAAACCAGCATCAGCAGTCCCCTGGTTCTACAAGACCTTTCACCACCTCTCCTTGACATTCAAATTATTTTATTGTTGCCATATCAACCACCATCAACATCCTGGGGAACATCCTTGTGGAATTCTTTGCCACAGAAGGCTGTGGAGGTTAACTCATCAGGTATTTTAAAGGCAGAGCGAGGTAGACACTTGATTAGTAAGGATATCAGGGGTTATGGGGAGAAGGCAGGAGAATGGGGTTTGGAGAGACAGATAGATCAGCCAAGATTGAATGGCGGAGTAGGCTTGATAGGCCGAATGGCCCAATTCTACTCCTATCACATGACTTTATAACACCATTGACGAGAAACTCAGCAGGATCAACTTGGTTACAAGGAAAGATTCGATTTTGAGTATCTTGGGACCTCCTGACACTCTCGAATCTTCACGATTTACAAAGCGTTTCAGCTTGGCGGAGTGATCTACACCCTACAACATTCGACCAGCTTAATCCTGGATAAATCATTGGCTCTCTCCCACCGCAACTAACACCTTAGATATTCTCCGATGCCCTCTGGCTGCAGTATGTGTTGTTTATAAAATGCCTGGCAAGTCATTCCACAAGATCTCCCACACTGTGACTGCTAGCAGCTTAAAGTTCACAAACTCCAGGCCAGGGGTGGGGAGCCTACGGCCTTCTAGGCCATTAAGTGCGGCCCGTTGAATGAATCCAAATTTTGTAGAACAAATCCTTTTATTTTTATTAATAATTTTTGTTCGTCTTTTATTATTTTTATTTTTAATCTTAAAATGAGCGTATTTAAAATGCCAAAGAGTAAAAGAAGATTCAGGGAAATAATCCTCCCCGACTGACGGCCACAATTAAAACATCAGTATTTTAACACCTGTTATGTTCATGATTTCGTTCTAATGCGACTCTAGAATGTCTGTTAACTCCCTGCCTGACAGGTGCCACCACCGCCTGAGGCTGACGAGAGGGAATATGTCCGGGCGAGTCCGCCAGCCATCCAGTCTTCAGTATTATCAACTTTTGATAGCGGTGCACGTGGCTTTCCGTTTGCAGTTGAACAGCGGATTTAGTCATACAGCGTATTTGTTTTGACTATTTTTTAAATTCTGTCTGCTTAACAGCCCATCATGTCACAACATTTTACAAAATAATGTACATTTTGAAGTATATCTAAGTTTCTCGGATGCGGCCTTATTAGATTACAGCTAACTTAATGCGGCATTCCAACACGAAAAGGTTCCCCACCCCTGCTCCAGGCGTATAGGAGTACCAGCACGTCCAAATTCGCCTCCAAGTAACACTGGGTCAGATTCCAAGAACGCGCCACACAACAGATCTGTGGGAGCACCTTTAGCACAAGGGCAGCAGTGATTGCAGAAGGCAGTTTTCCTTCTCGAAGCTAATCAGTTTTGCGCATAAACTCCAGCCTCGTCCGCAGTTATCACATTCTGTAAATGCATTGAAGAAAATTCAGAAATAAAAACATAATAAAAGAAAACAAGAGTTCAGCATAAAGTTCATACATTTTAGGAGCAGAATTGGGCCATTCGGCCAATTAAGTCTACCCCGCCATTCATTCGTGGCTGATCGATCTCTCCCTCTTAACCCCATTCTCCTGCCTTCTCCCCATAACCCCTGACACCTGTGCTAATCAAGAATTTGTCAATCTTCACCTTAAAATTATCCATTGACTTGGCCTCCACAGCCTTCTGCTGCAATTAATTCCACGGATTCACCACCCTCTGACTAAAGAAATTCTTCCTCATCTTAAGTTAATTGGCTTTTAAAACGACATGATTTCAACGGTCTTTCCCCATTTGGCTGAAAATGCTTCCTTTACAAGTGTGTCGCAGTTCCATTTCAAATGGCAGATAAATGAGTGCGGGTCAGGCTTCCCAATAAACACAGGCCAACATTTCCCTAATTCATCAAGCAGTCGATTGTTCTTTCATCCCGTCCCCAGCCAAGATTCCAACCTGTTACTAGTGTAGGCAGTTGTTGCAGCACTGAATGGAGAGCTTGGCGCCCACACCACAAATACAAGAAAGGAGGCAAAGTTCTGTAGGTCCTACACCTACAGAATTCCTGAATTCAATCATGTTAGAATGCAGAATATTGCATAAAGTCTGCACACTCCCCAAAAGCCAGGCCAGGAGATTTGGTGGATGAGCCGCCCTAGACTTCAATTTGGCCAAATATGTGGTTCTGAATTTAGAAGGATGAGGGGGGGACCTCATTGAAACTTACCGAATAGTGAAAGACCTGGATAGAGTGGATGTGGAGGGGATGTTTCCACTAGTGGGAGAGACTAGGACCAGAGGCCATCACCTCAGAATAAAAGGACATACCTTTAGAAAGGAGATAAGAAGGAATTTCTTTAGTCAGAGGGTAGTGAATCTGTGGCATTCATTGCCACAGACGGCTGTGGATATCAATGGATATTTTTAACAGCGTCTTTTACCCATAGTAGGGGAACCAAGATGAGAGAAGGTGAGATGGTGAGGGGAAAAATTTAATGGGAATCTTTTTTTTTTAATATTTTTATTTATTAGAGGTAAATACATCAGTGTACATCACATATATATTGTTACAATCATTGTACCCCATAATTTTATGGCTTTTAAAGAAAAAGAATAGAAAGAAAGAGAGTGAAGTAGGTGAAAAGAGTTGTGTAAGTGAAAGAGCGTGCCAAAGGGGAGAAGAAACCCTTTGGTCAAAGAATTAGAGAAAGGGGATTAAGAGATAGACCCTGGAAAAGAAAAAGAAAAAAGAAAGAGAGACAAAGAGAAAAAAAAAGCCAGATACTATATTATATATATCACGCAAAAGGAATCCACCAACTCGATAGTTTTTCATCCCCCCCTACCAAGGCCCGAGGTACTCCTGCACCCTATCTTTGTAGCAATTCTATAAATGCAGACCACGATGGGAATCTGAAAGGCAACTTTCTCACACAGAGGGTGGTGGGTGTATGGAATGAGCTGGCAGAGGGGCTAGTTGATGCAGGTACCATAGCAACATTTAAAATACATTTGGACGGGTACATGGATAGGAAAGGTTTCGACGGATATGGGTCAAACACGGGCAGGTGGGACTAGTGTAAATGGGGCATCTTATTCGGCATGGGCAAGTTGGGCCGCGCTGTATGAGTCTAAGTTAATAAAGTAGATAATTATACATCTTGTTTAATGTGAAATGCCAGAAAAGTGAAATCATCAGATTTCCGAGCTTTGCACACTTAGTAGGAGGCCGCTGTTTGACGCCTTTACAATCTGTTAGTTCATGTGTCCTTGTAATGCATATTAGGTGCCAGATTCCTTCACAAGATCTTAGAAAAGCACACGCATTTCTCTGTTTTCTGGAAATAAGTTTCTTGTAATGATCAGCTACACAAATGAGAGATATCGGAAGAGCTACCTCAGAGGGGTGGGGTGGGGGGGGGGGGGGGTGTGCCATGCCTGGTTTGATCGATTTAAGGCCATAACAAGTAAGGAAGCAAATGACATGTTGGCCTTCATAACAAGAGGAGTTGAGTATAGGAGCAAAGAGATCCTTCTGCAGTTGTACAGGGCCCTAGTGAGACCACACCTGGAGTATTGTGTGCAGTATTGGTCTCCAAATTTGAGGAAGGGCATTCTTTCTATTGAGGGAGTGCAATGTAGGTTCTCAAGGTTAATTCCCAGGATGTCGGGACGGTCATATGCTGAGAGATGGAGCGGCTGGGCTTGTATACTCTGGAATTTTGAAGGATGAGAGGGGATCATATTGAAACATATAAGATTATTAAAGGTATGGACCCGCTAGAGGCAGGAAACATGTTCCCGATGTTGGGGGAGTCCAGAACTAGCGGCCACTGTTTAAGAATAAGAGGTAAGCCATTTAGAACGGAGATGAGGAAACACTTTTTCACACAGTTGTGAATCTGTGGAATTCTCTGCCTCAGAGGGCAGTGGAGGCCGGTTCTCTGGATACTTTCAAGAGAGGGCTCGATAGGGCTCTTAAAGAT
Organism: Okamejei kenojei; assembly: GCA_035221665.1. NCBI lineage: Eukaryota > Metazoa > Chordata > Chondrichthyes > Rajiformes > Rajidae > Okamejei > Okamejei kenojei. The sequence goes on from CM069133.1 coordinate 17,261,057, forward strand.
AGCGGAGTCAGGGGATATGGGGAGAAGGCAGGAATGGGATACTGATTGTGGATGATCAGCCATGATCACATTGAATGGCAGTACTGACTCAAAGGGCCGAATGGTCTACTCCTGCACCTATTGTCTATCATAAACCAGTGATCAACCAAGTCATCTCAAATGCAAAAGACTCTTGAGCAGTTGAGATGAAATATTATCAGACACCAAAAAACAGATGTACTTTATAACAGCCACAAAGAAAAGAACATTGAATATTGAAAGTGAAAGGCTTGGATAGAGTGGATGTGGAGAGGATGTTTCCACTAGGGGGAGAGTCTAGGACCAGAGGCCATAGCCTCAGATTAAAAGGACATACCTTTCAGAAGGAGATGAGGATGGGAGGACGGTGAGGGTGTTGAATCTGCGGAATTCCTTGCTGTGGAGGCAAAGTCAATGGATATTTTTAAGGCAGAGATGGATAGATTATTGATTAGTACGGGTGTCAGGGGTTAAGGGGAGAAGGCAGGAGAATGGGGTTCAGATGGTAAAATAGATTAGCCATGAGTGAATGGCGGAGTAGATTATTAAGGGTATGGACCAAATGGCCTAATTCTGCTCCTATCACTTCTGAACTTAATTTGCAACTGAGGTTTAAATTGATATCTTATGAGGCACAAGTTGAAACACGACCTTTGCAGCTCAGAGTTGTGGCTAGGCATGTATTGATCTTGGTAGAGAAGGGAAATTTGTCAACTACGATTTGGACAACTGTGAAAAGCCATATACCCCACTCAGCCACTGCTCCCTTGGGTAAGGAGGATTGGACGGTGATAATGGACATGCAGAAGGTGGAGTGCTTATGGGATTCAAGACCCTTTGTCGGGATAAGGACAATGTTTTTGAGTTACAACTAACTTGGACAACCCGAATGAGTGTAAAATAAAGTCACATTATAGTTTCCGCCATTGCCATCCGTTAACTCAAAGATCACAAATGCAGAGACGGTATAGAAACATAGAAACTTAGAAAATAGGTGCAGGAGTAGGCCATTCAGCCCTTCGAGCCTGCACCGCCATTCAATATGATCATGGCTGATCATCCAACTCAGTATCCCGTACCTGCCTTCTCTCCATACCCCCTGATCCCTCTAGCCACAAGGGCCACATCTAACTTCCTCTTAAATATAGCCAATTAACTGGCCTCAACTACCTTCTGTGGCAGAGAATTCCAGAGACTCAACACTCTCTGTGTGAAAAATGTTTTTCTCTCGGTCCTAAAAGACTTCCCCCTTATCCTTAAACTGTGACCCCTTGTTCTGGACTTCCCCAACATCGGGAACAATCTTCCTGCATCTAATCCCTTAAGAATTTTGTAATTTTCTATAAGATCACCCCTCAATCTACTTAAATTCTAGCGAGTACAAGCCGAGTCTATCCAGTCTTTCTTCATATGAAAGTCCTGACGTCCCAGGAATCAGTCTGGCGAACCTTCTCTGGACTCCCTCTATGGCAAGAATGTCTTTCCTCAGATTTGGAGACCAAAACTGTACGCCATACTCCAGGTGTGGCCTCACCAAGACCCTGTGCAACTGCAGTAGAATCAGCAATCGAAAATAATTACCAAGTTTGTTACTTGTCATAGGAAAAGAGTGCACTACAAAATTTGTGTGAAGAAATATTTTTTTAAGAGTACTTTCAAAGTTAAGAATAAAATATCTGACCTCAGAAAAAAATGACTGAAACATTTACATCCTGTCATCTTTGACCTTGGAAAAGAAAGAAACAAAGATCTAGAGTAAATCAGCGGGTCATGCAGCATCTCTGGAGAACATGGATAGGTGATGTTTCGTGTCGAGATCCTTCTTCAGACTACAGGCAGGTTTATGAGCAAAATCGAAGCAAGGACTCAATTGAAGAAACTATGCATTAGCCAATTCGTAACTTTTTTATTTCTTCTTCTCTGTATGTTGGTTCTCTTGAGGTTTTGTACAAGTTATAAATTATCTGTGTTTTTTTGCCAACTGTTCTACTTCTGGTTTAGTTTAGTTTAGTTTAGTTTAGTTTAGAGATACAGCATGGAAACAGGCCCTTCGGCCCACCGAGTCCCTGCCGACCAGCGATCCCTGTGCACTAGCACTATCCTACACACTGGGGACAATTTTACAATTTGTACCAAAGCCAATTAACCTACAAACCTGTACGTCTTTGGACTGTGGGAGCTCCCAGGGAAAACCCACGCGGTCACAGGGAGAACGTACAAACTCCACACAGGCAGCGCGAGTAGTCAGGATCGAAGCCGGGCTTCTGGCGCTGTAAGGGAGCAAACCTGCCGCTGGGCCACTATGATATCTATGAAGTTTAATGTTGAACTGTAAAAGAATGGCGTATATAATAGATTGAGAATTTGTACACAAGGTTTTGAGGGAGAGTCCTGCCAGATTTCTTCTATACCTTATATTTGTATAGTTCTTTTGTACATTGTTCAAATTATAACTTAATCTGTTGCACACCGTACTACATGCTCTGCTAATGGTCAGTGTAAAAATCCGACGATGGGTTCCGACCCGAAATGTGACCTATTTCTTTTCTCCAGAGATGCTGCCTGACCCACTGAATTGCTCCAGCATCTTGTATCTATCTTCAGGGTAAAGATCAAGACAGACTGGCCTGCATTAAATTGCTAATGTCATGAATTAGAGTGCATGGCAGACATTATTTCCACTTTCTCGGAAGTTTGACAATATTTGGTATGTCGGGGAATACTCCATGGAAATTAATCAAGTGTAACGTGGTGAGCATACCTACTGGGTGCATCATGACCTGGTTCACAAGTCCATTCACTCGGAAACAAAAGAGGCTCCTGAAAATGGTGGACATTGTCCAGTCCATCACGGGTAGTGACCTCCCGCCCCCATCGAATGGATCGAGACACCATTTAGGACTGAGATGAGGAAAACCTTTTCCACCCAGAGTGTTCTGAGTCTGTGGAATTCTCTGCCATAGAAGGCAGTGGAAGCCAATTCACTGGAAGTTTACAACAGAGAGTTAGATTTAGCTCTTAGGGCTAACGGAATCAAGGGATATGGGAATAAACCAGGAACGGGGTACTGATTTTGGATGATCAGCCATGATCATATTGACTGGCTCGAAGGGCTGAATGGCCTACTCCTGCACCTATTTTCTCTGTTTCGATGTTTCTATAGGAAGCACTGCCTGAAGAGGATAAATAATATTATCAAAGATCCACACCACCCTGGCCAAGTTCTCACTGCTACCATTAAACCATTCATTCTTGCTATTGAGGGAGTGCAGTGTAGGTTTACAAGGTTAATTCCCGGGATGGCGGGACTGTCATATGCTAAGAGAATGGAGCGGCTGGGCTTGTATACTCTGGAGTTTAGAAGGATGAGAGGGGATCTTATTGAAACGTATACGATTATTAAGGGTTTGGACACGCTAGAGGCAGGAAACATGTTCCTGATGTTGGGGGAGTCTAGAACCAGGGACCACAGTTTAAGAATAAGGGGTAAGCCATTTAGAATGGAGACGAGGAAACACTTTTTCTCACAGAGAGTTGTGATTCTGTGGGATTCACTGCCTCAGAGGGCGGTGGAGGCCGGTTCTCTGGATACTTTCAAGAGAGAGCTAGATAGGGCTCTTAAAAATAGCGGAGTCAGGGGATATGGGGGGAAGGCAGGTACGGGATACTGATTGGGGATGATCAGCCATGATCACATTGAATGGCAGTGCTGGCTCGAATGGCCGAATGGCCTACTCCTGCACATATTGTCTATTAAGAAGAAGGTGCAAGAGACTGTAATGCCCAGGTTCAAGAACAGCTTTTTGCCACTGACCTTGAACTAGTAGAGTGGATAAGGGAGAACCAGTGGATGTGTTATATCTGGACTTTCGGAAGGCTTTCGACAAGGTTCCACATAAGAGATTAGTATACAAACTTAAAGCACACGGTATTGGGGGTTCAGTATTGATGTGGATAGAGAACTGGCTGGCAGACAGGAAGCAAAGAGTAGGAGTAAACGGGTCCTTTTCAGAATGGCAGGCAGTGACTAGTGGGTTACCGCAAGGCTCAGTGCTGGGACCCCAGCTATTTACAATATATATTAATGATTTGGACGAGGGAATTGAATGCAACATCTCCAAGTTTGCGGATGACACGAAGCTGGGGGGCAGTGTTCGCTGTGAGGAGGATGCTAAGAGGCTGCAAGGTGACTTGGATAGGCTGGGTGAGTGGGCAAATGCATGGCAGATGCAGCATAATGTGGATAAATGTGAGGTTATCCACTTTGGTGGCAAAAACAGGAAAGTAGACTATTATCTGAATGGTGGCCGATTGGGAAAAGGGGAGATGCAATGAGACCTGGGTGTCATGGTACACCAGTCATTGAAAGTAGGCATGCAGGTGCAGCAGGCAGTGAAGAAAGCGAATGGTATGTTAGCATTCATAGCAAAAGGATTTGAGTATAGGAGCAGGGAGGTTCTACTGCAGTTGTACGGGGTCGTGGTGAGACCACACCTGGAGTATTGCGTACAGAATTTAGAAGATTGAGGAGGGATCTTATAGAAACGTACAAAATTCTTAAGGGGTTGGACAGGCTGGATGCAGGAAGATTGTTCCCGATGTTGGGGAAGTCCTGAATAAGGGGTCACGGTTTAAGGATAAGGGGGAAATCTTTTAGGACCGAGATGAGAAAAACATTTTTCACACAGAGAGTGGTGAATCTCTGGAATACTCTGCCACGGAAGTCATTTGAGGCCACTTCATTGGCTATATTTAAGGGGGCGTTAGATGTGGCCAAAGGGATCGGGGGTATGGAGAGAAGGCAGGTATGTGATACTGAGTTGGATGATCAGCCATGATCATATTGAATGGCGGTGCAGGCTCGAAGGGCCGAATGGCCTACTCCTGCACCTATTTTCTATTTTCTAACCATAATTCAGCTCATCATTCAAACCACCACAGATTTTTGGCTACTCTACATACTTATATTTTTTTGCACCATCATGTCTAGTTTACTTAGAATCACTGATAATTTATTGTATGCATCAAGAAATATTTTAATTGTTCCGATGCATGAGACAAATAAATACGCTGTACTCAAGTCCCCTGGACAATGGATGAAATCACTGAGAATGCTGAATAGTTTAGTTTATTATTGTCACGTACACCGCGATTCAGTGATAAGCTTTTGTCGACTTACACCAATGTGCAAATGCAAGTTCCAAACTAAACATAATGTAGTTAAAGGCTGGCTGTGACCACTTAATACAAATAGGCTCAATAATAGAAATTAACAGCACACAAGCTTTTACAAGTTGAAAGCCAGATAGAGACACGAGAGACTGCAGATGCTAGAATCTAGAGCTAAGATCAAAGTCCCGGAGGAAATCAGTGGGTTGAGGTTAAGCCAATTAACCTACAAACCTGTCCGTCATTGGAGTGTGGGAGGAAACCGGAGATCTCGGGCAAAAACTCACACAGGTTACGGGGAGCTTGTGTAATCCCCATACAGAAAGCACCTGTAGTCAGGATCAACAACTCTACCACTGCGCCACGCTATCCTGGATCAGCGGAGAACTGAATTTCCTCATTGGATCTCCAGGCCTGAGAAGGACATTGAAAAATATCTCAAAACTCAGCCTGAATCTCCCGCTAGCACCAAATTCACTTGCTCTGCATTAGCCAGGCAGCATCTCATGTGGTTGAAATTGGAATTGGACCATAACAACATCACCAAACCTAAATGTGCACATTGAACAGTGTGTCTCAATGGATTTTAGCCAATGTCTCTTTGCCTGGTTATAAGTTCAAGTTAAACTCAGAAATATGTGGGATCAGATTGATGAACCACGGGTTGAGTCTTAGGGCCATTTTAAATTGCTCTATCCATCAAATTTAAAACCAGTGTTAAAACCAACCTGACAACAACTTTAAACCTAGTCTGGAAAAGAGTTCAAATCCGAAATCTCACCTATTCCTTTTCCCTGCCTGACCCGCTGAGTTACTCCAGCATTTTGTGTCTACAGTTTAAAACTAACACAATCTTGTTAAGAAATATCGTGATTAGTTAAAAAAAAACAAATTGGCCCATTTCCCAGGGTTTAGTTTCCCTAAAGGCACCAAAAGGTTTTTGGAAGGTGAAAGATTCAAATCAGTGAACATATTTAGTGAGATGTAAGAGGCAAAGTAATAATTATGGATAATTAGAATAGTTGAAACTTAGCTGAACACCACTCCCAAGGACTGAACTAATATAAAGGAACTGAGAAAAGACAAAACACCAAACAAAATTACATAAAATCTCTTTTATAAAAGTTTTGTTTGGAATTTCCCTTGTATCAGGACGCAGCGGTAGAGTTGCTGCCTTCCAGGGCCAGAGACCCAGGTTCAATCCTGACTACAGGTGCTGTCTGTACATTCTCGCTGTGACCGCGTGGGTTTTCTCCGGGCGCTCCGGTTTCCTCCCACCCTCCCAAAGACGTGCAGGTTTGTCGGTAAATTGGCGTTGTGTAGGATAGTGCCAGTGATCGGCTGGTCGGCACGGATCGGTGGGCCGAAGGATCTGTTTCCACACTGTATCTCTAAAGTATTTGCTTGGCCCTAAAGGAATGGCCCTAAAAACACAGATGATCAGGTTGGGTATTGGGGGCACAATTTAAGATACGAATGGATTTACTTACGTTTTAAACTGTGGGTTCCTTTAGGGTAAATAAACAAAAATGTGGTGTTGCATTAATATTTGCCTGATTAAACTGTGGGATTTCACGGACTGGAAGGGCCGAGAGGGCCTGTCTCCGTGCTGTAATTGTTGTTATTAAGGTGGAGGCTGCTTGAGGGTGAGTTTACCTTTGTGAAGAAATTACTCCACAAGGCAGAGCAGATTACCAGAACAATAAAAGGCAAAGGGCACCAATATTTATATCTGCCAAATGGAACAATGATTATGGCTGGGGAGATGGTAGAACATAGCAATTCTAACAAGGGGGGAGGCGACAATGATGATAAAGATAGAAACTAATAATTGCTGTTGGAAAAGGCACAGTGATTTGCATTGCACAGGAATGGAGAATTATTGTAATTATCGGAGAGAAGCACAGCGATTCCAAGTGATGGCGATGGGGTAGCGTAGGCAGGGGGTGGCGGTGGGGAAAACATCAAGAGAAAAGCACATGAAAATCCAGAATGCAAATAACAGAGAAAGAATACATTCAGGTGTCGAAATGCTGGAGGACTTTGAATAGTTGCCCACTGGCTGTGAATTTAATTCCCTCCTTTATTATTAATTAATTTGAGCTTATTTTATTAATTGAGTTTCTATGAACAAGAATATTGAACAATGAATAATCCTTTGTTTAGGCCCTCTGTATTGGACAAGGGGTTTAGACACTGGAATGATTTAGGAATTAAAAGGATAGAACACCTTTACAAGAAAGGAAAATTTCTTTCATTTCAAGAGTTACATGATATCTATGGATTGCAGTCAAATAACATATTTAGGTATTTACAAATTAGAAACTATATTAAGTCAAATACGCAAGACTATAAAAATAGAAAACCAGGATTATTAGATGAATTGTTTAAAAACACCCAAATACAGAAAAAATAATAGCGTATAAATACAATACTATCTTGGATAGTGAAATCCCAACTTCGGAAATATATCGACAAACATGGGAAAATGAAATAGGTTTATCTATAACGAAGGAAACTTGGGAAGAAAGCCTACAATGTATACATCGTTGCTCATTAAATGCTAGACATATATTGATACAATTTAAGGTATTACACAGATTACATTATTCAAAAATAAAATTAAATAGAATTTATCCTAACATTTCTTCTATTTGTGATAAATGTCAGAACTTGGAAGCTAATTTAACGCATAGTTTTGTAACGTATAAAACTCAACTATTATTGGACAGAAATCTTTAGAGTTATCTCTGAAGTTCTTAAAATTAAACTGGACCCAGATCCAAAATTAATAATATTAGGAGTTCCAGATTCAAATCTAATATTAACAGTAAACCAAAGAAATTTCTTAGATTACTGTTTGATAATAGGGAAAAAATTAATAATGAAATTTTGGAAGGGAACATTATTCCCCACATTTAAAATGTGGACAGTGGAAATGTTGGAGACATTGCATTTGGAAAGAATCAGATTTGTCCTAATGGACAAATACGAACTCTTTGAACTGATATGGTCTCCATATACAGAATATTTGAAGGGGTAGCTGTTCTTGGCATCACAACTCAATGGATACCCGACAGGGTTAGATGAAAATAATTCTTTTTTTTTTTTTTGGAATTGTATGCATGTCTCTATTGATATCGTTATTTGAAATTGTGTTAGTCACTATTAAGATGAATAATATATACAATAATCTTTTTTTTTCTTTTCTTTCTTCTCTTTTTTCATTTTTTTCTATTCTCTTTCTCTCCCTATATAATCAAAATTATTATTTAATCACCATTCTTATTGATTAAAATCTATTCTTTTCTTTCTAAAAAATACTTTCTACTTTCTAAAAAATAGAAGTTTATAAGAATTATTTGTAACATCCGTATACTTATTGAAATAAGTTGGTTGTGTATTTGAAAAGTTGTTATACCGTTATTATGATGGATTTCTTCTAATAAAAATATTATTTAAAAAATTAATAATATTTTAAGTCAATACTGTTAACGATTACTACCATAGTAACACATATCATTTGAGAGATTTTTATTTCGGAATGTAAAGGTTTTGAAATTCATCACCAAATAGCAGGATATATATATATTTGTTTTAATTTTTATTTATTAGAGGTAAATACATCAATGTACATCACATATATATTGTTACAATCATTGTACCCCATAGTTTTATGGCTTTTAAAGAAAAAGAATAGAAAGAAAGTGAAGTAGGTGAAAAGAGTTGTGATAGTGAAAGAGCGTGCCAAAGGGGAGAAGAAACCCTTGGTCAAAGAATTAGAGAAAGGGGGTTAAGAGATAAAAGAAAAAAAAAAAGCCAGTTACTATATTATATATATCACGCAAAAGGAATCCACCAACTCGATAGTTTTTCATCCCCCCTACCAGGGCCCGAGGTACTCCTGCACCCTATCTTTGTAGCAATTCTATAAATGCGGACCACGTCTGATTTTCCTGCCAGGTGGAGTCTCATATCTTCCAGATGTAATGTTTCAAAGATAGTTGAAATCCACATATTTAATGTTGGTATAGGGGCATTTTTCCAGAATTTTAAGATTAGCTTTTTTCCTATTATTAAGCTGTAATCAAATAGATTCTTTGGATACACATTTAATTCCGATCTACCTTCTGTCATTCCGAAAATGGCAGGATATGAGCGGGTATATACACTGCCTCATATATTGAGGAGTGCAGGTACCTGAAGTCCAAATTGGAGTTCGATTCTGACTACGGGTGCTTTCTTTGTACGTTCTCCCCGTGACCCGCGTGTGTTTTCTCTGACATATTTGGTTTCCTCCCAGACTCCAGACTTAGTTTGTAGGTTAATTGGCTTGGAAAATGTAAAGATTGTCCCTAGTGGGTGTAGGATGGTGTTGATCTGCAATGGCGGCGATCACTGGTTTGTGTGGACACGGTGGGTCGAAGGGCCTGTTTCCGTGCTGTATCTCTAAACTAAACCATACAAATTACCCCACATATGGTCTTACCAATGTCTTACATAACTGAAGTTCAAACTCCCTACATTTATATTCATTTGACCTAGCAGCCTCCCTTGTTCCTGGGCATATAAGGTACAGAACCAGGACATGATGCAACCAAGCATGACGGCCGAGTGGACTCAATGGACCGAATGGCCTACTTCTGCTCCTATGATTAATGAACTTACACCTGTAAATTTCATCAACTCTAATCAGCAACCAGGTGAGATGTGTGGGTTTTCTCCAGGTGCTCCGGTTTCCTCCCACACTCCAAAGACGTGCAGGTTTGTAGGTTCATTGGCTTGGTGTAAATGTAAAACAATTGTCCCTGGTGTGTGCAGAGGGTGCTAATGTGCGGGGATCACTGGTCGATGCAGACTCGGTGGGCTGAAGAGCTTGTTTCCGCGCTGTATCTCTAAACTAAAAACGAAACGAAACTAATATGCACGACCGGGAACTTGGGTCCTTTGACCATCTCCTCCACTGTCCTATCAATGCCGACAGGTTCGTGAATCTCCGGTTTTCCTTTCCTGAAGTGAGCGATCAGCTCCTTGGTCTTGCTGGTGTTGAACAGACTGGAACAGCATGAATGGACTGATACTGCAGAAAGCAGGGGGAGGCGTGGGTGATTCATGAGGCAAGGCACCCACAGGCGCACCAAGTGGGGGGAGGGGAGGGGGGGCTGACGGCCAGGTGCGCAATGGCAGGTCCTGCAATGGGCAGGGGACTGGAACAGGGATTAATTGTGTAGCTCCACCAACGATCTGGTAACACCACAATAGGCCAATGTGATTTTCCTCTGTGCAGCGTTCCTTGTTGCTCATCACCAGCAACTTGAAGAACATTGCCTAGATGGAGCAAATATGTGGATACATTTAATTTTTATATTGAAGCAAATTAATTTACAGCACATGCCAAGAGGAAAACAGTTTTAATTAGCAACTGTAGATCATTAACACTGAATGTGATTGCTGGTAACCAGCCTAAAAACAGGATTCACGAAGCAACAGTAAGTGAAATAAGAATATCTGAGCATAACACCATTTGTTATTGTGGAACAGTCAAAAAGCAAATGGTAGACATTACAGGATTAAGATACTCCAAGGGTACACAAAAAGCTGGAGAAACTCAGCGGGTGCAGCAGCATCTAAGGAGCGAAGGAGATAGGCGACGTTTCGGGTCGAGACCCTTCTTCAGACTGCTTTTAAAAAAGGAATGGTAGGGAAGTGTCGGAAATGGTCCAAGTGTATTTGAGTGCCGGATGGAAGTTGGTGGTGAAATGAATTTTTTAAAAAAGGAAAGAGTAAGATACTCCAAGGTGTTTTAGAGCCATTCAGGTACTTGGTAGGTCAGTTACTGTTGTAATCACCTCTAGGTTTTCACTAGGGGAAAGTTATGTCCTTGTTTTGGTATTTTTAAATCTAAATGATGCTGAGAAGTGAACTTCACAATGCTGGATTGCTAACCCTGATTAACATCATGTGGGAGTAGGAGTGTGACATTTATTTTCAGATGGCACAGAAAAACTAAGTACTGTTATTACTGAATTAAAAAAAAAGTTTTTTGCATCTGAGCTTTGGTGAGTGCTTGCTACAGGAGCTTCAGAAAGATCAATAATGTGCGTTGTTTAACTGTGATACGCTACTGCCATCCTATAATAATGCATATGATCTATCTTCAATGCCTGTTCTGCAGAACTACAGGCCTGTTGGCTTAACACTGGGAAAATGTCAGACGCTATAATTAAAGACATAATTGCGGGGAAAGTAATCAGGATAAGTCAACATAGTTTTGCGAAAGGGAAATGTTTGAGAAAATTATTGGAGTTCTTTGAAGAAGTAACATATGCTGTGGGTACAGGGGAATCAGTGAATGTACGATACTTTGCTTTCCAAAGGCATTTGAAAAGATGCTGCATTAAAGTTTATTACCAAAAGTAAAGCTTGTGGTGTAAAAGGTGACATATTGGTATCAATAAAAGATTGGCTAATTATGATTAGGCATCAATGAGTCACAAGGTCATCAGGTCAAAGTGATCAAAGTAGAATTAGGCCATTCGGCCCATCAAGTCTACTCCGCCATTCAATCAAGGCTGATCTATCTCTCCCTCCTAACCCCATTCTCCTGCCTTCTCCCCATAACCCCTGACACCCGTACTAATCAAGAATCTATTTCTGCCTTAAAATGATCCATTGAGTCTTTTTCTCATTGGCTTATGCAATGAGTGGTCTTCACCGAAGATCAGTGCTGGCATCCCCACATTATACAACTTATCTAAATGACCATCATAAAAAAAATAAGCTTGTCAAATTTGCTGATGAAACAAGGGCAGGTAGGAAAGTACGGTGTAGGAAGGAATTGCAGATGCTGATTTAAACCGGAGATAGAATCAAACTGCTGGAGTAACAACTCAGCGGGACAGGCAGCATCTCTGGAGAAAAGGAATGGGTGATTCTCAGTCTGAAGAAGGGTCTCGACCCGAAACGTCATCCATTCCTTCTCTCCAGAGATGCTGCCTGTCCTGCTGAGTTGCTCCAGCATTTTGTGTCTAGATGGGAAAGTAAGTTGTGAAGAGGACCAAAGGAGGTTACAAAGGGATAATGGATAGGTTGAAGGGGTCGACAAAGATTGAACAAACGCTGTATCATATGGGATAATATGAAATGTAAAATTAAAAAAATCATGCCTTTTATCTTCATATTGGGATAGGATGAATGTGCAGAGTCTTGTACCCAGAGTAGGGGACTCAAGAACCAGGGGACATGCATGAATGAATGAATAAGTTTATCGGTCAAGTATTCACATACAAGTGTCAACATGACAGACAGTGACAGTTAGGAATGACACATAAAACATTAATAATAAAACATTATTGATTAAACATGTGAATTAAATAAAATACCAGAGCAAAAGGAGGCTACCGATTTTTGGTTATTGAGTAGAGCTACTGCTCGTGGAAAAAACGCTGTTTTTATGTCTGGCTGTGGCAGCTTTCAAAGTCCGGAGTCGCCTTCCAGAGGGGTGTGATTCAAAGCGTTTGTGGCCAGGGTGAGAGGGGTCAGAGGTGATCTTGCCCGCTCGCTTCCTGGCCCTTGCAGTGTACAGTTCGTCAATGGAGAGAAGGTTGCAGCCAATAACCTTCTCAGCCGATCGGACGATTCGCTGCAGCCTCCAGGTGTCGTGCTTGGTGGCTGAGCCAAACCAGACCATGATGGAGAAGGTGAGGACAGACTCTACGATGGCCGTGTAGAATTGGACCATCAATGGACATGGGTTGAAGTTGAGAGGGGAAAGATTTAATAGGAACCTGAGGGACGTCATTTTCGCACAGTGGGTGGTGGGTACATCGAACAAGCTGGCAGATTAGGTAATTGAGGCAGATACTATTAAAAAGACATTTAGACAGGTACGTGGATAGGACAGGTTTAGAGGGATATAGGCCAAATATAGGCGGGTGGAACTGGTGTAGATGGGGCATTTTGGTCAGCATGGACATGTTGGGCCAATGGCCTCTTTCCACGGTATGGCTGTTGCTATTCTAAATTAGTTTAAAATAAATTGATAGAAGAAAACACATTTGACAATATATGTCTGAAGAAAGTCTCGCCCTGAAATGTCACCCATTCCTTCTCTCCAGAGATGCTGCCTGGCCCACTGCGTTACTCCAGCTTTTTGTGTCTACCTTCGGTTTAAACCAGCATCTGCAGTTCCTTCCTACACAATATATATGATGCCCTTGATAAATTAAAGGTCAAAAGTTAGCTTTAAGGCGAATAAGTGAAGGTTCTCGTGCCTTAGGAAAGCTAACAATGTTATTGTTTATTGCAAGGAGAATTGGAAGCAAAAGTGGGGATTTGATGTTTCAGTTGCACAGATCATTACTGAGACCACATCTGGAGAGATGTGCACACACAGCAGGCGGTCTGTGCTGAGGGCTTTCAGCATTTTCCGCTTGTATTTCCCAACATCTGCAGTATTTTAAATTCTGTAGATCCAATATAAAAATTATATAAATTACAAATACCCAAAAAACACTTTTATCAAAGGAAAGCATGCACGTCTCAATTTTGTGAGCTCTGCCGGTGCTTTTCAAAGATGTAAGTCGAACAATTTACAGAGAAGTACAGAAACATCACTCCCATGTCCGCAAAGGTGAAGGCAGACATGAAGATGTGTCTTTAGTCCCTGACATCAGAATAAAGGATTGGTCTGAATAAGGATGTTTTCCCGCAGAAGAGTCCTTTACCCGCACTCTAGCCTTTCCCAAGTGTAAACCAGCTCAGCCTTGCCTTGGTTTACAGTTTGTGTTAATAATAAATGGGGAAATACAATTGAGCATGTGAATATCAATTTTTTCTTTACTGCTGTCTAAAACTGGCGATCATCCAGACCACAATGCTGGAGCTTCAGCGCTAACGGGTGAAAGCACAAAGTCCTTTACCTAGGGTAGGGGAATCAAAAAAAGAGGACATGTGTTTACGGTGAGATGGACAAGTTTCAGTACAAACCTGTGGGGCAACTTTTTCACACACAGCGGGAGGCGGGTACATGGAACGAGCTGCCACAGGAGATAGTTGAGGCAGGTTCTATGCCAACATTTACCAGACACTTGGACAGATACATGGATAGTGCAGGTTTAGAGGAATGTGGGCCAAACGCGGGCAGGTGGGACTAGTGTAGATTGGGCATGTTGGGCTGATGGTGCTGTTTCTGTGCTGCTTGACAATATGGCTTTTGCTGTTCTAAATATTAATCTAAATTAATAGAAAACACAATTGCCGTTAGATATGATGTCCTTGATAAATTAAAGATCATTGGTCGACTTTAAGACAAACAGGTGAGGTTTCTAGTTCCTTTACTCACTTTTGCCCAGAGCTTCCTTGCAGAGCATTTACATACAGATGTGTCAAATGAATGCAAATACAAAGGTAATGCTGACTGCACTTTAATCTGCATTTACCACAGTGACATGAAATAGCCAGATAATAGCAGTGATACATTTCTTAAGACTAGGTTTAGTTTAGAGATACAGCGCGGAAACAGGCCCTTTGGCCCACCGACTGCGCCCCGACCAGCGATCCCAGCACATCAACACCATCCTACATTAGGGACAATTTGTACATTTATACCAAGCCAATTAACCTACAAATCTGTACGCCTTTGGGGGTTGGAGAAAACCCATGTGGTCACGGGAAGAACATACGTATAAACTCCGTGCAGACAAGCACCCGTAGCCGGAATCGAACCCGGGTCTCTGCAGCAACTCTTCCCGCTGTGCCACCGTGCCTGCCCATGATAACTCTGGGGGGGGGGGTGCGGATTTAATAGAATCATAAATCACAGGACCGTCACCACTCCATGTCCAATGCCAACCATTTGTACTCATCCCATTTACCAGCACTTAGCAGTGGTGGTTTAAGTGCTTTTTACGTTTCCATCACCAACCCTATAGGCAGTGTGTTCTAGATTCCAACCACCTTTCAGAAGGCCTTTGATAAAGTGCCACAGGTGAGGTTGCTAAACAGGATGAGAGCTCATGGTATTAGAGGGAAGATACTAACATGACCACGGAGGCTAATTCCTTGGGTATTTTTAAAGCAGAGATTGATGGGTTCTTGATTAGTACGGGTATCAAAGATTACAATGGAGAAGGCGGGAGAATGGGGCTGAGAGGGAGAGATACATCAGCCACGATTGAATGGCAGAGTAGACTTGATGGGCCGAATGGCCTAATTCTGCTCCGATTACATATGAAAAGTTATTCATCAGATTCCCACTAAATCCCTTTCCTCTTACACTAAACCTACGTACTTACGTTTTAGACATCTCTGCTATGGAGATGCATTCAAACACTATTATCACATGCAACTTGTACATTAGTAGGGATGAAATATGACCTGAAAGTGCGTGAAACAGCTGGTTTAAAGCACTTTGATGATGTGCGTGCAAGATTATGATCATAAATTTGTATTTGTGGCCTAATTGTGGTTTGCCTAACACTGTGAATGGCAAGGACTAGTAGTAAATGTAAAAATGGTTGACTGTGAGGACCACGGGGATTTTATCTTGTAACCAATTTTCCCAAATCATGTGTGAACTAGGGTCTCGACCCAAAACGTCATTTGTCCATGTACAGCATGCGAAGATCGACACAAAAATCTGGAGTAACTCAGTGGGTCAGGCAGCATCTCGGGAGAAGAGAAATAGGTGATGTTTGGGTTGTAACCCTTCTTCAGTCTCAGGCTTACAGAACCTAACCACGTTCCCCAGAGATGCTGCCTGACCTGCAGTTACTCCAGCACTTTGTGTCCTTCCAAATAATCCCATTTAGTAACCTTTTTGAAAAAAAGCAAAATCAGCTTCAGAGGTGGTCACAACTTATGTAATTAATGGAGGAAATTATAAGACTGGTCGTTATACGTTGCCCCAGAGAATACACAGTCACCTGCTGAGAAAAAGACACAAACTGCTGGAGTAACTCAGCAGGTCAGGCAGCATCTCTGGCTCATGACTTGAAACATCATCTGTCCATATTCCTGGTTCTTCTTGGTAACTTGGTCCTCCAAAATATTCCAACTGGAATTTAAACTGGAGGTGGTGAAGGGAGGGGTTTAGCCAGAGAGGGTTATTGGGAAGAAAGTGCCACTTTACATTTAGTTGCATCTGGCTGGGCAACCGTGGTTTGGTGGAGATTATTCCATGCTTTAATAGTGCGTGGGAAGAACAAATTGCTGTACCCATCTGTCTTTGTGGCTCGGACCACAAATTGGATCGAATGCCCTCGTCTGCTCCTAATTGGTTTGGGGTTGGTGTAGGTCTTGTGATCTATGTCCAGCTGACCATTTAACATTTTGTAAAAACAGGTTAAAACGGTGAGCTTCACGTCTGTCTTGGAGAGGGTTCCACCCCAGAGAATTCAGACGTTTGGTGACACTTGTTCTCCAGAGATGCTGCCTGACCCGCTGAGTTACACCAGCACTTTGTGTCTTTCTTTGTAAATCAGCATCTGCAGTTCTACATATCTACCTTTCAGGGAAGATCCCTTGAAGGAGCCAACATCCCAATACAACATATTCACCAATACCCACAGCTCTTCAAAGACAGGATTCAAGTGCTGCCTTACTTCAAATGTTTGGAAATGTGGCCGTCTCTACATTTCTTTTCATTTACATTCAGTTTTTTTTCTCCCCGATAGTCTTTGGAAATAAACCTAACACTGCCTTTCGAAGGCCAAATCAACTTTTTAATCCTCTCCTGAAAATTATTCACAAGTAATGTAAATTCACAAGTAACTATTACATGTAAATGCAATGACCTACCCCTGCACCTATTTTCCATCTTTTAAGTCCTTAACATTTTTTTTGGCTGTAGGCTTTTAAATAGTCTCATACTTGCAATTCCCCTTTGCTTTGGCGAGTTTGCGGAGCCAGACCAAATGTGGGCCGTCGTTTGCCATGGAAAATGAACTACGGCTAATCTTGGTACACTTCTGATAGCTTTAATACTGGGATCAGAATTTCATTCTGGACCCGAGGATGGTTTTGACACTCAAAAAAGTTTGGATGCGTCTTAAGTTAAGGACTGATCTTGAGTAGCAGGGAAGAAAGGACAAGAAACCAATGGCAGATGGGGGTGGGGGGGTGGAGAAAAGTTGCAAGTGAAAATGAAAACAAAATGTTTTAGTGGAGAAATGTGAGTGGTTTTTAAAATGAGAGTCCCATAGCAGCAAAAGGCCGTGCATAAAGCGAGCCACGGAAAGAGCTGGAAAAATGAATGAATAGTTAAGAAGGAGTTAGTATAACAAAGTCAAAGTCACAGGATTGACTAAACACGAACAGGTTAAAAGTGTCTTGCCCCAACTGGATGCCGGCAAGCCTAAATATACCGGGCTAAATTTTGTTTAGAGGCAGTGTGGAAACAGGCCCTTCAGGCCACCTGCTGACCAACACTCACTCATACACTAGTTCCATCCCACACAATAGGGACAAATTACAGAAGCAATTTAAATTTCAGACGTTAGGGATACAGAGACCCTTCGGCCCACCAGCGATCACCCCATACACTGGTACTATCCTACGCACCAGTGACAATTTACTATTTTATCGAAGCCAATTTACCTACAAACCTGCACGTCTTTGGAATTTGGGGGAAACCGGAGCACCCGGAGAAAACCCACGCGGTCACAGGGAGAACGTACAAACTCCCATAGGGTGGAACCCATTTTTCTGGCGCTCTAAGGAAGCAACTCTACCGCTGCACCAATACATCGTCCCCATGTTGTTGTCTGCTAGTTTAGGTTAACTGACCGACAACCCTGCACTTCTGTGGGAGGAAACCAGTGCACCCAGAGAAAAAGCCACGCGGTCACAGGGAGAGCATACAAACTCTGGACATACAAACACCCGTAGTCAGGATCGAACCCGGGTCCCTGGCGCTGCAAGGCAGCAACTCTACCGCTGAGACCTCCATTTTGCAGTCTGCTAGTTTAGCTCCAAGAATTTCAAGTGTGCATTTATATGAACATTCTTGCCCCAAACACATTATCTCCCAGCTCATGTTCCCTGATAATCCATGAAATTGAGAGCTTTCCCTGGGAGCTCACTGAAAGCACGAACACGACAGTAGTTCCAGTATGGCACAGTATTAGTTCCTTATTTCCAACCCACACTCTCTTTGAACGCTGCAAGCATTGTGCTGGCAGAACGGGAGAGTTAAGTTTGTCATTTGGCTTCGAGTCGACTTTGCACTTTGGTTATAATTTGATTTCAATTTTTGTTTTAAACCTTGAAAACTCTGTTGTGTGCAAGCTCACCATTACAAACAAAAGGCACTGGAATTTCCAGTTCATATCCCAGCCACAGGTAATGGTCACAAAGGCCTAAACAAACACTGTTGTAAAAAACGATCTGTTTTATTTATGAGCAATGTTGGGATGCGCTGCAAAAAAACTCACTGCTGGAGGCCTGAAAACTGACACGCAAATAGCTGTGATGCAGTGAAAAGTGTATTCTGATGGGAGCACACTTTCTGGGCATGAAACAAAAAAACTTTCTTTTGCTGCTCCGACTGCTGAATAATTTCCCTTTATATTACTTTTGTCGAGTATCATCAGAACCTATAAAGAAATACGGCCTTTATTGCCCCAGTGCCTACTCCAATAATGCCAGGGGAATTTATTAAATGTTTTATTTGACAGTTTCTATGACAATTGTTTCCAACACACGCAGCTGTATTTTGCTGGGCCCCCCCAAAAAAAATCTGAAACCAACTAGGATAGTCAACATGTATAGGAAAAGGGCTGAGGAGCATTGGCTCAAACTGGTGTGGATTGAATGGCTGGGCATTGGCAGCTTCCACAGGCATTACATGTATTCATTGTTCATTCACATCTAATAATGAGATGAGGTGCTTCCCCTTTGTAAGTGCCTGGTTGGTCCACAAGCGCAGAGCTGCCCACAGCTGCATGACCAAGGAGAACGTCAGATGCGGTCTGACTGCGCGGTGCAGGAAATTGAAATTGCTCACTGTTTAATTCATGTGAACTTTTTTAAACTTTACACTCATAGGTTACGCTTTCATTTGCCTTCAAAGTCACTGTGACTGAGGTTGGTTTAGTTTCACAGATACAATGTGAAAACAGGCCCGTTCATCCACCCATCAGTACTCCACGCCCACCATCGGTCACCCGCACACAGGTTATATCCCACGTACTAGGAACAATTTACAGAAGCCAATGAACCCACAAGCCTTCAAAGTGGTCGGTACAGAATCAGGCCATTCGGCCCATGAAGTCCGCTCTGCCATTTAATCATGGCTGATCTGTCATTCCCTCGCACTGCCATTCCCTGCCTTCTCCCCACAACCCCTGACACCCGTACTTATCAAGAATCTGTCAATCTACACCTTAGAAATATCCATTGAATTGGCCTCTAGAGGCCCCTGGTCCTAGTCTCTCCCACTACCTGCACATCTTTGTATTGTGAGAGGAAACTAGAGCACCCAGAGAAAACCCATGCAGTCACCAGGCAGAACGTACAAACTCCGTACAGACAGCACCCATAGTCAGGATGGAACCCAGGTCTGTGCCGCTGTAAGGCAGCAACCCTACTGCTGCGCCATTAGTTCTTTTCATATACATGGGAATCATTCAGACAAAGACACATAAATAGCAAGACACTGATGGGGCAAAGTCCTATTGCGGGCAAACGGGATTAGTGTAGCTGGGCAAGAAGGATTGTCATGGATGTGATGGGCCAAAGGGCCTATTTCATAGCTCTATAACTGAATCAGGGTCACGGAAAGAGCATTCACGTCGCGGCCCTGTTTCCACCACCACGCACAAGAAGCCATTGTGTGCAGATGCCAAGCAGTGTGTTCAGCTCTGGCTGAACAATTTCTAATCTTGTGATGTGGACTCGATAAGAAGAACTCTGAATCTATGACAGTTTAAAGAAATGGGTAATGGGAGAGGGATCTAACAGCATAACTATCAGTAGTGGTCACTCGCTGAAAAACCGGGAACTGGAATGGCGAGTGTCAGAGTGGAATACGCGCACACACGCACACCACACACGCACACCACACACGCACACCACACACGCACACACACGCACGCACGCGCACACACACGCACGCACACACACACACACACACACACACAGCAAAGGCAGGGGCTAGGGAAAGCGGGTGAGCGCTGTCTGAAATTCACACGGTGCAAAGCCAAGGTGATAGACACACACCGCGATGAACAGGAAGGTTAAGACGGCTAGCTCAGTGTACAGTATGTCCTTTAAAAGAGGAGGGGGGGGGAGAAGGGGGGAGAGAAGGGGGGGAGAATGGGGGGAGAAGGGGGGGCAGAAGGGGGGGGAGAAGGGGGGGGAGACACTTTTAAGAAGCCAGACAACTTTTAATAAGCCAGATATACACAGCTGTGAAGTTCGGCGGGCATTTAACATTACCGGTCGGTTATCCTTGGTTCTGAAAACTCGTGCTTACGTTTTTTTCCCCCCAATGAGGCAAAGAAAATGCCCGGTCAGCAAAGGCGATTAACTAAAACTACCTACGACTACCTCGACTAGCTATAACCACATGGCGACCCCACTACAACTACACCTGCAACTACAAAAGTATCGATTTTCTCCATGGCGACCAATTTTTGGACGCAGAAAAATGTTCAACATGTTGAGGAGTTTGCGACGACCATGCTGAGGCCGCGACTAGTTCCCAGATTGCGGGAGCTCCTCGCGACCATGAAGGAGACTCACCCGAGACCACCAGCGAACATGTGGCGAACAGCGCAGAGTCTCCTGCGCTCGCTTAAAAAGTCGCCCAAGTGGGACACGCCCTTGAGGCTTTCAGATCATTAAAGCAAAAAGCAAGTGAAGCAAATATTGCATGAGCATTTCAAATAAAGAGAAGATACTGGAGATACTCAGGGAAGTTAGACATTGAAATATTGAAAGAAACACCATTAACATTTCAGGTCAATCCCAGTCAACAAAACTGTTCTGACATGAACATGAAATGTTGCACAATTATGTAATAAATTTGCACTTTCACTCAGGCAAGAGTGTTCTATTGTCATATGTCCCAAACAGAGCAATGGAATGCTTACTTGCAGTAGCACAACAGAATATATAAACATAGTATATAAATATAAAATATAAACACCAAAACAAAAATAAATAAATATGTATACATTTATATATAAATCAATATATATATAAATATTTTAAAAAGCAAATATATATAAATACACACACACACACACACATTTATATATTCCATCAACGGGATCTACCACAGTCGCTGCCTCAAAAAGGCTGGCAGCATCATCAAGGACCCACACCACCCTGGCCACACACTCATCACCCTGCTACCTTCGGGTAGAAGGTACAGGAGCCTGAGGACTGCAACGACCAGGTTCAGGAATAGCTACTTCCCCACAGCCATCAGGCTATTAAACCTGGCTCGGACAAAAATCTGAACATTAATACCCCTCCATCTGTTATTTGCACTTCATCAATTTATTCATTCATGTCTGTATTTATGTATATAACTGTAGCCAATGCCTACTATGTTCTGTTGTGCTATGCAAAGAAAGAATTCCCTTGTCCTGTCAGGGACACATGACAAGAAACTCCTTTGACTTTGACTTTGATATTTTTTTTCTCTTTAAATTATTTTTATTAGAAGCAACTGTACAAGAATAAAACATTTGGCGTGTAAAATTATACAATTATTGCACAGCTTCAGTTTTGACCTTTTAACCTTAAAATGAAGGAAAAGGAGAGAGAAAGAACAAGAGAGGGAAAAAGTGAAAAGTGAAAAAATAGAACCAAAGTAGTGTGGCCAAAGAGTGAATAAAGATATAAGAGAGGAAAAGAAAAAAATTATATGTATCTACACACGCATACATACATGTACTGGTGACAACGTTTCACTGCTAAATTGTGTGGCACGTCTGTCCCGCCACAACCCGAATGAATTAGGAGCCTGAAGTTAGGTTCCATTCGAGAAACTGCTCTGTGGAGGTGGTGTTTTGGTCTATTTAATGCCAGCCTTGAAGCAAACCAATCCCTATTATCGTCCGCTTAAAGCTTCAATATCTATTAAGGGTTAAGGTATCTTTTGAGGGTCAATCGAACTGAAAATATATCACTTCCTCAGTGTAGCATCTGCAAGCTACAAGATTATATGTTTGACTTAACCCATGACCTTCTGATCCAGCAACAATTGCTACAAAGCCTGAAGACCAACAGAAAGGTAAAAATGCTTACTTACCAAGTCAGGCAGTTTCTGCGGAACGTAAAAATCAGTGCACGAGTTGTTGCTGACTTTCAGTTAGAATCATAGATAGCCCACGAGTTGACACTACAGCATCTTGTGTGTGTGCGCATAGGAAATGGCTTTATTGGCTATTGCATGGTGGACACCTAAAACAGGTGAAAAGGCCATTTCCACTCCTATATTTTGATGAATATTCACCCAAGTTTCTCAATGTCCTTGGGCATGGTGGTCTGTAATTTGGGATATACTGATGGTTAGTAGTCGGGTTTGGACTGCTCACAGTCGTAATCCCTATGAAAGATTTTGTTTAGCTCTTGAGGGCTTAATTGACCATCGGTAATGTGAGAACATAGAGCAGAATCGCACAGGAACAGACCCTTCGACCCACGATGACCGTGCTGGACATGAGGCCAAATTAAACGACTTCCCTCCAGCTGCACATGACCCATTCCCTGCATATTCATGTACAGGCAGCTTGGAGCAGTTTAACATGGTATCATGATCACCGTGGCTATCTAGAAGCCTTTTTTGCGGCTTTTATTTCAGTTTGGCGCGAGAAGTGTCATTGTGCAATGACCACACAAAGAAATGTTTATCATTCATCATTTTCCGAGCACCAATCTCAAACATGGTTGACCTTGAGGGGTATTCTCCACTTTGCAAAGAATTCCGTTTAGCAAATGGGTTCTTGAGAAGAAACAAATTCAACCCACCACTGACCTCACCTCTGCACTGATGAACATCCTTGGAATTCAGAAAAAGATTAAAGGCTGGTTAATGCTAGTGCCAAAGTAGAAGTGAAATTCTCACATATTAGAGACCATTCTTGTTACTTCCAAGCACCTGCAAGGATTAAAATAATTTACAAACTGAACAGCTAAACCTCAACACTTCCATAAACTCATCCACGGTGTGTGGGAAGGAACTGCAGATGCTGGTTTATACCAAAGATAGACACAAGTGCTGGAGCAACTAAGTGGGTCAGGCAGCATCTGCAGAGAAGGCACGGAACCATCCTTCATCTATGGTGTAGCCATTCCTTTGAGCAGAGTGATAGGCAGTATTAAGTTCCTTCAATCACATCCCCAGATTGGGTCCAATTTTAACCTTATCTAAAATGCAGGCTTTGGGAGTTAAAACACCGAGATACTTACGCCCCTGTCCCACTTAGGAGACCTAAACAGCAACCTCTGGTGACCTTGCCCTCCACCCAAGGTTTCCATGAGGTCACCGGAGGTTTTGGTCACTCTCCCTAATGGTCGAAAGTGGTTTCCGCGTGGTCGAGGCTTCATCTAGGTTGCTGCTATTTTTTCATCATGATTAAAACCGGCCTCGACTAAAAATAGGTTGCCGTTTTAAAAATCGAAAATCTTTTAGAAGCCGGTTTTCTTCATAGTCGAGGAAGGTTTTCAACATATGCGTGGGAGGTGGTAGGAGGTTGCAGATCACCTCGACCTTGATTTTTTTTGGGTGGTGGGCAAGGTCACCAGAGGTTGCTGTTTAGGTCTCCTAAGTGGGACAGGGGCATTATCCTCTGGAAAGCTGCCTTGATCCAGACAATTACACAATTTTCTAACTGAGCACCTCTAAGGCAGGAGCAACTTGTTTAGCAATCTTTAGGTATCAGGATTCAATGTTGGCATCACACACTGGACATATGTTCCGGTAATCGCAGATCCTAATAATAAGAGCAGGGGATGTTTCATGATGCCATGGCCATTCGTGATGCTCGTGGCGAGTGACTGGACCTTGGAAAACAAGCAGGGAAGTGATCATCCCAATACGACTGCGCTTTATCCAGGGAGATGGGCTCTCACTGGAAGAGGGAAGCAAGATGGAGCCGATACAGAAAAGGCAGTGGATATTTTCAAGGCAGAGATAGATAGATTCTTGATTAGTGTGGGTGTCAGAGGTTATGGGGAGAAGGCAGGAGAATGAGGTTAGGAGGGAGAGATACATCGAATGGCGGAGTAGACTTATTGGGCCGAATCTACTCCTATTCCTTATGACTTATGACTCAAAGTGCTGGAGTAACTCATCAGGTCAGGCGGCATCTCTGGAGAACATGGATAGGTGACGTTTCGGGTCGAGACTCTTTAACTGATAGTCTTTAGGCTGATACAGACTGCCACTGTACAACCCATGGCTACTGCCCCATTTAAATAATGACCACTGATTCAGCACAAAACCAAGATAAACCTTCTCATTCAAACAGGACGGGTGGTCACCCTACATCTTCAGCTATTCTAAAGGATATCGGAGCTGATAATGAGCAAGGATTTCCTGTACACTCTGCAATACTGTTTATTACTGCAATAAAGCTTTTTCACTGCGGCTCAGTACACATGATAATAAACTAAACTGAACTTCCCTGAAGACGCACTT
The DNA here is from genome assembly GCA_035221665.1 of Okamejei kenojei. NCBI lineage: Eukaryota > Metazoa > Chordata > Chondrichthyes > Rajiformes > Rajidae > Okamejei > Okamejei kenojei. The sequence continues at coordinate 17,285,898 of CM069133.1, forward strand.
TCTGAGTTTAAATGCGATCCTGCCCAATCTAAACCTAGACTCTCCTCATTATGGGCCTGTCCCACTTAGGCAACTCTTTAGGCAGCTCTTTAGGCAGCTGCCAGGGACTGGTTTTAATGGAATTTACCTACGACACCTGGCGACAACCCACGACAGCACCTGAATGGCCGCGGGACTTATTTACCATCGCCCGCCGGGGGCTTTGACTCTGACATCGGGAGGAGAATGGGGAGTGCAGGGGAGAGGTAAGACTTTGCCTTCCATCACAGTGAGGAGGAGATTCACTGTGATGGATGTTTGTGTCAATTGTGTTGTGTCGTGGTTCTTTTCTTGTTTGTATGACTGCAGAAACTAAATTTCGTTGGAACCTCAATGAGGTTCAAATGACAATAAACGGTATTGTATTGTATTGTAAGACAACCTATGACATCACCTACGTCAACCTACGACAGCAAAAATTTTCAATATGTTGCCCAAAAAATCGCCCAAGTGGGACAGGCCCATAATTATAGTCTTCTCTTTTAACATCCCATGCAGGCTAAACCCAGGCAATCCTCACTCCCCATTCAATATTCCACCCAGTCTAATTGCAGCCTCCTTCCACTTCCCCCAGATAATGCAAAGCTATCAATTGAAAGCAAAAATTCCAAATGCTGGAAATCTGAAATTAAAATGGAAAATGGAAAAACATTCAGCAGGTCTGTCATCTGGAATAATGGTCAATTTCTTTGGACAAGGTAAATAAGAAGAATGCTTACTTAAATAAATTGCTGCCACATTTTGTTGAAAATTCTAAAGCCGTAATGAAATTCAAATTTATGAAAATGTCAACCCATATCTCATCTTGGACATTCCTTTCAATTCTGCATCTTGGCATCATTTATTAAAAATATTATTGCAGATTGGCAAACACTTCGCCAAAGAAAAAAATGAACAGCCGCACAGAATTACTGCTAGCATCGATCAATACCATTGATCTAAACTTGATTCGTACCGGTGTCAGAGGTTATGGGGAGATGGCAGGAGAATGGGGTAAAACCCCTGTCTCACGGTGCGAGTCCACCCACGAGTGATCCTGAGTTAAAAACAAATCAAACTCATGGTAATCACGTAGAATTAACGTAGCGGGAATGTCGGAACGCGTAACTTAGAGACTCGTAGCGCTAACGGCAGGTACTCGGGAAACTTCTTAACTCGCGAACATTTTTCAACATGTTTAAAGATTTCCACAAGTCAAATTTACTCTTGAAGGTAAAATGTGAAACTTTTAAACTCGTTGTAATACCATAGTCGCCTGTGGGTTTACCGTAGTGACACGTGAGTAACCCGTGGGTTTGGCCTGAGTGCCAGAAGTGAAATGTTGAAGATTAGTCAGATCTTAATGGAAAATGTTACAGTGATCTAACAATTCACTGTTTAGGAGCAAAAAGCACTCACCGGGGATCTGAGAAACAGTGGCAAAAAGAATGAACCATGCAGTGTGGGGAAAGCTGCGTTGCGAGTTAATTAGTTCCCTTCAGAACTTTAACTTTTCACATTGAAACGGTGTCATGAATCCTTGTTAGGTTAATGCACTTTTTTTGGAGAAGCAGATATATGGGACAGGTGTCCCGTCTCAGGATTTATATCCGACAAATTAACATCAGTTATTGAAGGCTGATGCGTTTATACAGGGGATTTTCTCAGGCATCACTTTCTACCCAGTCTGTCCGCGTTAGAGAGCAATTGGTCAAAACAACGTTGTAAATGGGACGTTTATCAGTCCAATTAGATAGATAGATAATTATTTTATAATTTTATAAATGGGAATTTTATAAATGTTATAAATGGGAAGTGACTGCAGATGCAGGTTTAATCCGAAGAAGGGTCTCGACCCAAAACGTCACCTATTCCTTCTCTCCAGAGATGCCGTCTGTCCCGCTGAGTTACTCTAGCTTCTTGATAAATGAATCGTTGGAAGCTCCTTCGTGGCGTGCTGCTATTCCGAGTTTTAAGTGTATTTGAACTAACCCGTGCAATATGCTTGCCAAAGATAGGAGGCGTTCAGACTGAAGAAGGGTTTCGGCCCGAAACATTGCCTATTTCCTTCGCTCCATAGATGCTGCCGAATAAGTTCACACGCTGCATTGGTAATTAAAACCAGTTATTTTTGTGTGTTATGTAAAATAAGTTAATTTCAGGTTCTTTACATCACACGTATTCTCCTAAAAAGTTACCCACAACTTAACGTTGTAAATGGGTTGGTTTCAGTCCAACAAAAACACGTAAGTCCTTAATGACATTTCTTAGAAACACAGCGGGAGAGTGTGAGATGTAGATGGGATACGACTCCAATTTTTAACTAACCCCCGTATTCATATTTTTTCAATAATTTATGGTATTGACACCGGATGATAGTCTACCATACAATATGGGAAAACATTCTCATATTTGCAATTAAGGGCCAGTTGTATTCAGGTTTTTAATAAAAACCTCAGTTTGCCCGAGTTTAAATTCAAACTTGGGCCAGGCGCTGGGAAACTCTGGGACGCCACTGCTGTAGGCTGGGGTGACTGTAGGGCTCTGAAAACGTTGTTTCCCAGACCCGGGATGAGTGTGAAAGGGGTGGTTTCAGAAATGTTTTGAGCCGCTGCTTTTTCTACAGTTTAAGTCGCGACGGTGGGACGGCTGCTCTGACGGACACACTGGGTGAGTAGAGAGAGACACACTGCTATCCCTCTGGTCTACGGACCTTGCTGCCGGGGGGGGGGGGGGGGGGGGAAATAACGTTCATGTTCAATTTACCGAATCTTTTTGTTAGAAGTTCACCAACGTTTTGATGAGAGATAAATTAAGGGAATAAAACAATCTTATGGCCCTGTCTCACTGTGCGAGTTGACCCACAAGGTACCCCGAGTGACAGACTCGTGGCTGTGCACGAGACTGCAAGTTTATGATCAAGTGTTTAACCGTGTATGTAATTTGCTGCGATGTTCCAAGTTCCTCTCCCGAGTTACCAAGTTCCTCTCCCGTTACTCTTGAGCCAACCGTGAATGAAGGTATGTTTTAATAAAGCAACAATGTTAAAATACATCTCCATCCTGTGGTTTTGAGTTATTTCAGCGCGGCGGCATCTATTGATATGACCTACAATGGAAAATGCGCATCCTCCAGTAACCAAGCATTTCTTGTTGTTTTATGTTTTTAAATACTTTTTTGCAATGGATCTCTATTTTAAATAATTTTAAAAAAGGAAGCAGCCCGGGTGACTGACATTGAGCGGCCGCCGGGACCCGACAGCAGACACACACACACACACACACACACACACACACACACACACAGATACACACAGACAGCAGGACTGGTCGCCACTTAGGAAGCAGCTCGGGTGACTTTGAGCGGCCGCGGGACACGACATCAGACACACACACAGATACAAACAGATAGACAGAGAGGGAGAGACACACACACACACACACACACACACACACACACAGATACACACAGACAGCAGGACTGGCCACCACTTCAGAGGAAGGAAGCAGACTTTGAGCGGCCCCCGGGACAGCAGACACACACACAGATAGACAGAGAGGGAGAGAGAGACACACACACACACACAGACAGAGATACACACAGACAGGACTGGCCACCACTTCAGAGGAAGGAAGCAGCTCGGGTGGACACACACACACACAGATACACACAGATAGACAGAGAGGGAGAGAGAGAGACACACACACACACACACAGATACACACAGACAGACAGAGAGAGACACACACACACACACACACACAGATACACACAGACAGCAGGACTGGCCGCCACTTCAGAGAAAGGAAGCAACTCGGGTGACCGAAATCTCACCCATCCCATCTCTCCAGAGATGCTGCCTGTCCCTCGGAGTTACTCCAGCATTGTGTGTGTCTATCTCCGGTGTGAACCAGCATCTGCAGTTCCTTCCCAATCCCACACTCTCGGCCCCGGGGGGTGGATGGAGCATCACACGTGGACACATCCCACCCACCACCCCAGACTTGCCCCTTCGGCAGGTCTTTAAGCCGTTCATTGAGACAGAGTGAAGCCACGGGGCAGGCGCCTCAGTAATAAAGGACAAGTGGCAGAAAGGCCGAAGATAGACACAAAATGCTGGAGTAACTCGGCGGGACAGGCTGCATCTCTGGAGCGAAGGAATGGGTGGCATTTCGGGTAAGTCTGAAGAAGGGTCTCGACTCTATTCCTTCTCTCCAGAGATGCTGCCTGGTCCGCTGAGTTACTCCAGCATTTTGTGTCTATCTTTGGTTCAGTCTTTACTCGAGCAAAAGAACAGATTATTAAAGTTCCCACGGTAGACTCACGAGACACTAAGATAAACGCACGGGGCCACTACGTTATTACAACGAGTTTAAATGTTTCAATTTTTAACTTGAACAGTTAATTTGACTCGTGGAAAAAATCAAACAGGTTTGATTTTTTCACGAGTTAACAAGTTTCCCGAGTACCTGCCGTTAGCGCCACGAGTCGATAAGTTGCTCGTGCGAGTTCCGACGTTCCCGCTACGTGATCACCACGAGTGAAAACTCGGGGTCACTCGTGGGCCAACTCGCACAGTGAGACAGGGGTTTAACTGTACACAAAAAGCTGGAGTAGCTCAGCCAAGCCGGCAGCATCTCTGGAGAGAAGGGTCGAAACGTTTTTCAGTCTGAAGAAGGGACTCGACCAGTAACATCACCCATTCCTTCTCTCCAGAAATGCTGCCTGTCCCGCTGAGTAACTCCAGCATTTTGTTTCTATCTTCAGCATCTGCAGTTCCTCCTGACACAAAACAGCCTATGCCTTTCAGCGATTGATGCCAGACCTTGAACAAGTGTAGTTCAAATGGACATTTGAATGCAATTTTGGAAGGATTATTTCTTGAAACAAACTGCTCTAAAAGTTTGAAGGAAGGAATTGCAGATACTAGTTTAAATCAAAGCTAGACACAAAATGATGGTCAGGCAGCATCTCTGGAGAAAAGAAACAGGTGATGTTTCGGGTCGAGATCGTTCTTCAGGCTGGGTCTTTTTATAGTGAAAAAAAAAAACTGCATGACACCATTTTTACCATGTGATGATTTTTCCACACGTCGGTAGTCGTTGTTGCCTCAAGAGTAACTCGGGAGAGGGACTTGGTACATCGCAGAAATGAGAAGTAAACTGCACACTTAGACATACACGTGGGAACTCGTTTAAACCCGTGAACACGAGTTTGATTTTTTCTTTCACTCGGGATCACTCATGGGTCGACTCGCACTGTGAGACAGGGCCATTAGGAGGGAGAGATAGATCAGCCATGATTGAATGGCGAAGTAGACTTGAAAAAACTATGCAATTGAAAATAATTAAAATACTATACAGCAAGGGGAATGGTTGGATAAGACTAATAGATACAGAGTAAATTGTGTAGTTCCCGTGTCGTTTATAAAGAGCCAGTTCATGTGGCACAGAAGTTCCATGCTAACAGTTTCAACCAAGGCAGCTTTTGCATATCATGGTCAAACAGTGTGGAAACAGGTCCTTCAGACCAACTTGCCTATGCCAACCCACATACCCCACCTACAACACAAGACCAACCTGCCTGCATTTGGCCCATACCCCTCTAAACCGATCCAATCCATGTACCTATCCAAATGTTTTTTTATACGTTGAGATAGTACCTGCCTCAACTACCTCCTCCAGCAGTTTGTTCCATACATCTACCACCCTTTGTGTAAAAAGAGTTGCCCCTCACATTCTTATTAAATCTTTCCCCCCCTCACCTTAAACCTATGCCCTCTGGTTCTTGGTTCCCCAACGCTGGGTAAAAGACTGTGCATTTACCCTATCTATCCGTTTCACGATCTTGTACACCTCCACAAGATCAACCCTCTTCCTCCTGCGCTCCAAGGAATAAAGTCCTAGCCTGCTCAACCTCTCCCTATAGCTCAGGCCCTCGAGTCCGAGCAGCACCCTTGTAAATCTTCTCTGCACCCTTTCCAGCTTGACAACATCTTACCTCTAACGGTGACCAAAACTGCGCATAATATATGGCCTCACCAATGCCTTGAACAACTGTAACATGACCTCCCAACTTCTATTCTCACTGCATTTGGTTCATTATGCAGTATAAACTAAATCTCATTATATCTCACACATTAAATATTGTTTCATTCGCTGGAAAGTTTTTGGAATTTCACCAGTGGTATAAAGCAGAATATGCAAGACTTAATGCAATTCCTTTCAGATGACTCGAATCCAAACATTATCATGATATTAAAGTTACATATATGTGGTTCAGGCACATCTGGTGTTACTGTGATGGTCATGAAAAAATGATCAAAAGTCATTATCATGGCCTGATGGTGAAGACAAGACATCATTGGTGAAGACAACCCACTATTATGGAACCCACCAATGGTTTTCATTCCAGGTAGGAAATAACAGGCAAGACATGTGTTGTTCTAGATTCTTGCCCAGGAATCTAAAACAAATAATCCCGGAGATACAATAGATTGCAGGTGTTGTTATCTAGTGCAAAAAAAACTGGAGTAACTCGACGGGGTGAGAAGCATCTCTGGAGCCTAAGAGGTAGTCACTGTTTAGGAAGGAACCGCAGATGCTGGTTTAAACCGAAGATAAGAAACATAAAGTTGGAGTAACTCAGATGGTTAGACAGCATCTCTGGAGAGAAGGAATGGGAGATATTTTGGGTCGCGACCCTTCTTCACGTGGACCTGTTGAGTTACTCCAGGTTCTTAAGGGTAGTCAATGTGGCTGGTCGAGACCCTGCATCGGAACATGCGATCTGAATAGACTGTAACAAACCATCATGGCAACAGGTGAGGAGGAAGTCTGGAACTTGCTCAGGTGTCGATGAATGAGGATTTGAGCTCCTCCCATCTACAGCTGGAAAAGCCTCAACATTGGCAGGAAGAGTTTTTGAAGTGCAGTTACAGTTGTTATGGCGACAAATCGAATAGCCAAATTGCACTCACTACGTAATTAATCACCAGGGTTTTGTGCTGCGAGAGAGAACATTCTGCTCCTTTACAAATGGTGCCATTTAAAGCCTTCTTGAATGGCAGATTGAACCTCTTTGGAAAAAATACAACAGGAAAAACAGGAGTAATTTGGTCCATCATCTACAACCAAGTGGAGAGATGAGTTCAGTTCAGTTTATTGTGACGTAGACCGAGGTAGATTGAAAAACTTTAGTTACGGTGCGAACCAGATGGAGAAAACGTGTGTGAAAGATCCAGGAAAGGAAGCACGCAATGAAAAGCTTCTCCATCTCACCTTTAAACGCAAAATTATAGGGACGGCACGGTGGCACACTTAAAGCGCCAAAAACGGTTGTCAGGGGTTATGGGGAGACGGCAGGATAATGGTGTTAGGAGGGAGAGATAGATCAGCCATGACTGAATGGCCCTGATTCTGCCCCTATCACTTATGGCACCCGGTTTCGATCCTGACCTTGGGTGCCTGGCTGTGCAGAGTTTGTACGTTCTCCCTGTGACCTGTGTGGGTTTCCCCTGGAGCTCCGGTTTCCTCCCACACTCCAGCGGCACAGGTTTGTAGGTTAATTGGTTTGGAATATTTGTAAATTGCCTGTAGTGTGTGTAGGATAGTGTTAGTGTGCGTGGATCGCAGGTCGGAATGTACCCGGTGGGGACTAGTTCCGCGCTGTATCTCTAAACTAACCTTGGCATTTCCAAAATTAATAAGGTTTCAACCCATTCATCAAGAAATCCCCTCCTTGTGAGCAGTAAATGATCAATGAAAATCACTTTTTTTATCCAAAGAATTGGACAACGGCTGTCCATTTTTGATCCCTTTTGTGTTCACTAATCTGACGGATTTTCCAGTCCTGATGAAGTCCTGTCATTCTTCATCGTGGATAGACACAAAGTGCCGGAGCAACTCAGCAGGACAGGTGGCAACTCTGTAGAAAATGAATCGGTGGCGTTTCGGGTCCAGAGATGTTGCCTGACCCGCTGAGTTAATCCAGCTTTTTGTGTCTACCTTCAGTTTAAATCAGTATCTGTAGTTCCTTCCCCCACTCTTCATGGATGAAGCCTGCGCTGGTGAACTTTTCCAGTTTTCTCTGTTTTTATTGCAGCGGATATTAATTTAAAGCAGCTTTATCAACCTTGCAGCTTCCATCAGTGTTCTCAGCACGGGAGGTTAGAAACACAAAATGCATCATTATTTTCTTTGTCGTTGAAGAAGCTGCTGGAACTTGTGAATCGTGGATGAGATCAGGTTTGGCAGCAGATGCACACAAGAGTCAAATTCACCTCCAAAATCCAAAGGCAGGTGAAAAACAGGCTTTGGACTGAAGCAGCGGAGCAGCACCATGCAGGATACAAACAAAATAAACACATCGTAGGCATTAGTAGCTGCCTTTGGGGATCAGAAAGATAGACAGAACGCACCATGTAAGACTCATGCAGGAAAATGATGACACATAGAAAATAGATTTTAATTTATTTGGCTTGGCTTACAAAGTATTACATTAATTATGAAGTTCTTCTGCATTATTTTTCAATGTCACAGTGTAATTACAAACATTCTATTTTAGATGGACACTACGGTTTTCCCCTGTGATTGCGTAACAGTGTTTTTCAGTGAGTTTTCACTGGCAAAATACAGAATAGGTTAAACAAACATCTCATTTAAAAATAGAATCCATATTGCTTCAGCACACTGCGAGATCCACAAGATTGGGAACGCTCTGCCGTAAACAAAATCAGTTGAAATAAAGTCAAAGTCTGCCCAGTTCAACTTCATAACGTTCAGAACAAAATGTTTAGCAGGGGGCGGGGGGGTTGTAGTCCCTGTTCTTAAAACAAAACTCACCAGAATGGCTTAACACCAATCTGGCTCATTCAGTCTGGATTCAGTTCTGAACAGCATTCGCTGTGTGGAAGGTCCAAGTTTTTTCCAGCTTTGGATTAATGACAGTGCTTTTTTTTTTTTGGAAGTAGGCTGGGTGTTAAAGCAAAAAAATGTCAAGATTGCACTATTTAGGACAGGAGCCAAATGATATGACTGCTGAAATTAGCGAGTGGCAGCCAAAAGTCCTTCTTGCATAGGCTGACTAAAATGGACAGCCAGGTGAGCAAGTAAAAGGAAAAATAAAATGACAAGACGTTTGAAAGGAAGTTAAGATTGTGTGATGGATGCTGGAACAGTTGGTTCCTACCGATGGAAGAACAGAAATGAGCCGAACATTTTTCACCCATATATTTTGAGTTGCAGGATTTGCATGAAGAATATAAACAGGGCATTAACAAACAGTAACGGAAATCAGTGACATCAGCTGTAATGGAACCTCAAATTTATTTTACAAGAAAACACCAAAGTGGACTATCATTTTATTTATTCAAAAGGATAAAAATGACTTATTTATTCACCATTAACCAGTCCATTAGATCTTTCCCTTCCTTTATTTTCCAGACTTCAGAGAAGGATTTCAATTTCTCCCTGCAAGAAACAATCAGAGCAGAGTGACAGATTGTACATGGGGTATTAAAATCTGGCTGCAATTTCTACAGAGTGCAAGTGTTAAGAAGATTTTCATGTCTAATTAAGCGACTTTCTTTAAAACCCACAATGATGTGGGAGCAAAATCCTGATTGTCTTTGTAATTATAAGTAATAACATCCATAAACATGAACAACCTGAACTCATAAAAGTTAATCAAAAGCCCTGTGTATTTAAATGTAGCATCTGACGGACCACATTGTATCTTCATGCAAGGGCAGGTCCTTACTCTGGCCATATCAGTAATCAGATTTTACAACCACCAGTGTACATGGACCTTATGCACACAGTAACCAGAAAGAAACTAAATATGCGCAAATCTAGACCATTGTTCTGAAGAGGGGTCTCGACCCGAAACGTCTTTGAAAATGTAAATGTTAGTATTTTTGCATATCATTGTGCATCAGAGCGCACATTCATTCATCATCCATAGGCAATATTATCATTGAAGACTGAGATGAGGAGGAACATTTCAACTTTGGGAGCATTTGAGGGACCACATGGATTATTAGCAGGAAAACAGAGCGAAGGTTTGGTCCAACCATGACGCACATGGTTGGATTTGGACAATTTGGACAATCAAAACATAGTGGTTGTGCTTAAGATCTGGATATAATTTCTACAAGAGATACATGCAAGTGGTAGGAAGATTTTTGTGTCTAATTATGCGACTTCTTGAATAGCAACTTGCTATTGAGGGAGTGCAGCGTAGGTTCACCGGGTTAATTCCCGGGATGGCGGGACTGTCATATGTTGATAGAATGGAGTGGCTGGGCTTGTATACTCTGGAATTTAGATGGATGAGAGGGAATAACATTGAAACATATAAGATTATTAAGGATTTGGACCCTTAACAATCCTGCTAGAGTCAGGAAATATGTTCCTGATGTTGGGGGAGTCCAGAACCAGGGGCCACAGTTTAAGAATAAGGGATAAGCCATTTAGAACGGAGATGAGGAAAAACTTCTTCACACAGAGAGTTGCGAGTCTGTGGAATTCTCTGCCTCAGAGGGCGGTGGAGGCTGGTTCTCTGGATGCATTCAAGAGAGAGCTAGATGAGGCTCTTAAAGATAGCGAAGTCACGAGATATGGGGGGAAGGCAGCATTGATTGTGGATGATCAGCCATGATCACACTGAATGGCGGTGCTGGCTCGAGGGGCCGAATGACCTACTCCTGCACCTATTGTCTATTGACTTTCTTGGAAGCCACTGTTTAAAACACACAATGATGTGGGGCCAAATACCACATCGCCAACAGTGTCCTCTCACTACCTAGAGAACGGTCCTGACCTCCCATCTACAGTACCTCATTGGAATCCTCCGAACTATCTTTAATCAGGCTTAACTGCACCAAATAACGAAACATTATACACTTTATCCTGTAACTATACTGTGTGGACGGCTGGATTGTAATCATTACAAATGATTGTGACATCTTTCACTGATGGGGTAGCACGAGACAAAAAGTACACATGACAATAATAAAGCAGACTAAACTAAAAGAATGGCTCGGCACACCTAAGAGGCTGAAAACCCAACTTGTGTTCCAACCATTCTCATTGATCTAAGCTATGCCAATATCTTAACAAAAACGATACAACATTATTTGATCGATATGCTGAAAAAAAATCAAATCATTCAACACGAACCTTTGACATTAAAAAGTGACACGGAGAAAGGCTGTAGAGGCTTCTATTGCGAAAGAACAAGTTAGAAGCATCTACTATAACCAACACTTGCTAAGTTCAAGTTAATGCATTTTTTGCAAGAGAAGGAAAGCACTCCGGGAAATATATGAAAAGCTTCAGAAGGTCTCTTGGGTCAAAACAAAGTGATTATCGGCAAAGTGGTTTGTTTCCACACTGAAAGTCAACATCCTGGTGCCTGAAGATAATTAGTTACTTACAAAACCTCCCTGGAAATCTTGTGTATTTGACTATTAGTCAGCTCATAGAACATGGCTCTAAATGGAAATGAGTAAATGTGGAAAGAGCAAACTTTTTGGAAAAGTGCAGTGAGCAGCAATTAGGACATTCGAGTGCAAAGCGATAGGAAACATTAGGGAGGCCCATGGCACACTGGCCTGATAACACACAAGGGCCTCATACGTCTGAGTTATCATGCTGATACTTTCATGGCTCGTCTGTTGGCGTGGCTGGGAACCCGCCTGAAGGCTCATCGGTGGCAGGATGACGGGAGGGAGGGAGCAGGAGACATCGGATGCGAGGAGGCTGAACCGGGGTCATGCCTCCAGCGCCTTCAAGGTACACAAGGCTAGCCGGGCAAGGAGAGGAGAGGGATGTTGGCTCGCAGGAACTGCTCCAGTACATCGAGCGCGCAGACCGATCGGAGCTTGGACTTTGAATAACGGCGCCAAAAATGGCAGAGCCACCACGTGTAATATATGCAAAACGCATTTGCACATGTGACCAAATAAAGCATTATTGGCTACTGAACCACTACCACCGTCTAACTTCCAGAAGAACCAAATGCATCTTGGGACTTTCTGCATGCTCTCTAAACATCAATGGCTAAGGTCACCGCAGAATGGATAATGATCTTAAAACATTTACAAGCCTCCATTTTCATGCTGAACATTTTAGGCAGTTAGACCGTGGACTTTAAAACTACAGCGCGGATGCAGGTCCTTCAGCCAACCGAGTCCGTGGTATTCCGCATTCACCCCTACATTAGCGCTTTCCTACACACTAGGGACAATGTACAATTTTTACCTCAGCTAATTGACCTACAACCTGTACGTCTTTGGAGTGTAGGAGGAAACCGGAGCCACAGGGGGACACCCACCCAGCCACAGGGAGAATGTACAAACTCCGTACAGGCAACACCCGTGGTCAGGATCGAACCAGGGTCTCTGGCGCTGTAAGGCAGCAATTCTACCATTGTACCACCGTGCCCAAGCACCCCATTCGTCTTTTCCAGATATGCTGCTTGAACCCCTGAGTTACTCCAACACTTTAAGTTCAACGCACGGTTTCAGCATCAGCAGTTCCTTGTGCCTCAAATCATTTGCTTCTAGTTTTGTTTTTAGTTTAGAGATACAGCGCGGAAACAGGCCCTTCGGCCCACCGAGTCCGCACTGACCAGCGATCCCTGCACATTAACACTACCCTATACACACACATACTGGGGACAATTTACAATTATACCAAGCCAATTATCCTACAAACCTGTACGTCTTTGGAGTGTGGGAGGAAACCCAAGATCTCGGAGAAAACCCACACGGGTCACGGGGAGAACGTACAAACTCCATACAGACAGCACCCCTAGTTAGGAACAAACCCACGTCCCTGGTGCTGTAAGGCAGCAACTCTACCGCTGTACCACCCAAATGTGTACTTGTGGCAGCACTTGTCCCAACGCCCTTCTAGTTGGGATGGGGAACCTGAGACTCTGTTTTATTCATTTAAACAATATGGGCATTCCTTGACAAGGTAGTGGTGTGCTGCCTTCACGAACTGTTGCCCTCCTCATGAACGACTCCTACAGTCCTGGAATGAAAACTGCAGATGCCAGAAATCTGAACTAAGAACAGAAAATGCAGCATTCGAGGAAAGAGAGAGACTGTTTCTCTTTCCGCAGATGCTGGCGGACCCGCTGCGTGTTTCCTGCACCTGTGTTTATTTTGCGCTCCTACAGTGCTACTGCCTCGGGAGTTGCAGTACTTGGAGCCCACGGCAAGGAAGGAAGGATGACATGTTTAAGTCAGGATATTGTCTTGACTTGGTGTAGCCAAAGTCTGTGGAATTCCCAAGTGGCTGCTGCACCTGTCCTGAAATCTTCCAATGTGCCACGCAGAAGGGTTTCTATCTGCCGTGAACTACAGTGAATAGAAGTCACAATTATTTTTATTAATGAGGGTACTGTCTGCCGGTGGTGCAGAAATAGTGAGCTTGGAGGCCAAACCTTGCATCTGAATGATGAAGATTGCAGCCTGTTGGGCTAACAAACATTATGATGGGGAATATATGACATGGTAAATTTACAGCCTGCAGTCTGGGCACAGAACCAGCTTCACGGACTGACTGTCAATGGAAGCGAGAGCTGGACTTTTTCCCATTTCTGGTCCAGTGCAAACTCCTCTTTTTGCTGTCAAACATTGAAACTAAAAGGAGTTTTTTTTTTTGTTGCAAGAGACGGTAAAAAAAGGTTAATATTTAAAGGAGAATGCTTGAGGAATAACTTGCTTTGTTGCAATTTGACGTTTTTAGTTTAGTTTGGTTTGGAGATACAACATTTAAATAGGCCCTGAGGCCCATCGAGCCCAGACCAACCACCAATCTCTCCCATTTAAAGTAGTTTGCTGCTATCACACGTACTCGTCCATCCCTTGCACTCTAGGAGCAATCTCACACAGGACAATTTACCCACAATCCGCACGTCTTTGGGAGTCCACCGCAGCACCCGGAGGAAACCAACACAGTCACAGGGAGAACATGCAGACTCCACGTGGACAGCACCCGAGGTCAGGATCGAACCCGGGTCTCTGGTGCTGTGAGACAGCAGCACTACCAGCTGTGCCGCCCCTGAAGGACTTACGACAAGTATGACAGGTTATCCCTAAAAATAATCAAACAATCATAGTTTATTCCACATTAACATCTTATCTAATGAAAGTATATTCATACACCATTGGGGAATCTACCGTAATCTGATTATTTATAACTCCATGGTAGAGGAGAGAGGTTTTACCCTATAATGCTAACATTCCAGGATCAAAGAGCTCTGGGTACAGCACTTAATGGAAAGATGTTGAAAAACTGTCATTCCATTAAGCATTCATTTGGAAATTGATTATGCAACAAAACTGTGCCAGAATAAAACTCGTTGTGTTGTGGCTTGGTGCCATTTCACTTTATAACTTCAATATATGGAATTTTTTATGTTAATTTTTAATCTCCAAGTTCTAAGTCAGAAATAGAGCCTGCAATACTCCTGGTATTGCGCGAATGTATGGACCCATCTTGAGTGACATTCAAGTTCCCTGATCATGGCTAGGTGTAGATGAACACTTTCATAGAAGACACACTTCACTACTGTCGGACGCATTTTCCTTGAAAGGACAATTTTCAGAACTGATTGAGGTGATCAGTTCTGTAAATTGCCTTTTGAAGGAAAATGCGTCCTACAGTTGGAGGATGTAGGGGTGGCACAGCGGTAGAGTTGCTGATTTACAGCGCCAGAGACCCGGGTTCGGTCCTGACCACAGGTGCTGTCTGTAAAGAGTTTGCTCGTTCTCCCCGTGACCACGCAGGTTTTCTCCGGGCACTCCAGTTTCCTCCCACATTCCAAAGACGTACAGGTTTGCAGGTTAATTGGCTTAGGTAAAATTGTAAATTGTCTCTAATGAGTGTAGGATAGTATTAGTGTGCGGGGATCGCTGGTCGGCGCAGCCTCGCTGGGCCTGTATCTTTAAACTAAACTCAAAAATACGCAATAATGTATTTACAAAATAATGGTAGCCCAGTGTATGGCCTTGGCTGGAATAACACAACTGAGGGTGTATAATATCGTCAGCATTGCCTCAGACTGGGGATTTAAAATATGATGTAAGGGGGCATTTAAGAGGCTGTTAGATTAGTAAATGAATATGTAGCGAATGCACGGAGATGGAACACGTGCATTTCGCTGGGGCAGCTTATAACCCAGCAGTATGAATATTGATTTCTCAAATTTCAAGTTACCTTTGCTATCCCTCTCTCTCAGACCCTCCCCATTCTAGTTCTCTGACTAGTTCTTCTGCCCTACTGATTAAATGTTACAATAGACAATAGGTGCAGGAGCAGGCCATTCACTGTGATCATGGCTGATCATCCACAATCAGTACCCCGTTCCTGCCTTCTCCCCATATCCCCTGACTCCGTTAGTGATAGTATGCCGCGTTGTCATCCACTTCCCCGCGCTGACAATGAACCATTCCACATTTCTTTAACACCATCTGCTTTGATCTATTATTTTTACACCTGACCCTTCCATATCTCTAGACTCCCTCTCCCCCCCGGACTCAAAATTGGATTAGTGGTAGGGGTTGAACCACATTAAAATGACATGAATTTTGATTTGATAATTATATGCCACTGCATTGCCATTAATATTAACAGAACAAAATAAACTTCAGTAAAAAACAAGCTTCAAATGTATTTTATCCTAATATTATGTTTTGTCCCAGAATGCAGAATCAGTTTATCAAGCATTTAATACCTTAATACCTACTACAGATTACATCGCATCTGTCAGCGACAGCAATGCAATGCACCATAACAGATCTACTCTTTAAATACAAGGCCTTCCCATGAATTAACACATTTCTTTTGACTATTCTAGATGTGTTATCTCTTTAGTCACAGGAAATGGGGGTGTTCGCGTACAATTAAACTGAGCACGGCCTGATGACATTTCTTGAGTACAATTCTTGAATGTATTCTTTAACATCAATTCCAAATCCGGGGGGGGGGGGGGGGGGGGGGGGGGGGGGGGGGGGGGGGGGGGGGTATTGGCTTTTTAAAGCACAAGTGTTTTAATGGCAAAGAAATAAAGTGCTGGATTAACTGAGCGGGCCAGAGAGCATCCCTGGAGAATATGGGTAGGTAGGGACCCTTCTTCAGACTGATGCAGACTAATCAGTCTGAGGCAGGGTGCAGACACGAAACGTCACATATTCGAGCTCTCCAGAGACGTTGCCTGACTCGCTGAGTTACTCCAGCACTTTGTTTTTTTTTTGTAAACCAGCATCTGCAGCTCCTTGTTTCTACGTTTTAATGGTCAATTCTACCAGGTTCACATTTCATTACCGTTTGCACTGGTGAGCTCATCATTTCAGCCTCACATGAAATCCATCCAAGTCAAGAATACTATTATCATCCGAGTTATAACAGACTGAAATGTTATCCTAGACTGAACGTACCATTTGAAAGCAAGAAGTTCCTATGAGTTTGGCTTGGACATACAGCGTGGAAACAGGCCCTTTGTCCCACCGAGACCAACAATCACCCTCAACTAGTTCAATTCTAAACACTATAGGGACAATTTACAGAAGCCAATTAACCTACAAACCTGCACATCTTTGGAATGTAGGAGGAAACCAAGAGCACCCAGAGAAAACCCACGTGGTCACAGGGAAAATGTACAAACTCCATACAGGCAGCTCCCGTAATCAAGGTCAAACCAGGGTCTCTAGCGCTGTTAGGCAGCAACTCCACTGCTGCACAACTGTGCAGCCCCTATTAGACATGACAAGAGATAAGAGACATTTATTGTCACATGTACTCAATGGGCCAAATGATCATCATCTGTGTCTATCTGACTATTATGTATAATTATTCGACACAGATGATGATCATTTGGCCCATTGAGGTTACGTTTGGTTTCACAACCCATCAATCCCATTCTCCCCACTTACTTCCCTGAATCCCCATTCTCTCACAGATTCTCATTTCCAACCTTCTGATTCTCCTGGAGACACAGAGGCTGAAATGTGCAGACAAACACAGTGCTGGAGTAACTCAGCAGGTCAGGCAGCATCTATGGAGGGAATGGATAGGATAGGCTACGTTTTTGGTCGGGACCCTACTTCAGTCTGAAAACGGGCCCAGACCCGAAACGTCATGTGTCCACTGGCTCCACTGCTGCTGCCTGTCCCACTTAGGTTAATTTACACTTTGTATTTTCCCCCGATTCTCCAACCATCTTTCTGCACAGGGTCAAATGATGGCAGACGATTCACGACCAGCACCTGGTTGGAATGCAAGATAAAACCGGAATAGCTGGAGGAAAACTGTGTGGTTGCAGGAGGAATGTGCAACTCCACAAAGGCAGCATGTGGAGTTTGTAGTGAATCCAGCTACGAAAAAGCTGCTGAACCTGCAGTGTCGCCACCAATATGGGTATCACTAAAGGCTGAACACCTTCACTCAGTCTGCCTGGACCTACCTGATCTCCCGGTTTCCAAACACTTTAATTCCCCTTCCCATTCCCACGCTGGCCTTTCTGTCCTAGGCCTCCTCCATTGTCAGTGTCAGAGTGAGGCTAAACACAAATTGGAGGAACAGCATCTCATATTTCACTTTGGCAGCTGACAACCCAGGGGTGTGAATATTGATTTCTCTAACTTCAAGAAACCCTTGAATCCCCTCTCCATCTCTCCCCCACACGAGTCACAGAAGCTTAAAAGTCATCTTGTTGCGTCTCACTGTCTGCAACTCGTTTTCACCTAGACCACAGCTAACAATGGCCTGTTTTCTTTATCATTGTTACTTTTTTTGCACATCTTTTATTCATTTGTTCTATATCACCGTCTATATCTCTCGTTTCCCTCTCCCCTTACTCTCAGTTTGAAGAAGGGTCTCGAACCAAAATGTCACCTATTTCTTTTCTTAGAGATGTTGTCTGTAAGAGATGTTGTCTGACCCGCATTTAAGAGACTTTTGGATAGGCATGTCAATATTCAAGGAGTGAAGGGATATTGATTATGTGCCAGCAGATAAACTGTAGGCAAATCGTCGCCTAGACTACCCATGCCCTACTACATGTTCAGCACGCACATTGTGGGCCAAATGGCCTGTTCCTGTGCTGTACTGTTCTATAGACACAAATGCTGGAATAACTCAGCAGGACAGGCAACATCTCTGGAGAGAAGGAATGGATAAAATTTTGGGTCGTGACCGTTCTTCAGACTCGAAACGTCGCCCATTCCTTCTCTCCAGAGATGCTGCCTGTCCTGCCGAGTTACTCCAGCATTTTGTGTCTATCTTCGGTTTAAACCAGCATCTGCAGTTCGTTCCTGCTCTGTACTGTTCTATGTTCTAAAATAATCTGAAACTTGCTTGATTTAAAAACAAATAAAAGCAAAGGATAGTAATTCCCCCACTGCCCTTGACGTCAAATCTGCGTTAGCAAACTCTGTAGGACATTTTGTCAGCGCAGGAAATAAGGTTAGAAAAGTACGCTGCAAACCCTTTCACACTACAGGTTTGAGTGATTGCTTTTCATTGACTCACAAGAGTCCAGACGTTTCATCAGAATAATGCCCTTTAGTAAACCTGTGATGGAAAAACAATCCAATCCTTTCTTTCAAAATAAAAGTTGCCAAGAATAAGCTTCTGCTCATGCTTAAGTTTAAAATAATATAATAATATAATCAATATAAAATTTGACCGATGCGCAATGGCATTAAATAATTCAAGAGCAGTTGTTGAGTATCTTTTCTAGGGTTTCGACTGGAAATGTCAACCTTCCTTTTGCCTCTACAGATGCTGCCTGACAAGTTGGAGTTCTTCTGATTTTTTTATACTCTTTCAAGAACAATTTCTCTCTAAAACAATTTCTATCCGCAAGACCTAATAATTAAGTCTGAAGAAGGATCTCGACCCGAATCATCACCTATTCCTTTCCTCCAGAGATGCTGCCTGACCCGTTGAGTTGCTTCTGCAATTTGGGTCCAACTTCAGGGTAAACCAGCATTTATTTGCAGTTCCTGCCTCCTCCACATTTTGTCTGCTCCACTGCCAAACCTCCTCAGGGTATGTCTACTTTGAAGGCGTTCTCCTCCTCTCTCCGACGGGACAACTGCAACATCCTCTCCAAGTCTGAAGAAGGGTTCTGACCCGAAACGTGGTCACCTATTCCTTTTCTCCGGAGATGCTGCCTGACCTGCTGATTTACTCCAGGCTTTTGTGTCCTTCGACCCATCAGCACTCTGTTTTGTTGAGTGGCAATATAATTTGTTTTTTTTGGAATTACCATCTAATTCTTCCCTCGTGGACTGGAGGTGATAATCAAGTAGATGTTTAATGATCTCAGCATGAAGAATCTCAGTAGTTTCTAAAGTAGCTGCTTATTAAGATGTCTAACAGTTGTTCATTCCTGAGGAATAGTAGTGCTAGAAAGTCTAAGGTAATGGCTCACACGATGCATTGTTTTATAAGTTAAAAAAATTTCAGGAACAATCAAGTTTGGGGAACTTTAGTGCTGGAAATCTTTTGGTTTAGTTTAGTTTAGAGATACAGCGTGGAAACAGACCCCTGGGCCCACCTGGTCCACACCGACCAGCGATCCCCGCACACCAACACTATCCTACACACTAGTGACAATTTTACATTTTACATTTATACCAAGCCAATTAACCTACAAACCTGTACGTCTTTAGAGTGTGGGAGAAAACTGAAGATCTCTGAGGAAACCCACACAGGTCATGGGCAGAACGTACAAACTCCGTACAGACAAGCACCCGTAGTCAGGATTGAACCCAGGTCTCTGGTGTTGTAAGGCAGCAACACCACCACTGTGCCGCCCTTTTGGCCTCATTTGGATGACATAGTTGTGTTTTTTCTTTGAAATGGAGACCCTTGACCAACTCACAAGTACTGAATGATAATCTTACCTTCCCACATTGGAAATGGACGGCTAGCTGAACATTTTATGGTTGTGATGTACATTGTTTTTAATCAAACAGAATAAAACACTAATTGAACACGTCTATCTGTTATAAATACCCGAAATGTGCTTAAACCTAAAAACAAAGAACTGCAGATGCTGGTCAATACACTAAAAAAGACACAAAGTGCTGGAGTAACTCAACAGATCAGGCAGCACATCTGGAGGACATGGATAGGTGACGTTTGGTGCAGGGACCTTTCTTCAGACATTGTCGGGGGGAGGGGGGAATGGAAGCTGGAAAAAAGGGCGAGGCAGGAAAAAAGTGCAGCAGGGATTAGGTCGACACGGGTGAGAGGGTATTTTGACACGCAGATGGTTGGAACAAAGACCAGAGATAAAACCCAAAGGTATGAGACAGGTTTAGAGATGTGGATTGTGAAGCCAGGGGGAGAAAAGTAGTAGAGGGGGGAGGGGGGATTGGAAAAAAGGTGGGAGTCCAGGTGGGGCATATGGAGGTAAAGTGAGGGGGGTGGGGGGTGGGGGGTGGGGGGTGGGGGGTGGGAAATAGTGTGCTTAAACCTATTGAATACACTATATTATACAAACTAATACCAAGGCTATTTTTTCAAGCTATATGTCAACTACATTGCAGTTCTGACAGAATCATTTTTATGTCCAATGCTTGTGTTCATCATCATGCAAGACCAGAAACGGGAGGTAACATTTCAACATTACATTTTAATTGCTGCTAAGGGAGACACCAAAATCTCAGTTACTAATTAAACATTTACACAAACTCAAGCTTCACTAACCATTACCATGCAATATTAATGAGTGTTACATGGTTTTATGAATAAAGTAGCCTTTCCAGTTTAGCCCAGATGGTTTAGAAATTGCTACAAAATTGCAGTTTAGAGATGCAGCGTGGAAACACGCCCTTCGGCTCACGGAGTCCGCGCCGACCAGCGACCCCCCACACTAACACTGTCCGACACACAATTGGGACAATTTATAACTTTACCAAGCCAATCAACCTACAGCCCTGTCCTTCTTTGGAGTGCGGGAGGAAACCGGGGATCCTGGAGAAAACTCACGCAAGTCAGGGGGAAGGACCTACAGACAGCACCCGTAATCAGGATCGAACCAGGGTCTCTGGCGCTGTGAGGCAGCAACTCTACACCCGCTGCACCCCCGTGTCACCCCTACAGTTAGCGGCAGCTTCCTTCATTGTTCCAAACTTTAAAAAAAAAATGTTTTATTGTATCAAGCTGCCAGAGGAGGTGGTTGAGGCTATCCCCAACATTTAAGATGAGACGGGTACATGGATAGGGCAGGTTTGGAGGGATATGGACCAAACGCGGGCAGGTGGGACTAGTGTAGCTGGGACATTGGTGGCCGGTGTGGGCAAGTTGGGCCGAAGGGCCTGTTTCCACACTGTGTCACTCTATGACTCTAAAGCATACCCTTTCGATTACTATTAATTCATAAAATAAATTCTCTGTTGGTGCAAAATTTGTGCTGCAAGGTATCTGGTCATGTGTCCTGACCACCCTGTCAATGGTCTCATCCATTAATATTTCTCCCCCTATAACTCAATGGATATTTTTAAGGCAGAGATAGATTCTTGGTTAGTATGGGTATCAGGGGTGATGGGGAGAAGGCAGGAGAATGGGATTAGGAGGGAGAGATAGATCAGCCACGATTGAATGGCGGAGTAGACTTGATGGGCCAAATGGCCTAATTCTGCTCCTACAACTTATGAATTCAATTGTTGGTCGAATGTGATGCCAGAGATCAAATTGTTCCCCTTCTGGGCAAAGGGGCTGAACGGCATTTATAGACAAAGTTCTCTGAGAACATTCGGCCAACAATAAAATGCTATTAAAGTTTTAATAACTTAAAGCATATACAATTTTTTACACTTTATCTCTCTCTCTCATCTGTTGCCCTCTGCTGCATTTCCCTTTCAACGTGCAATTAATTAAAATAATCTTTCTTTCTTTTCTGTGAGAAAATTGGTAATTTAACTTGCTACATCTGCAACTTCATGAAGCTGACCCAGGGGACGAGAGCAAGCTGCTGGTTTCACAAAGCTGCACAACGACTTATAGTAATTGTTGCAGCTGACGGTCTCGTTTCAACATGATATGTTTGGCAATTTACACTGTAACAAAGACAAGCAATATTAACCATAAATTCTGGACCATTGCAAAAACAGCTAGCCTGGGACTAGTCATTTTTATGCAAACAAATTACTGAAAACAGAATATATTCCGTGTCAACATAACAGCCAAATAGAATAACATTTTCCTGTGAAGATTTACTGTATGTACTTAGGTAGTCACGATGGCGCAGAGGTAGGGTTGCTGCCTTACAGCGGACACAGCGTCGGAGACCCGGGTTTAATCCCGATTACGGGTGCTGTCCGTACGGAGTTTGCACGTGCAGCCCGTGAACTGCGTGGGTTTACTCCGAGATCTTCGCTCCAAAGACGTACACGTTTGTGGGATAATTGGCTTGGTAAAATGTAAAAATTGTCCCTAGTGGGTGTAGGATAGCGTTAACGTGCGGGGATCGCTGGTTGGCGCTGACCCGGTGGGCCGGAGGGACTGTTTTTTCCGTGCTGCATCTCTCAACTAAACTAAAAAACTAAAACTACTGTAGCCTACAATCCAATACAAAGCACCCCAGATTCCGCTCTGGGGGCTGTTGCGGTCCACAAATATCAGCTAGGAGCAACGTTTTAGGACATTTGTGTCAGCACACTGCAGCATGGAATGCTCCGGAGATCGGATGCCAACGGATCATGATCTCCCACTCCATCACTGAACTCAGTGCTCGCTCCAGGCATGGCTCCTCATCCCATCGATCGAGAAGCTGGATACAATGCAGCTGCAGCCCTGCAATATTACCCCAGCCATTGTTGGCGAGTCCAACAATCCCCTCCATTTACATGGGTGGAAAAGGCAACAAAGACATGTACTTTGATTCTTATCTCATTCCTCAATTATTTTATTGCTTTTTAATAAATTAGTTAATCAATGCATCTAAATTTTTTTTTTTAAATAAATTGTTTTCAAGAATTACTATCATTTAAATGTATTTCAAAGATCTGAATTCCAAAAGTGAGGTGGAAGTAAGCATGAGGCACAGCGCCAGTGACCCAGGTTCGATCCCCACGACGGGTGCTGTCTGTATGGCTATTTCATGGAGCAAAGAAGGCTGGGGTGTATAAATCTAGGTGGCATGGATGGGTACGGAGCAGGCATTTCGCTCCATAGCAGAGTTGTGTATGACTCCAGCACCCAAGGTACTATGGTTGACTCTGAACTGATCTGCAACTCACTCACTTTGGCAGCCTCAGAGATGAGCATTCAATGTTGACCTTACCAATATCATACAAGTGAAGAGGAGGAAGACCCACAAAAAAAATAGGATTATTTTTATTAATGTCAAGAGGCTCAAAGCAGATGGAATTGAAATCCTCATGTGATGAACTCCTCTGAAAAGGTTTGGTATGGATTTTTTCATTGATTGCTGATAACTAATCATTATAAATTTAGGAACCCTGTCAAAAAAAGAGATTCTTCTAACACCAGACTCTGTACCAGAATACTTTTTACATATAAAAAAGACTCACGTTTGCCGAGTCCATAATAGAACATGGATGAAAGTGGATATACATTTGTAACAACACAATAGAACTTTATTTGTCCCAGGAGGGAAATTAATCTGCCAACAGTCATCACAATTACAATAATACTTTATTAACCAAGTATGTTTTGCAACATACGAGGAATTTCATTTGCCAAGTCAGTCATACAAATTAAAAGCAACAGATCACACAAAACACATTTTAACATAAACATCCATCACAGTGACTCCTCCACATTCCCCACAGTGATGGAGGAATGTGGAAAAAAGTTCAATCTCTTCCCTCCTTTGTTCTCCTGCAGTCAGGGGCCTCACGCCCTCCGTTGTCGGGGCGATCTTGACTCCCGTAGCCGGTGGCGGGCCCTCCGCGTCGAGGCGATCAGCTCCTGCATCAGAGGGGTGTCAGCTGGACAATCTAACCTCGCGTCATGTTGGTCAAACCTTCCGCGACGTTGGAGCTCCCGACATCCACAGCCTATCCCGAGACTGCGAGCTCCCGATGTAAAGTCCGCAGGCCGCGGTTGGAGCGATCCCAGGCAAGGGATCGACTCCGATGTAAGTCCACACCCCGTGGTGAGGCCCAAGGTCAGTCCGAGGAGGCCTCCAGCTCCATCGATGGTCGGCCGCAGAGCGACCGGAGAATGCGATCCGAAAATTAATCGCATCTCCGGCAAGGTAAGAAACTGAAAAAAAAAGATTCCCCCTCACCCTCCCCCACCCCCAACATAAAACAAACCAGAGAAAATTTACACAAACTTTTAACACACACTAAAACTAAAAAAAAGGCGAAAAAACAATCAGACTGTTGGCAGGGCTGCCAATCGTACGGCGCCCCTGGTGGAAAAAAACATAAAAGACAGGAAACATAAAATTAAAGTGATGAGTGGGCAGGATTTGGGATGATTTTGCAAAGGTTGGGGGGGGGGGAGAAGAGGGGGGGGTGGGGGGGGGGGGGGGGGGGTCAGTCTACTCCACAACAGAGGGGGGAGGAGTTGTACAGTTTGATAGCCACAGGGAAAAAGGATCCCCTGTGGCGTTCTGTACTGCATCTCGGTGGAACCAGTAACAGAAAATTTCAAGAAAATGAAGAAAATGGCATTGTGGTTTAATTCAGCAAGTGGCGTCACAAATTGCCCAACTTGTTCCTGTGCTATAGTTTTGCGTCAGTTTTCCCATTCAGCCAATCTTCTCTCTCTTCTAAACTCAAACGTGCAACCTAATAAAAATCAGGTACATTTAGGTGTTGGCATAAAGTTGGCGGAATAGTAGATTAAGAATGCAATGAAGTAAAATTATAATGACCAAAGCATTATTGGAATAGTTCAAGAAAAATATCATATATTATTAATCCCAAAATTAAAGAAACTATTTTGAGGTAGTTTGTTACGTGAATAGAAGCAAATGGAATTTAGGAAATCTTAACCCTAAAGTCAGTGAGTCTTTTAAGGTGCAGTGAAAAGCTTTTGTTTGTGTGCTATTCAGTCAAAAAGACTATACATGAATACAATCAGGCTGTTCACAGTGCACATATAAAGGACAAAGGGTGCAAGATAAAGTCTGAATAAAGATCGTTCAAAGGTCTCCAATGTGGTAGATGGGAGGTCAGGACTGCACTCCAGCTGGTGAGAAGACTGTTCAGTTGCCGAATAAAAGCTGGGAAGAAACGTTCCCTGAATCTGGAGGTGTGCGTTTTCACACTTCTGTACCGCTTGCCTGAGGGAGAGGGGGAAGAGGGAGTGACTGGTGTGACGCTGGTCCTTGATTGTGCTGCTGGCCTTGTCGACAACGCAGTAAGTGTAGATGGATTCAATGGAAGGGTTGGTTGGTGAGGGCTGCGTCTGCAATTTCATGTGGTCTTGGATGGAGCTGTTTCCCAAACCATCCCCATAAAATGTTTAAATAATTTGTAAAGGCACTTTTATAAGCTACTTTTAGACTTACTCATGTCAAGATAATCATACCTTTTAGTATTCATCAAGCCTTCCAGCTCTTTGGATTTCTGAGTGGCTTTCTTTAGCACTTCCTCGGGAATACTTGCTAATTTGGCGACATTGAGACCATAACTCCGAGCAGCAGCCCCCTCAGTCAGCTGATAGAGGAAAGTGATCGATTCAGGCTGAAATTCCTCCGCCGATCCTGCAGGATTAAAAGGCCACTTGTCAATGAATGCTCTCCAGAGCCAACAATTAAAGCAGATGTTTGGCATTAAAGGGTAAATAGTTCTTTCGGTGTCAGAAGAAATAAGCATAATCCATGTACAAGTGCAGAATAAACAAGGGAGCAAACCATTTCCTCTCCCACTGCTCTTTAATAGAAGATTTTTTGATGGAAGGCACACACAGTTTTGCTTACAAAACGTGAACTGAGTCACATTCCAAAACATAGAAACATAGAAATTAGGTGCAGGAGTAGGCCATTCAGCCCTTCGAGCCTGCACCGCCATTCAATATGATCATGGCTGATCATCCAACTCAGTATCCCGTACCTGCCTTCTCTCCATACCCTCTGATCCCCTTAGCCACAAGGGCCACATCCAACTCACTCTTAAATATAGCCAATGAACTGGCCTCAACTACCCTCTGTGGCAGAGAGTTCCAGAGACTCACCACTCTCTGTGTGAAAAAAGTCTTTCTCATCTCGGTCTTAAAGGATTTCCCCCTTATCCTTAAGCTGTGACCCCTTGTCCTGGACTTCCCCAACATCGGGAACAATCTTCCTGCATCTAGCCTGTCCAACCCCTTAAGAATTTTGTAAGTTTCTATAAGATCCCCTCTTAATCTCCTAAATTCCAGAGAGTATAAACCGAGTCTATCCAGTCTTTCTTCATAAGACAGTCCTGACATCCCAGGAATCAGTCTGGTGAACCTTCTCTGCACTGAGGAAGGACATTATGGCAATAATGTCCTTCCTCAGATTTGGAGACCAAAACTGCACGCAATACTCCAGGTGTGAAAACCTTAGCGACCGCTGTTCTCTGGTAGTCTGAAGAAGGGTCTCGACCCAAGACGTCATCTATTATGTTTCTCCACTGATGGTGCCTGTCCCGCTGAGTTACTCCAGCATTTTGTGTCCACCTCAGGTTTCAACGCTGGATTTGGTTATTCACATTTATTGTCATGCCATGTCAGTATTTTGCTTAACAAACATTTTGCAATTTATCTCATAGATTGAACGGCTGTAGAAATGAGCTCTAATGAAATTGGAAAAGGTTGAATCTAAACTAACTAGAAAGAAGCATATACATTAACCGGCCCTTTAGCAGTGTGGTGCCTTAACTGTTTTTGTCAACACCATTTTGGTCACAGGCATATTAAAAGAGATCACACTTGTCAAGAAAAATCAAGGTCATATTCACTTTGTTTCCATGTATAAAAACAAGTAAATTAGAAAGAACTTTTCCTCCCCACTATTCATCATCACCCTAGTCATAGAGTGGTACCGCGTGGAAGACCCTTGGGCCCAACTTGGCCAACAAGTCCCAGATACACTAGTCCCACCTGCCCACATTTGGCCCACAGCACTCCAAACCTGCCCTATCTAGGTAACACCTTAACCATTTGAGTAGTGTATTTTGTTTCCAACAGGATGTAATGTAGACAAGCCAGGTACAGTCCCTGGCCCTAATATCATAGTGAGTCTACAACTGATCAATAACATTAACCATGCACATCCACGCTAAAGCAAACACTGGCAAATTTAAGGCCTCACACACCCCCACAAAATGCTCCTCCAGTTGTGCTACAATGTAGGTTTGTTACAATACCTACCTTGAGCAGCGCTGCAGTTCTGCCGTTCCCCGTGTGTCGTGACTTTGGCGCCTTTCAGAGGGGGGCGGGGTTTAAAATCCCGTTTTTCCCCAGACAGTCCAAATCGATCCATGTCGGGCGATTTCGTCGCTAAAGGGAAATCGCTCCGACATTTCATGCATGAAGCTATTTTTAAACTACGCTAGATTATTTATTAACTAGAGTAGTTTAAAAATCATCTTCTAAAGCTCTGAATGCTGACAGCAGAACAGACCTAACGTAGGCGATAAAAGAAGCGACAGTCTATTTTTACATAAAAACGTGGTTCTTAGGAAGCATTTAATCAAATTTTCATGTTGCGAAAAGGGGACAAAAAAAAAGTATGAACTGGCAGTATTTTCCCTGCCGACTGGGGGATACATTCACCGCAAACCGCAACGTTCCAATCCACCGCGTTCCACTAAAACCCACTCGTAAGTTGAGTTAAATGGGCATTAATTTACAGGCATTAAAAACTAAATTCCTTCCATTTGGCCTATAAATTCATGAAAATGAGATTTAAAAATCATGTTATAGTGTTGATTATTGTGTGAATGTTATTTGGACACTTAGGCAATTTAAAAATGTTATCATTTCTTAGGAAATGGATAGATGTTTAGATCTAGTAATTGAATTTTGTAATTAGCTACAATTAGATTAACTAATTATATGCTTTAATTTCAGGTCATCCAAGTAATATTGTTTCATATTTGTTTCAGAATGCTTCAATCTATAATAACTGAAAATTTCATTCAGTTCTCTTAATTTTTAAGAAAGTTATGGGCTTTTGACTGTCCTAGATCACAGCTTTTGAGTTAAGACAATGGAAAGGCAATGGGGAACAAGATGCTAATTTCCGAGTATGAAAATGGCCATAACTTTTTTAATACTGAAGATATGAAAGTGAATTAGGTGTCAAATTAAACTTCTTTTTATGCTTTATCTGATGGGATAAATTGCGGACTTGATTTCTAAAATCTCAAAATGTTGTAACATTGCTATATAATGCTGAGAACTATATTCTGCACTCTGTATCTACCCCTTTGCTCTATCTGTTGTACTTGAGTTTGAATCAATTGTACTTTAGTATGGTGTCTCTGATCTCTTTGGATAGCATGCACAACAAAACCTTTCACTGTACCTCAGTACAATTGACAATAATAAACCAAATCTCTATTTCCCATGTTATTACAAGGATGTCTTCATCCTTTGCTGTCCTGAAGACAGCTTCATTCACTACCTTAGATATGTCCTTTGCCTGTCTCACCAATTATTAACGAAATGGAAAGAGTTGCTACAGCTAAAAAGAGATGCTTTGGGAAGCTGTTATAAAATTGAGGTTAATGTATCAGTTCCAAATTATTTCGTTCCATGGAATGAATCAGAGGCATAATCTTCCCACTCACCGACAGCTCAGTGTGGAAGCAAACCTGGTTTACAGGGATCACAGCTTGACATACTGACCAAGTTCCCGATTCTTCCACCGGGATTACCTACTGGGATTACGGGCATTAGTCATAGTTATTTCTAGATGGGCACCTGATACCATGTATCTGCTTATGTTAAAGCACCAGGAATAAATATGTTTAAGAAGGAACTGCAAATGCTGGAAAATCGAAGGTAGACAAAAATGCTGGAGAAACTCAGCGGGTGAGGCAGCATCTATGGAGTGAAGGAAATAGGCAACGTTTCAGGTCAAAACCCTTCTTCAGACTGATATGAGGGTGGGAGGGGCGGGAAGAAGAAAGGAAGAGGCGGCGACAATGGGCTGTGGGAGAGCTGAGATGGGGAGGAGGAAGTAAGGACTAACTGAAATTAGAGAAGTCAATGTTCATACCGCTGGGGTGTAGACTGCCCAAGCGAAATATGAGGTGCTGCTCCTCCAATTTACGGTGGTCCTCACTCTGGCCATGGAGGAGGCCCAGGACAGAAAGGTCGGATTCGGAATGGGAGGGGGAGTTGAAGTGCTGAGCCACCGGGAGATCAGGTTGGTTATTGCGAACCGAGCGGAGGTGCTCAGCGAAGCGATCGCCAAGCCTACGCTTGGTCTCACCAATGTAGAGCAGCTGACATCTAGAGCAGCGGATGCAATAGATGAGGTTGGAGGAGGTGCAGGTGAACCTCTGCCACACCTGCAAAGACTGCTTGGGTCCTTGAATGGAGTTAAGGGGGGGAGGTGAAGCGACAAGTGTAGCATTTCTTGCGTTTGCAAGGGAAAGTGCCCGGAGAGGGGGTGGTTCGGGTGGGAAGGGACAAATTGACGAGGGAATAAATATGTCCCTCTTGGATTGCAGAATGTGTCTCGTGGGCTTCTGCAGGGAACAATCCTTGGCCCCCAACTATTCCCAATCTCCAGTGGTCATTCGGTCGTGGGGAGTAAATGTAACACTGATGACACTAAACCAGTGGAAACGTGAGTAGTGATGAGGATACAAAGAAGCTTCCACTTGAGCCAATGGCCAGCATGTGGCATCCACTTCATTGAAAAAAAAAGTGAAAGAGACTGGGCAATATTGACATTGAAAGATATCACCTTTCAAATGTGTCCAGGTTCAGAAGGCATTGAAAACCAACAGACAATGCCAGAGTAACTCAGCGGATCGGGCAGCATCTCTAGAGAAAAGGAATAGGTGACGTTTTGGGTCAGAACCCTTCTTCAGACTGGAAGGACTTCAGCCTCAAGAAGGGTTCAGACTGGAAACGACACCTATTCCTTTTCTCCAGAGATGCCGCCCGACCCACTGATTTACTCCAGCATTTTGTGTCGATCTTCAGCGTAAACCAGCATCTGCAGTTCCTTCCTACACATTGAAAACTAACATGCTGGTGCACCACCAAGGTATAAAAGAGGTAAAGAGGTCTTCATTGCCAAAGGATTAAACATATCGTACGTGATTACATAGGATTTTGCCAAGACCCCACTTGCAATGTGTGCAGTTCTTGCCTCTTCATGTGAAAAATGGATATAGCTGTCGCAGTGGGAAGGCAGCAAAGATTCATTCACCAGATAGGTCTTGGCATGGCGTCTCCAAAACAGTGTTTGACTGTGCTAAATCTTGTATTTTCAGAATATAAAAGAATGAGGGATGCCTATATTGAAACATACAAAATATTCGATGGGGCTCATCCATGTCGGTATGGAGAAGGTGTTTCTATTAGCTAAGGCATCTCGCTTTATGGCTCCGAAAATCAGAATAAACGATTGACAATTTAGGACTGAACCGAGGAGAAATATCCACATTCTTTGAAATTCTTCACTCCAGAGGCTGTAGAAGCTCAGTTAGTGATTGCTTTCAAAGCTGAGATCAGTAACATATCAACATATTAGAAGGGATATCATTGGAAGTTGGGATAAGGCACTAAAATGCTGTTGAAGTGGGATGGCCATGATCTTAGTAAATGCCTGCCTCTGTCCCTATTCCTCTCGTTCCTATGCACAATGTAGATCAGAGTCTATCACCAGAAGTTGGCGACATAATCCAAGTATAAAAGAGGGAAGAAAGGCACTTGGATCCCAAACAAGGGCTGAATAAGGGCGGCACAGAGGCGCAGCGGTAGAGCTGCTGCCTTACAGTGCCAGAGACCCGAGTTCGATCCTGACAACGGGTGCTTGTCATAAGGTCATAAGTGCTAGGAGTAGAATTAGGCCATTTAGCCAATCAATCATGGCTGATCTATCTCCCCTTCCTAACCCCATTCTCCTGCCTTCTCCCCATAATCTGACACGTGAACTAATCAAAAATCTATCAATCTTTGCTGTAAAACTATCCACTGACTTGTCCTCAACAGCCATCTATGGCAAAGAATTCCACAGGTTCATCACCCTGTGTGGTTTGTACGTGCTCCCCGTGACCTGCGTGGGTTTTCTCTGAGATCTTCCGTTGCCTCCCGCACTCCAAAGACGTACACGTTTGTAGATTAATTTACTTGGCATAAATGTAAATTGTTCCTATTGTGTGTAGGATAGAGTCAGTGTGTGGGGATTGCTGGCTGGACTCGGTGGGAGAAAGAGCCCGTTTCTCCAAACCAAACTAAAGAGCTAAACTACCTACACAACAGCTAAATGTTAATGTGCTCAGACCCAGTAGCATTATTTAGAGCCAAGACAGAGGCTGGAGTATTGCCATGTGCGCACGTAACACTCAGTTAGGTGTATTACTTTAATCAAAATTAACAGTAATAATTTTCTCTAATAAGATACATGGTTGACGTTTTCTTTTTGTTGCATTTTCTGGCATTTAGGAGTTTGTTCTAATTCACTTTTCCAAGTTCAAATAATTTATGTAGAAAATGTTTCAGATTTTTTTCATTGCAAAATTAAATGGAGCCATGGAAACCTCTCTAATTCAAACCATAATATCTGTTGAATGAGGTAGTGCTAACCTAGTTCTTCAGCGTACTTAAACCAGTGCAACGTACAAAACTGTTAAGCAGACATTGAGTATTAACAGATGTAGTCATTTCTGGCCTACTCTACTTTAAAACTCTCTGGGCTCAAGGGTCTGTATCTATGATGTCCTAGAATTCATTCCTTGAACACCACTCCCTTCCCAGTCCACAGTCCTGGCCAGCTGCTGCCTTCTATAATATTACATGTGACGGTACTGGGCTGTTTCTGCTGCTGGAAATTGAGAAACTGAACTGGAATCACCACATGTAACCGTTGCTACAATTATAGAGTCATAGAGAGATATAGTGTGGAAACAGGCCCTCCGGCCCAACTTGCCCACATCGACCAACATGTCCCAGCTACACCTGCCCGCCTTTGGTCTATATCCCTCTAAACCTGTCCTATCTATGTACTTGGCTTAAATGTTTGGATGGGGTGGGAGATTGCAACCTTCACGTGGTCCGCCCTGTTTCGACAAATGCAATCAACCTGGCGTGCACAATCAAATAAGATCAAATGGAACAAGTTGTCCGACAACGTTAGGCTGTGCACGCCATACGCAAGAAGAAGAAGAAATGTTTGGATAGTCCCTGCCTCAGCGACCTCCTCTGGACGCATGACGACCTCCTCAGGCAGCTTGCTACAATAAAACACAATGAAGGAAACTGCAGCTAGCTGCAGGGGTGGCACGGTGGCGCAGCGGTAGAGTTGCTGCCTCACAGCGCCAGAGACCCGGTGTCGATCTTGACTGCGGGTGCTGTCTGTACGTTCTTCCCCCTGACTTGCGTCAGTTTTCTCCAGGATCCTCGGTTTCCTCCCGCACTCCAAAGAGGTACAGGTTAATTGGCTTGGTAAATTTGTAAATTGGTCCCTAGTGCGCTTTGGACAGTGTCAGTGTGTGGGGATGGCCGGTCGGTGCGGACTCGGTGGGCCGAAGGGCTTGCTTCCATGCGATATCTCTAAACTAAACGAAAGAAACATTGAATCCAGAAGCTGGTGCCTATCCAGCAACCCACAAGAAGCAATTCCTAATTATGCTGGACCTTCTACACTTTTTTTTACTGTCCTCGGGCATTCTCAACTGCAGAAAGACGTTGAATTAGAATCGAGAAAAAAAAACAGCACAAGAACAGGCACACAATGTCTGTACCAAACACGATGTCAAGATAAACTAATCTCATCTGCCTGCACATGTATCCATCGCCCTCCACTCTCTGACTTTGCTCTCCATGCAGCTTCATAACATTTCATACGCTGGTCAGTGGCAGAATGTGCAAGCCCCGTCTGGAGCCGCTGTAAACATGCCCGCAAGGTGGACTCTCACTGAACACTGCCTGCAGGAAAACCACAGGATGCCTGAAGCCGACAAAGGTTGAACATCTGTACGAGCTGACAGGCATCGACGAACCGTCTCGAAGACGTGATCGGGCTTCAATGTGGACATAGACCCCCGCCACCCCTTGCACAATCACCAACATGACAAGAAACGCCTGAAATCGGAACAGCTTCATGGAACTAGAGCCAACCGTACCAGGCACCAAAACCAAACAACAGACGGCACCAGGACACCACCTGCCTTATACTACCTGGAAAGCCCTAAACCGCCTCCGCACTGGAGTGGGACGTTGCAGATTCAACCTGAAGAAGTGGGGCCTCTCGAACCCTGACAAGTGCAACTGTGGAGAGGTACAGACAATGGCCCACCTACTGACTTGCGGCAGAGAGGCATGCACTGCGGACGATCTCTGCAGAGGCACAGATGTGGCACTGGCTGTGGCAAAGTGGTGGCAGAACGTCGCCTGACACACGAGCGAACGATACGCTGGACAACAGAACAAAATGCACTGCAACCAGCTCACCAGAGACACTGGGGAATTGGTGAGCCATGGACAATTACAATTTGGACTGTCTCCAATGAAGAGTGCTATCCACTCCAGCAATTTGGAAACCAGGTGCAGGAGCAGGCCATTCGGCCCTTCAAGCCAGCACCGCCATTCAATATGATCATAGCTGATCATCCAGAATCGGTACCCTGCACCGGCTTTTTCCCATATCCCATGATTCCGTTAGCCCTAAGAGCAAAATCTAAAGGGCCTGTCCCACTTACGTGTCCTTGGCACGCAAATTACGCAACTTCACGGTCACGTTGAGGCGCACGGGCATCGTGTGGCCGCGCGGGGCCGGTCCCACTGAGAAGCGCGGAGGGGTATGTAGTTGTGCGTGACATCACGCGGGGCTCCAAAATTGTTGTCGCAAACGAAATCTTTGTGCGCCAACGGCCTGTCGCGTAACTGACGGCCAAAGTGGGACAGGCCCAAGACCCTGGCGCGACGCAACGTCTCACCTCCAACAGCAGCAGAAGCAGGCAAACGATCGCCGAACTCGGCGTGAGGCTCACGGCCGTTGCGGTCCGGATCCGCCCCCACTTCCACTCCCAGAGCCGGGGCCAAGAAAATTGAAGATGGACACAAAATGCTGGAGTAACTCAGCGGGACCAGCAGCATCTCTGGAGAAAAGCAATGGGTGACGTTTCGGGCCGAGACCCTTCTTTCAGACTGAAGAAGAGTCTCGACACGAAACGTCACCCATTGCTTCCCTGCAGAGATGCTGCCGGTCCCGCTGAGTTACTCCGGCATTTTGTGTCCATCTTCAAATGACATCACGCGCTCCAGGCGGCTGTGCGGTCGAATGAAGTCGTGCGCGACCTTCGCAGGACTGTCGCGGCTCAACGTGACCACGAGGTCGCGTAATTCTCGATCCCTGGACACGTAAGTGGGACAGGCCCTTTACTCTCTCTTGAAACCATTCAGTGAATTGGCCTCCACTGCCTTTTGTGGCAGACAATTCCTCAGATTCACAAATATTATTTGGAAATAAAAAGTCATCCACCTGAAATAATTAGTTTCTCCACTGATGCTGCCTGACTTGTGATTTCCAGCATCTATAATCTGATTTCACCCTTGATTCTGAAAATTATCAATTACAAAAAAACTCACATGTACACACTAACCTCATTTGTTTCTAATCCATAAATGTAAAAATTCTTATCTGGGTGATCATGTCCCACTATGGTCTCACCCCTCTTAACTTTAATATGTGTTTGAATCATATGATCCTCTGAAATATCTTCATTCTTTCAATCCTGTCTTCTGCATATCTTCATCGAGTCAGCTTGCCCGCACCGACCAACATGTCCCAACTACACTAGTCCTGTGTTTGGCCCATATCCCTCCAAACCTGTCCTATCCATGTACCTGCCTAAATGTTTCTTCATGTTTCTAAATGTTTCTTGCCATGCACGTCTCATCCAAATCATTGATATGGATGACAAACAGTAACGGGCCCAGCACCAAACTCTGAGGCACACTACTAGTCACAGGCCTCCATTCCGAGAAGCAACCTTCCGCCATCACCCTCTGCTTCCTTCCATGAACCCCGGCCGACCGAGTCAACCACCAGCAGCCATATCTTCACCTGCCAATGTCCCAAGATCAGTAAACCCTTCAAGTATAGCCACAGAACAGTCGGAAACACTCTTTCATTCTGAGTATTAAATCTTTCTAGTTTTTGATGCACATACCATGGGTAAGGGATTTTCTCCATCTACTCAATGTCTTTCATATGCTTTTATCATGTCACCCCTTCAGCACCTTTCACTTCAGGTAAACCAAGCCTACCATGATCTCCCCATAACTAAGGTCCTCCAATCCAGACAACATTCCAATGTCAATCTCCTCTGCACTCTCCCCAGCACAATCATAAAACATAGAATACAGCAGAAAAACAGGCCCTTTGGTCTATGGTACACAAAAGGCTGGAGAAACTCAGCGGGTGCAGCAGCATCTAAGGAGCGAAGGAGATGGGCGACGTTTCGGGTCGAGCCTTAGATGCTGCTGCACCCGCTGAGTTTCTCCAGCCTTTTGTGTACCCTCGATTCTCCAGCATCTGCAGTTCCTTCTTTAACCCTTTGGTCTATGATGTCTTTGTCAAGCATGATGGCAATTTAAACTGTACATCTGCCTTCATATGATCCATATTGCATAATTTATCTGCGTGTTCACGTGTCTGTATAAATGTCTTTCAAACGTTGATTTCATATCTGCATCCGCCACTTGCCTTGTGGTACATTTCAGGCACCCATCTCTCGCTCTCTTCGTAAAAACCTTGCCAAGTAAATCTCATTTGTGCTTCCACCCTCTCACCTTAAATCTATGGCCACGGGTGCTTAACATTTCCATCCTTGGATTAAGACTCTGACTATCTGGTTTGTCTATTTCTTTCATAATTTGAGAGACTTCTATTAGGTCGTACCCTCAGTCTCTGACGCTCCAGAGAAAACAACCCAAGTTTGTTGAACCTCTCCATGTGGCTAATGCTCTCTAATTCTTGCAACCTCTCCAAAGTCTCCACACTCTTCATGCTATGCCATGACCAAAATGACGGGCAATACTTATTACGTGGTCGAACCAAAATGTTATTCAGTTACAGCATGATTTCCCAATTGTTATCCTCAACACTTGGGCTGATGAAGGAAAGCATGCCGCACGCCTTCTTTACCCAATTTCGCTTTCAGGGGGCAATGGACTTGCATCCCATGTTCCCTCTGAACATCAATGCTCTTAAGACATTTGATCAATCGCTGCGACATTTGAGTTATTTTTAAACTACGCTGGATAATGTATTAGCTAGAGTAATTTAAAAATCATCTTCTAAAGCCGTGAACGCTGACAACGGGACGGATCTCACGTAGGGGACAAAAGAAGGTACACAGTTTATTTGTGCATAAAAACGTGCTTCTTAGGAAGCCTTTAATCAAAATTTAATCTTGCGAAAAGGTGACTTAAAAAATATACGAACCGGCAGCATTTTTCCTGCTGACTGGGGGTTTAAATTCACCGCAAACCGCAACGTTCCAAACGATCGCGTTCCACAAAAACCCACTCGCAAGATGATTTAAATGGCCATTAATTTACGGGAATTAAACACTAAATTCCTTCAATTTGGCCTATAAATTCATGACAATGAGATTTAAAAATCATGTTATATTGTGAATTCTTGTGTGAATGTTATTTGGACACTTAGGCTTTTAAAAAATGTTAACCTTTTCTTAAGAAATGGATAGATGTTTAGATCTAGTAATTGCATTTTGTAATTAGCTACAATTAGGTAACTAACTAATTATATGCTTTAATTTCAGGTCATCCAAGTAAGATTGTTTCATATTTGTTTCAGAATGCTTCAAACTATAATAACTGAAAATTTCATTCAGTTCTCTTAATCTTTAAGAAAGTTATGGGCTTTTGACTGTCCTAGATCACAGCTTTTGTGTTAATGGAAAGGCAATAGGGAACAAGATGCTAATTTCTGAGTATGAAAATGGCCATAACTTTTTCTAATACTGAAGATATGAAAGTGAATTAGGTGTCGAATTAAACTTCTTTTTATGCTTTATCTGATGGGATAAATTGCAGACTTGATTTTTAAAATCTCAAAATGTTGTAACTGCGCCGAATCAGGCCCTTCACCAAGTCCGTGCCGATCAGCGATCCCCATACATGAGCACTATCCTACACTCTAGGGCCAATCTACAATTTTTACCGAAGTACAAACCTGTGTGTCTTTGGAGTGTGGGAGGAAAACGGAGCACCCGGACAAAACTCGCGTGGTCACAGGGAGAACGTACAACCTCGTACAGACAGCACCTGTAGTCAGGATTGAACCCCGGACCTCTGGCGCTGTAAGGCAGCAACACTACCATCTGCGCCACCGTGCTTTAGAGGTTTTTTTGCAATTTTTGGCATACTCAACTTGAATTCAAAAATGAATTTGGTCCCCTAATTTGTGGAAGGACATTCTTTCTATTGAGGGAGTGCAGAGTAGGTTTACAAGGTTAATTCCCGGGATGGCGGGACTGTCATATGCTGAGAGAATGGAGCAGCTGGGCTTGTGCACTCTGGAGTTTAGAAGAATGAGAGAGAATCTCATTGAAACATATAAGATTGTTAAGAGTTTGGACACGCTAGAGGCAGGAAACATGTTCCCGATATTGGGGGAGTCCAGAACCAGGGACCACAGTTGTCTATTGTCTATTACCCATTCTAAAATTTACATTGCAGGTCCCATGAATGTGTGTCTCTAATATTCACCATCCACAAAATACACTGTAATCACTTGCCCAGGATTCTGATGCCAAGTCTGTGACCAGTAGTGTCGTGAAACTACCAGGCAGTGGCTGGAGTCTGTGACCAGTAGTATCCTGAAGCTCATGGGTAGCGGCTGGAGAGGAAAACTGCTATCTCTAGGCTCCCATCTAAGCAGCGCACCATTCCCAATTGGCAGTCCACTATTCTACCTTCTTCATCACTGCTGTCTACATACTGCAAGTCCCTGCACATCACACAATCACATACCATCATGTTTGTGTGACATACCAACGCAAAAATCCAATTGGACTTTACTGGTTTTACCTTGCACCAAATGTTATTTATTCCCTTATCACGTATCAATACACTGTAAAAGGTTCGATTGTAATCAAGTATTGTCTCTCTGCTGACTGGTTAGCACGCAACAAAACGCTTGTCACTGTACCTTGGTGCAGGTGACAATGTACCTTGGTAAACTAAACTATCCAATAGCACCATGCAAGCCTCTCCACGAGAAATGCTGCAGGAGTTCAAGTGGATGGCTCACCGCCAATATTTTTCAATGGGATTTGGGAAAAGGCACAACCCACAACTAAATAAATAATAAAGGCCTGCAGTGGCAATAGCCACCTCCCCTGGTCATTTGCAGTTCATTCTAGTGCTTGAAATTGTACACAGGAAGTTGTGGCTGCAATAGGTGCTCACCAATGCTCCTGAAATAAACTCTTAAACAGAGTGTTCACACAGATTGACCTTTTATACGTTTCACCAGATGACCCAATCCTTGTACATAAGTTGACAGACATTTTAATTGGAGAATGAGGAGCGTATTACTATATTGTACAAATTGTGAAAACAGCAAAAGCGGTACATTGGAAGGAAATTATGGGCATATTTTAGTGCAGTTTTAACAACTAGTACTGGGATACAAGGCCTGGATCGAGTGGATGCGGAGGATGAAAGGCCAGGATAGAGTGGATGTGGAGAGGATGCTTCCACTAATGGGAGAGTCTAGGACCAGAGGGCATCGCCTCAGAATAAAAGGATTTGCCTTTAGAAAGGAGATGAGGAGGAATTTCTTTAGTCAGAGGGTGGTGAATCTGTGGGATCAATTGCCAGATGGCTGTAGAGGCCAAGTCATTGGATATTTTTTACGGTGGAGATTGACAGATTCTTGTGTTGTACGCGTGTCAAGGGTTTATGAGGAGAAGGCGGGAGAATGGGGTTGAGAGGGAAAGATAGATCATCCATGATTGAATGGGGGAGGTGATTCAATGGACAGAATGGCCTACTTCTGCTCCTATGACATATAAACTTATAAAGAACAATTTCTCAATTACTCACAGCTCAAAATAATCTCAATACATCAATGCTATGATGTTTTTAGTTACCCAAATATATGATGGGATATATGATACATGAAAGACAAAAACACATCTAATGGCAGTGCATTCAATTGTTTCCTCTTTATCAATGAGATTTTCTTGAGTGCAATCTCAATTCCATTGCTTTCTTCTAAACGTTGAACAGATGCCACAACCCACTGAAGATAGACACAAAAAGCTGGAGCAACTCAGCGGGTCTGGCAGCATCGCTGGAGAAAAGGAATGGGTGACGTTTCGGGTCGCGGCCCTTCTTCAGACCACAGCCCACTGACCGGAAGAGGCCGCAGTGTAGCAAGAAGGATTAAAACCAACTCAACTTGTGATACTAAAATGACTCCCACATGCAAAAAGACAACTGTGGTGGCAGGTGAATTGGCCACCGTACATTGCCCCGAGTGTATGGATGAGTGGTAGGAATTTGGGGGAGTTCAACAGAATAAAGAATGTGATTAGTGCAAGTGGGCAGTTGATGGTTGGCAGGAACATGGTGGCCTGAATGACCAA
The DNA here is from genome assembly GCA_035221665.1 of Okamejei kenojei. Classification (NCBI taxonomy): domain Eukaryota; kingdom Metazoa; phylum Chordata; class Chondrichthyes; order Rajiformes; family Rajidae; genus Okamejei; species Okamejei kenojei. Next base: position 17,325,700 of record CM069133.1, read on the forward strand.
ACGCTGACAGAATAGAAACGTAGAAAATAGGTGCAGGAGTAGGCCATTCGGCCCTTCAAGCCTGCACCGCCATTCAATATGATCATGGCTGATCATCCAACTCAGTATCCTGTACCTGCCTTCTCTCCAACCCCCCGATCCCTTTAGCCACAAGGGCCACATCTAACTCCCTCTTAAATATAGCCAATGAACTGGCCTCAACTACCTTCTGTGGCAGATAATTCCAGAGACTTGCCACGCTCTGTGTGAAAAATGTTTCCCTCATCTCGGTCCAAAATGCTGGAGTAACTCATCGGGTCAGGCAATTTGTACGTTTCTATAAGATCCCCCTCAGTCTTCTAAATTCTAGCGAGTACAAGCCGAGTAATCCAGTCTTTCCTCATATGAAAGTCCTGACATCCCAGGAATGGTGGGGCTTGGGACCCAAATGGAACAAACCAATAGGATGTCAATTCCAAAGCAACAGTCCAAAGGACCCAGCCATTAGGAAGAGCTGGAAACAGGTAAACCCTCAAGTAATATTAATGGGGTGAAAGGGTGGGGGGGGGGGGAGAAAGATCCTGGTTTGGTTAAAAAAAAAATCAGATGCAGATCTTTTTCAGCAAACCCCCTCCGCCTACCCCCCCCCCACCACAAGTTCCTGTTTCAGAAATATGCAATTCCGTGAGTTCTTCATTTCCAATTAAAGAATATATCATTATATTTAAGAAGCCATATGAAGGTGTCAACTATTACTATTAATGGTTCCAGTCTCTTAATCTGCGGTAAATTAGTTATAAAAAGGCGAAAGAGTGGGATTACAGATGGCTTTTGTATGCCCTTTCCATAACTAAAGTATCAAGAAGGGTCCTGATTCAAAAGGTCAACAATCAATTTTTTCCAGAGATGCTGCCTGACCCAAGGAGTTGCTCCAGCATTTTCTGACTATCTTCGGTGTAAACCAGCATCTGCAGTTCTTTCCTACACAATGAAAATGTTACTTGCCATTCATGCCATTTTGTTCATCTTCCTCGTTTAACAGGAAAGCCATGTGGTAGTTGCCGATGTTCTGCGGGTAGAGTTTCTCCAGCTCACACACGGGCGGGTAGTGGGTAACAAAGAGTGTCAGGGACTTCACCTGAAAGAACAATTATAATGCTTCATGACACAACATTGGAATAATCAGCATCACTCAACTCCAGCGTGTTTGTTATTTCGACTTTTGTTTTTTTGGTGTGTCTAAATGTTAGTTTAGGTGTCTCTTGGTGTGTCTTATGCGGGGGAAAGGGGAGTGCCTTAGGTCGCTTCCTCGACAGAGAGGCAACTTTTTCCACGTCGCCTCCCTTGTTGCCTAGCAGCTTGGATTGGAGCGGCCTTTCCCGGAGTCGGGCCCAGAGCTTCAGCAGCGGGCGCAGCGTGACCTTATCCATCCCGGAGCGGGGCGAACCCTTGCCGGGGGGTCACCAGAGAGGAGTGCTCCGATCGCTGGCCTGGTGACTTTGGCTTCACGGGGCTGTGGTCTGCGGAGCTTCTAGCCGCGGGCGTGGCATGGACTTACCAGCCCAGAGCACTGGGATCCCTTGCCAGGGATCGCCGGAGAGGATCTCCGACCGCCGGCCTGCGGCCTATAACATCCCGAAGCCGCAGTCTCCGGTAGGAAAGTGCCGATTCGGGCACTCCAAGCCAGGGAGTGTGTTTGACCGTCCTGACGTCGGAGTTTTAATCATCCTGACGAGAGGGCCGTCCGTAGCGATGTGCATCGGGCGACCGCGGAGGGTTCATGGCCCCGACCACGGATGAACAAAGGAGGAGGACTGACGGAACCTTGTTGCCTTCCACCACAGTGAAGAATGCTGTGGTGGACCTTTTCTTTTTAAGTGTATCGCTGCCGGCAACTTCATTTCACTGCACCTTCGGGTGCACGGGAATAATAAAATTGACTTTAACTTTGACATAATTGACCAATATATATATATATTGCCACTCAAAAAAAGGGCATGGTAATTTGTGTATGAAATAAATGTAAAGAACAGTCCTATCTAACAACAAAGTAAAAAAACTCTTGACCTGATGAATGAAGAAAAAAATGGTAACAAAATGAGTGAGCCTCCTATTTGGCTACAAGATTGTCCTCAATTCCACCCAACAATGCCGATTTGGACCAACTCTCGGTGAATGGCTCGATTGTAATCACGTATTGTCTTTCCCGCTGACTGGATAGCACCTCGGTACATGTGACAATAAACTAAACTCAAACCGAACTCTCCTCATTGACACGAGTCAAAATGACCACCTGTCAAGGAAAAACAAGTTAAACCAGGAAAGTGTGGATTATTAGAAACAAGGAACTGCAGGTGCTGGCTAATACACAGAAGGACACAAAGTGCTGGAGTAACACGACAGGACAGGTTCATCTCCGGAGAACATGGTCGAGACCCTTCTTCAAAAATTCACCTGGATCAGACAGACGCTGAGTAACCTTTTGAGAGTCCTCGCCTCCTGACTTCCCAAAAGCTTTTCGAAAGCAGATTAGGCGTATGACGAAATACGCTCCAGATATTGAGAAGAGTCCAAATCCAAGACTTGACCAGCATCTTGTCCGTCAGCATAAACATTCAACCTCTCTACCACACTGGCTGCAATGTTACATCTACAAAATGTACTGCAATTGCCAGTCTGCACTGCAGACCAGAGACATCAACTCTGCTTCAATCTCCACAGAAGCTGCCTGACCTGCAGAGAATTTCCAAGATTTTGTGCTTTTATTTTGGATTTTCAACATTTGTCTTGTTTCTTTATTTCCCTCTATTGCAAAACTACTTAGCTCTGAAATTAAAACCTGACCCAAACACTTGAAATATTTTCTATACTTGACTCTCACCAAAAGTGTAATAAAATAATAATCCTGCCACAAATTACCTACACTCCTGGCAGCACACTGCTTGGGTGATGCAACTTGGTCACCTCTGCCAAGTTATTTAAAAGCCTAAATAAGACTAAGCTGCATGTTTAGTAGGTGCAAAAATCTGGAGTAACTCAGTGGAACAGGCAGCATCTCTGGAGAGCAGGAATGGGTGACGTTTCAGGCCGAAACTCGAAACGTCACCCATTCTTTCTCTCCAGAGATGCTGCCTGTCCCGCTGAGTTACTCCAGCTTTTTGTGTCTATCTTCGGTTTTAACCAGCATCTGCAGTTCCTTCCTACACGTTTAGTAGGCGCATTCACTCGGGCACATAACTCTACGGATGCAGATTTGAGAAGTTTATATTCCTGAAGAGAAAAAAGGACGCAAGTCATATTGTACTGCCTTACATCTAAGAATCCTGGACTGTGGTCTGCAGTTTGTAACATGTTATGGTGCTGTAATTTTAACAAGCCTGACCTCACAAAGGGTCCATGCCCTGCATCATTAACTTTGCCACTCTTTGCAAAGATGCTGTTGACCTGTTGAGTGTTTTCTGCATTTTCTGCTGTTATTTCAGATTTCCAACATTTGTATTTCTTCTTGCTATTTTACTTCGGAGTCACGTGAGTGACTTCGTGAAGACCCCGCCAGCACGCATGCGCGACATATCTTCGCTCGCATTTGCCGGCGACAGCTGGAGGGGTGAGTGCGCCTCCCCAATGGCACCTTCAAAAGAGGCTTCAAGGTAAGTTTTAACCGACCTTGAGCTGGTTGTCCCTGTGAGGAAATTATCTACTTACAGGTACGATGGAGTCGAAGAAAGGGAAGGCGAAAGCCTCCAAGGGCTGCGGGACTTCGGAGGGAAGTCAGCGGCCGCTATCCTCTGAGCTGCCCGCAACACCGGCAGCACCCGCTTTGCGGGCCGGGAAAAAGTTGCGGAAGTTGGGGAACTCTGTGCAGTTGACAAGGCCCGACTCTCCACCACAGCAGGGTAAGGAGCTGCATGTTGGTCGGAGCACCGCGCAGGAGCAGGGTAGGGTAGACCCTGACTCCCTGCCGCTATCGCCCAAACAGCAACGGGCTAGCGGCAAACAGGTGCGTAATACCGTGCCACAGACAGCGGCACGTTCTGTTTCCCCTGTGTTACAGGTCTCCAGAGGGCGGACCAGGGGGAAAGCCGCATCCAGGTCGAGCCCCGCTGCAGCGGCCGGCATCGACATGCCACCGGAGAAGTCTGCCAGATCGCGGACCGGTGATGGACCTGCTGGAAGTCGGGGAGCCCCGCTGGAGCGGGAGGTACCGGCTCACCACCGGGGCAGGCTGCCAGAGTGCAGGCCGGTGGCAGTGTATTTCGGTCGTGTGGCCCCGCTGAGGCGGCAGGCAGCGACTATGCGCCGTCTCAGGCCCGTGTAACCGGGACTGGCGGTAAGCCCGCGCGGTTGTCGGGGAGCCCCGCTGCGGCGGCCGGCACCGACTCGTCTCCGCTTCTGTCATCCAGACAGGCGGACCGCTACAGTCCGGAAGACGGCGGACTAGCGGCAAGTCTGCGCGGGAGTCATGTAGCCCCGCAGGAGCGGCAGGCAGCGACTACCTGCCAACGTACCCTCGACATCACCTCGACGAGGTGCGGTCCGTTGGCAGAAGCCCCAGTAGTTCTGGAGAACCTGGGGAAGTCGACTTGCCGTCCGCAGATAGCGGCGGCGGGCGCCTGGCCCGGATGGAGCAAATGATGGAGCAGCTGCTCGAGCGGGACCTGGAACATCAATAACGGGGGTCCCTGCGATCTAGGAGCCATACTGCGGGCCCACCGAGTATTTCTCCCTCATCCGCCGGCAGCGCCAGGAGTCAGCGGTTAGCTGACTGAAGAGGGGTTGGCGCAGGAACCAGCAGAACCAGAAGTCCCGGAGGAAGAGCTACTGGAGGTCGTGTCCAAATTTTCCAAACCAGGGCATTCAGGGAAACCGCTACAGGCCAAACTCGCGGCGAGCATAAATTACCTCACAACCCACCAGCTGCAGGAACAGGTGTTGACGGAGGCCATGGAAAAATACAAAGCCCCAGGTAACTGTGTATCTCTGAATGTCCCAACGGTCAACACGCCCATCTGGGGGAACATTAGTCCCGGGATCAGGGCCCAGGAGCTGAAAATTCAGAAGATCCTCAAGCTGTTGACATCAGGCATTACGGCATTTGCCAGAACCCTGGACGGGACAGAAATGACAGAGGAGCAACAAGATGCTCTGGCTCTATTGTGTAATACACAATAAGAGATCAACTGTTTCAGAAAAAGCTCCATCCGGCCCACACTTAACCCTAAATTTGCAGGGCTGTGCAAAGCCTCTGCTACACCGCCGCCAAGACAGCTGTTCGGGGAGGACCTGCCTAAACAGGTCAAAGAATTGGATGAGGAGGCCAAAGCAGTTGGATTAATGAAACCTCCGTCATCAGCCAAGCCACAGGCGTATCGGAGGCACCATCCATACGCAAATACCAGGCCTCGGGGACAACCCGACAGGGCACCAAGAGCATATCCACCGGCCGCACCCTAACAGCAGAAGCCTTTTTTTAGGGCAGGGCCAGCAGAGGCCAGCATGGAAGATGCGCCAACCCCCCACCCCAGCAACACAACGTCCACCAAAAGCCCAGAACATCAAGCCTCGCCGGTAACCATGGAGGTAAGGGGGTCTAGTTCTCTTGAGAGTGCTGCATGCATAACCTCTCAAGTATGAGGGAGGTTGTGTGCATGGGGTGCTATTACTGGATACCTTTATTTTACAAAGTATTCAGGGTTATGAGATTGAATTCATAAATGGGCATCTTCACCCAACTCAACATGTACCTGACTGGAAATTTGCACTCTCTCAAAAAGAGAAAGAGGAAGGACATGTAGAAATATTAAGGCTATATGCCAAGGGGGTAATAGAAAAAACGACACATGAACCTCGAGTTTGTGTCGAACATCTTTACCAAAGCCAAAAAAGATGGTGGACGTTGAATTATCATTGATCTAATCCATTCGAATACCTTTGTACAATATACCCATTTCAAAATGGAGACATTTGAAATGGCTAATCAGCTGATTTCCCGAGGGTACTTCATGGCCTGCATCGATTTAAAAGATGCATACTATTCAGTACCTATAAAGGAACATCACCGGAAATTCTTAAAATTTGTCTGGATGGGGCAACTGTGGCAATACAAAGCCCTACCCAATGGACACCACAGCCCCTGGGTTATTTACAAAAGATTTAAAACTAATATTGGCATCCCTTAGACAACGAAATCACATAGTCATGGCGTATTTAGATGATATCTTAATTGTGGGGAAAACTCTTAACTAGCTGAACTAGCAGTAACAGCTACCAAAACATTATTCGAGAAACTAGGGTTTGTTATCCATCCAGACAAATCTAAGTTCAACCCATCTGTGGTTATGGACTATCTGGGATTCACAATTAACACCAATCATATGATTGTCACTATCCCAGCCAGCAAAGCAATAGATATAATGGAGGCATGTAACAACCTTGCTTGCGCCAGGGTACCAACTATCAGACACGCTAAGGTAATTGGAAAACTTGTAGCTGCATTTCCAGCTGCGCAATTTGGCCCATTACAATATCAAAACTTGCAAAGAGCAAAAATCTCAGCATTAAAAGTAACGCTGACATTTTGACAGACCTATGCAGCTGCCGATCAAGGCAAAATTGAGCTACAATGGTGGGTAAGCAATATTAGTGATTGTTTTAATCCCATCATTATATCCAACCCATCAGTCGTGTTACAAACCGACGCAAGCACCCAAGGCTGGGGAGCTACCGACACCATTTCTAGTTGTGGCGGCAGATGAGATTCGCACGAATCTACCCTTCTTCAGTCACAAGGTATAAACTATTTGGAAATGCTGGGAGCATTTCACGGGCTGCGGGCTTACTGCACGAATTTACATCATACGCATGTCCGTCTTCAAATAGATAATACCGCTGTGGTGGCATGTTTAAATCATATGGGTGGTATCAAGTCAATATCTTGTGATGAATTGGCAAATACAATTTGGCTCTGGTGTACTGAAAGAAATATTTGGATATCAGCTACTTACCTTCCGGGAAGGCTCAATACAGTGGCAGACACCAGGTCACGAGTATTCAATGACAACATCGAGTGGATGTTGAACCCCTAAATATTTGCTAAAATTATAGCTAAATTTGGAACACCAGATAGCGACCTTTTTGCGTCCTAGTTGAACCATCAGATACCAACATATGTATGTTGGGAACCAGATCCTGGGGCAGTGGCAATGGATGCATTCTCGCTCCATTGGGGGAAATGGTTTTTCTATGCATTTCCCTCATTCTGCCTCATCTGTCGGGTATTGCAGAAAATTCAACTGGATTCTGCAACAGGCATTCTGATAATACCTGACTGGCCTACACAACCATGGTACCCGGTGGTCCTCAATATGCTAAAAGACCCATGGACGCAAATTACCAAAAGCCCAAATTTGGTCACCAAACCCATCACTGGGGAGCGTCATCCGTGCCATGGTCATCTGAACCAGTTGGCTTGCAGGTTATGAAGAGGCCACTGCTGGAGTTCGGACTGTCATCCAGGGCCATGGACATCATAACAGCGTTGTGCATAGAATCCACTAGGAAGCAGTACCTAACCCACATCAGGAAATGGGAAGCCTACTGCAGTCGGACGAAGACAACCTACAACTCTGCCACGATCCCTAACGTATTGGAATTCCTCGCAGGCCTTCATTTTGATGAGGGACTCAGCTATAGTGCCATAAATAGTGCCAGGAGTGCACTATCGTCCTACCTCAATATAGGAGTGGGATCGCATCAGCTGGTGTCAAAATTTATGAGGGGTATTTTCAATACAAACCCTCCTCGACCCAGATACAACATTACCTGGGATGTAGGGGTGGTGTTGACCCTGCTCAGGAGCTGGTCGCCCATGATGGGGTTACCGCTGGACAGACTCACCTACAGTGGTGATGTTGATGGCACTGACCACTGCACAACGGGTCCAGACTTTGCAGAAACTGAGATTGGACAGTATGCTCGACCCCTGAGAAAGTAACCTTCTTTATAGAGGAGTTGCTTAAGCAGCACAGACCGGGATCTACAGGTCTGCAACTGGAATTCCGAGCGTGGCCGGTGATGCTACACTCTGCATAGCCACCCATCTTCGGTACTATATCAAAGTCACACACACCATCAGGAAGATGGAGCAGCGTCTGTTCATCAGCCACAAGAACCCACATCACCGGGTGACGGTGCAGACTATTTCCAGGTGGCTCAGGGTGGTGTTGGGTGCAGTAGGTATCGATACTAACTTTTTAAAATCCCATTCTACCAGGGCTGCATCCACAACCTAGGGGTTTATTGTTTGTATTTAATAAATACTTTATTATTTTTCAGCTTGTTCAAGTCTGAAATGCATTAACATACTCTCCCCATCAGTAATTGCAGCAGTGTGAGAGCATGGACGTGGTCCAGGGCATGGAATCACAGAGCTTTGAAATCTTCACAAAGTCACTCACGTGACTCCGAAGTAAAATAGTAAGATTAAACAAGAACTTACCAGTTTGAAGTTTGATCCTTATTTTATGAGGAGTTACGATGAGGGATTTAGTGTCCTCCGCTCCCAACCCTCTATCGTAAGGTCAACTGGTATGTTAGTGTCTCTTAATCTTACTATCTTCAGTCATTGTTGTTATCTGTGATTCCACACCGCTGCTTTGAAGAATGTCGCGCATGCGTGCTGGCGGGGTCTTCACGAAATCCCTCATCGTAACTCCTCATAAAATAAGGATCAAACTTCAAACTGGTAAGTTCTCATTTAATCTTACTATTATTTATTATGAATTTTCATCGCTGCATAATTTTTTTTTCCGCTTTACTTTTTATTGCTTTTATGTGTACACAAATAAAACACAAATATAACAACGAAACATACAACAATACAAAGAAACGTACAACAGTGTAGCGGGGGGTTCTGTTTACAATTAATGATGCAGTATACAGAACCATTTTCATATTAAAACATTTTCCAATAACTTACATTATTGTCTATAAAATTATACAGTGTCGATGTCTTTATTTCTATACTTAATTCATTTTTCACGTTTTCCCGTTTTCTGTTAAACTCGTCTTCTTTCACTCTAAGAGAATATGTCATTTTCTCCATGACAAATATTTCCTGTACTGTCTAACCATTGTCTAAGTCTGGGTGTGTCCGCTGCAAGCCAGTTTCTTGTAATGGCCTTTCTGCCAGCTGTGAGTAGGATTTTAACCAAGTCTTCCTTCAGCACCACTGTATTTATATTATCCAGGTATAAAATGGAACACTTCTTGCAGACTATATATCCTAATACCTCCGTTAATTCTGAAATCACTCTGTCCCAAAATGGTTCTATTTTTGGGCAACTCCAGAAGATATGTGCATGGTTTGCGTCTGTTTGACCACATTGCCTCCAGCATGTTTGCTGCCTTAGAATTTGCTTGCTTTTTATGTTAGGCGTAATAAAGAAACAAATCAAATTTTTCCAATTAAAATCTCTCCAATTTTGTGAATTGGTGGATGTCTGTAGTGTTACACACATATGATGCCATTCTTCTTCTGTGATTGCGATGTTCAATTCCTTTTCCCACTTAGATTTAACATAAAATGTAGTTTTAGCTTGACATTCCATTAAACTATGATAAAGTTTAGAAATAATCCTTAATGTTTTTTGATGATACGCACTAACTATCACTTCTATCACTGGATTCTTTTCTTCTAGTGCCTCCCTTTTTACATTTTTATTGTAATAATATCACAGTTGGAGGTATCTAAACAAGTCTTGGTTCCGAAGTGCAAATCTATCTTTTAAATCTTGAAAACCTCTTAGGTCTCCATTTCCAATAACAGTACAAAATGCAGTCATTCCTTTCTTCATCCACTCTTTAAATGTTGAGTCATACATTCCTGGTTTAAATTCATTATCCAAAGCTATCCATCTTAAAACTTTTTGTCGTTTATTCAGTTTAAGTTGTCTGGTAAGAGTGAACCAGGTTTCTAAAGTAAATATCGTTATTGGATCGATTATACTCCTGATATGTCCAGGAAGCGCTTTTTCTCCCAGTGGTCCAGGGCATGGAATCACAGAGCTTTGAAATCTTCACGAAGTGACTCTCATGACTCCGAAGTAAAATAGTAAGATTAAACGAGAACTTACCAGTTTGAAGTTTGATCCTTATTTTATGAGGAGTTACGATGAGGGATAGAAACATAGAAACATAGAAATTAGGTGCAGGAGCAGGCCATTCGGCCCTTCGAGCCTGCACCGCCATTCAATATGATCATGGCTGATCATCCAACTCAGTATCCTGTAACTGCCTTCTCTCCATACCCCCTGATCCCTTCAGCCACAAGGGCCACATCCAACTCCCTCTTAAATATGGCCAACAAACTGGCCTCAACTACCTTCTGTGGCAGAGAATTCCACAGACTCACCACTCTCTGTGTGAAAAACGATTTTCTCATCTCGGTCCTAAAAGACTTCCCCCTTATCCTTAAACTGTGACCCCTTGTCCTGGACTTCCCCAACATCGGGAACAATCTTGTTGCATCTAGCCTGTCCAACCCCTTAAGAATTTTGTAAGTCTCTATGAGATCACCCCTCAATCTTCTACATTCCAGCGAGTACAAGCCGAGTCTATCCAGTCTTTCTTCATATGGAAGTCGTGCCATCCCAGGAATCAGGATTTCGTGCCCTCCGCTCCCAACCCTCTATCATAAGGTCAACTGGTATATTAGTGTCTCTTAATCTTACTAGCTTCAGTCATTGTTGTTATCTGTGATTCCACACCGCTGCTTTGAAGAATGTCGCGCATGCGTGCTGGCGGGGTCTTCACGAAATACCTCATCGTAACTCCTCATATAATAAGGATCAAACTTCAAACTGGTAAGTTCTCGTTTAATCTTACTATTATTTATTATGAATTTTCATCCGCTGCGTAATTTTGTTTGAGGCAGTTAATTTCTTTTTGTGCTTTAGAAGTCTTTATGATCGTACAATAAGGTGTATTTGGCTCCATCAACAAAATTACATTGCACTTCCCACAGCAGACGCTGTACCATTAGACATATATCAGACCTTGGCAATTCATCTATGCTGCAGGAAGTAAAGAACAATAAAAGTGACCTGTAATTTTCACGTTAAAATTCTACATGGATAATTGCTGCCTGAATAAGGATAGTAATTATATATGAATAATGACAAGATGTGCATTTCAAAGGAAAAGAACACATACTATTTGTACTTCTATTACACCATTCACATAACAACGTAAATTAACAAACCTTGTCACATACATGCCTACTTCAAATAATGGTGTTATCTATTGACCATGGGATATTCAGTGCAGAAAGGAACTGCAGATGCTGGTTTACACCGAAGACAGACACAAAAAGCTGGAGTAACTCAGCGGGACAGGCAGCATCTCTGGAGAGAAGGAACGGGTGACATTTCGGGTTGAGATGCTTAGTTTAGTTTAGAGATACAGCGCGGAAACAAGCCCTTTGACACACTGACCAGCGATCCCCGCACATTAATGCTCCCACACACACACACACACACTAGGGATAATTTACATTTATACCAAGCCAATTAACCTACAAACCTTGATCTTTGCATTAGTCAGAGGCACCGATAGGGTTTCATAATTAAATGGCCATTATAAGAACAAAGAACATCAAACAGTGCAGCACAAGAACAGGCTTTTTGGCCTACACTGCCCATGCTGAACATGATGCTAACACAAACTACTCTCCTCTGCCTGCAAGTGATCCATAACCTTCCATTCCCTGTATATCCATGTGCCCATCTAAAAGCTTCTCCAACATCACCGCCACGTCTGCCTCCACCACCATCCCTGGCAGTGTGTTTATGGCACCCACCATCTTCCGTGTGAAAGACTTGCCCTGCACGTGGGCGATAGAGACGCAGCTGGTAGAGCTGTTGCCTCAAAGCGCCAGAGACCTGAACTCAATCCTGACCTCAGGGTGCTGACTGTGTGAAGTATGCACGTTCTCCAAGTGACCGCGTGGGTTTCCTCCGGTGTTCCATTTTTACTTCACACATCCTAAAGACGTGCGGGCTTAAAGGTTAATTGGCCTCTGTACATTACCCCTGGAGCGTAGGGAGTGGATGAGAAACTGTGATAACATAGAATGTGGGCGATTGATGATCAGTATGGACTTGGTGAGCCAAAGGGCCTGCTTCCATGTGGTATCTCTCAATCAAATATCCCTTTTAAACTTTGCCCCTCTCGCCTTAAACTATGCCCTCTCTAGTCTTGAGATTTCCACTAGATGGCACACAGTTTTAAGGTAAGAGGAGCAGAGTTGAAAGGAGATGTATAGGGCAAGTTTTATTTTCACACAAGAGCCTTACACACATTCTCTGGGGTGGCGGAGGAGACAGCTAAGATGGTGGCATCTATGAGGCTTCTACATAGGCTCTGACTGTCTGCTCTTATCTATGTCTCACGTAATTTTATATATCAGGTCTCCCCCCAACATCCGACGTTCCAGAGAAAACAATCCAAGTTTGTCCAAGGTCTCCTTTCTAACTAATACCCTCCAGTCTAGGCATCATTCTGGTAAGCCGCCTCAGCACCCTTTCCATAGCCTCCACATCCTTCCTGTAATGAAGCGACTTGAACTGCACACAGTGGCTCTAATACTCAATGTCCCAACCGATGAAGACAAGCGTGCCATATGCCTTCTTAAACACTCTACTGACGTGTTATCACTTTCAGGAAGTTCTGGACTTGGACTGCTGTCAAGGTTCTTACCAGGTTACCGTATACTTTTTCCTTTATATTCTACCTGCCAGCACTTTACGCTTCCTCAGATTACACTCCATCAGCCATTTCTTCGCCTATTTTTTGTAGCTGATCTATATCATGCAGTATACTTTGACAGCCTTCCTCAACTGCCTGTAACTCCGTCAATTTTGGTGATTGGCTATGAACCAACCCATCTACACTTATGACCAAGGATGGTTTAAACCTTCGGTTAAAACCAGCCTCTCCAGTTCCTTCCCACATAATTATGACCATGTCTTTCATATGTATCACAAACAACAGAGGTGCCCAGCACAGATTCCTGTGGAATTCCACTGGTGACTGACCTCCAGCCACAATTACTTCCTCCCAGCACAATCCCTTGAATTCTAGAAGTAAATCAGTTCTGAATCCAATGGATCCCATGGATCCCATGCATCTTAATTTTCCGGTTCAGCCTAATATGAGGGTTTTTATCTAATGCCTTAATATGACTCCAAATGCCTTAGACTTTCAGATTTAAGAAGGGTCTCGACCCAAAACGTCACCCGTCCCTTCTCTCCAGAGATGCTGCCTGTCCCGCTGAATTACTCCAGCAGTTTGTGTCTATCTCTGCTTTGAACTAGAATCCTAGAAATTCATACACTTCTTTCGGAAGTTTTCCTACTTACTTTGCTTCTCAGAAAGCCATTTAATTGATATCATGGAAATACAAACACAATTTTATAGAAACAAATACAATTATAAAAGGACTGGACAAGCTAGATGCAAGGAAAAATGTTCCCAATGTTGGGTGAGTCCAGAACCAGGGGCCGCAGTCTAAGAATAAAGGGGAGGCCATTTAAAACTGAGATAAGAAAGAACTTTTTCACCCACGACAGTTGTGAATTTGTGGAATTCTCTGCCAGTAGAGGCCAATTCAACTGGATTAATTCATAAGAGAGTTAGATAGAGTTCCTGGGGCTAGCGGAATCAAGGGATATGGGGAGAAGGCAGGCACGGGTTACTGATTATGGACGATCAGCCATGATCACAATGAATAGCGGTGCTGTCTCAAAGGGCCAAATGGCCTCCTCCTGCACCTATTAAAAAAAAAATATATATATTTTCGAGTGTTGCTTCCACGGGTAGGCACATCACCTACTAGTGAGACTTACGATTAATATTTCAGACTGCCGCATTCACACCTTGGGGGCCGTAGTGTTGTAGGTTCTGAAGACTTGAGCATAAAAATATAAGCTTGTCCTCAAAAGCCAACACTGATGGGATGCTTTGTGGTAAATGTAAAGAGCGAGACCTTACTGGCCTTTCATCGGCCGGCAGGGGCTTCAACATCGGGAGCCTCGATCGCCTCGATGCTGCAGTTTGATTTTAAGCCGCGCCGGGCGTTGAAAGGCCCCGCGAACGGGCCGATTCAGCCCTTAGAAAGCGTCTGATAAAGTCCAGATTACAAAACAATGGGGGGATTGTCCCCCACCTCTCAAAGCATGGGGGGACGTGACCCCCCCAGGAATTCCGTCCATGCACAATGAAGGACAATGAACATACATAAAAAATAAAATGACTTTTTTTTTCCCAGGCACATCTTTGCAGATATGATAGGGGTATTTAAGAGGCTTTTAGACGAGCAGATGAATATGCACGCATAGGGTTGCCAGATTGCTTTGTGCTTTCTGCAATTCCTTGTTCTGTTTAAATAATACTTTCCTTTAGTTCTTCCTTCACACTTTCTCAATTATACTTAATTTGCCAACTTTTTACCCACTCATCCAACATATCAAAGCTTTCTGAAGAGTGCATCCTCCTCACAACTCACCACCTGTTTTTTGTGTTAACTGCAAATATGATCCTGTGGTACTTCACTGGTCATAGGTTATCAAATTAAGATTCACTGCTCATCCCCCTTACTAGTTGCTACTTAAAGTAAGCCAATCTTCCATCCATCCAGCCCCATATGTTATCGCCAAAACAATGGGGTCTTAATTTGTGCCTTAACATTTTGGGAAGTATCTTGGTGAATACTTTTTGGAAGTCCAGTGCAATAGTTCTCTATACGCTGTGTTCAAGATTTTCATGGAACATTGACTTTATAGTATAGTTTAGAGATGCAGTGCGGAAACAGGCCCTTTGGCCCACTGTGTCGTGCCGACCAGTGATCTCCACACACCTACACACGCTGGGGACAATTTACAATTGTACCAAGCCAATTAACCTACAAACTTGTAAGTCTTTGGAGTGTGGGAGGGAACCAGAATGCCCGGAGAAAACCCAACCATGACACGGGGAGAATGTACAAACTTAGTACAGACAGCGCCCGCAGTCAGGATCGAACCCGGGTCTCTGGCATTGTAAAGCAGCAACTCTACCGCTGTGCCACTGTTGCTTGATTAGATTACGGTTTCCCAAATTTGCTGCTAAAAATTTGATTCTGGCATTTATCTAACAATAAATTAGGCTAATTGGCTATAGTTAACTAGTTTTTTGCCTCTCTTACACATTTGAATAAAGGTGTCAGCCCCATGAGGATACCCAACCTGCAAATTGGGAAGCAAAGAAAATGCAATTTTTTTTTTCCATAAAGATGTTTACTTTAATGCCTTTAATTATCCCAATATAATAATGTTGTACACTCACCACTTATCTTTAAATGTATTCAATTGTTTTTTAAAAATCGCTCCGTCAAATATTGTCAGGGGACATTCTGGGGACAGGCCCTCTCAGTTGCCATGGTGACCTCTGTGCAGAGGCACAGCAAGGTCAGCCCTCTCAATTTGACCCGGGCGAGTGCAGGCACGAAAGGATCATATAAACATAGAAAAATAGGCCATTTGGTCCTTCGAGCCAGCACCGCCATTCAAAATGATCGTGGCTGATCATCTAAAATCAGTACCCTGTTCCTGCTTCTTCTCCCATATGCCTCGATTCTTTTAGCCCTAAGACCTAAATCTAACTCTTTCTTGAAAATATCCAGTGAATTGACCTCCTCTGCTTTCTGTGGCAGAGAATTCCACAGATTTACAACTCTCTGGGTGAATTTTCTTTTCCTCATCTCAGTCCTAATTCTTATTCTTAAACTGTGACCCCCTGGTTCTGGATTCCCCCATCATCGGGAGCAATGTCTTGTATCTAGCCTGTCCAATCCGTTAAGAATTGCATATGTTTCTATACGATCCCCTCTCATCTTTCTAAATTCCAGTGAATACAAGCTCAGCCGACCCATTCTTTCATCATATGTCAGTCCCGCCATCCCAGGAATTAACCTGCTGAACCTGTGCTGCACTCCCTCAATAGCAATAATGTCCTTCCTCAAATTAGGAGACCAAAACTGCACACAATACACCAGGTGTGGTCTCACCAGGGCCCTGTACAACTGCAGTAGGATCTCCTTGCTCCGACGGTCGGGCCTTCTGCGTTGGGACGATCAAGCTCTCTCATCGGGAAGATCTCAGCTCCCCCACGCCGGGGATCGGACCCCAGGTCGGGGCTGGTCAAACCTTCTGTGTCGTTGGAGCTCCTGACGTCAGTCTCTACCCAAGACTGCGAGCTCCGCGATGTTGAAACCCGCAGGCCGCGGGTGGAGCATCGATCCGAGGCAAGGAATCGGCTCTGATGGGGCACGGCAGTGGGGCTCAAAGTCAGTGCCGAGCAAGGCCTCCAGCTCCATGATGTTAGGCAGCAGAACGACCAGAGATACGATCCGGAAAACAATCGCATCTCCGGCAAGGTAAGAGATTGAAAAAAGTTTCCCCCGACCCCTTCCCCACCCTCCACATAAAACAAACCAGAGAACATTAACACAAACTTTTAAAACACACTAAAAATAACAAAAAAAAAGACAAAGTCGTACGGCGCCCCTTTCAGTGACTTATCTACAAGCAGTTTACATGTCCCAACAGTTTACCTAACACCATTTCCTAACTAATGTGGATTCCCTTCAATTCCTCCCCCCACTAGATCCTCGGTCTCCTAGTGTTTCTGGGAGATTGTTTGTGTCTTCCTTTGTGAGGACTGAACCAAAGTCCTCATTTAACTGTTCTGCCATTTCCCTGTTTTCCATTACAAAAATGTACCTGTCTCGGATTGTAAGGGACCTACATTTGTCTTCACTAATCTTTTCCTTTTTTACAAATCTAAAGAAGCTTCTGAAGTCAGTTTTTATATTCCCCGCAAGCTTTCTTTCATGCTCTTTTTTCCCCCTTAATTAACCCCTTTCTCCTCCTCTGTTGAGTTCTCAAGGGCCTGTCCCACTTTGCATGCGATTGCGTGCGTCTGGCGCGATCAATCGTGGTCGCTTGAGGTGTACAGGCCGCGCGGGGCCGGTCCCACTTCGAAGCGCGGAGGTGCATGGAGTTTTGCGGGACATGTCCCGACATCGCGCGGGGCTCTGAAAATCCCGCACTCTCCGAAAATTCCGCGCGCCAACGGCCTGTCGGCCCGCAGGCGCATTGAGGGCGTACGCAGCGTCATAACAGCGTCCCCGTTTTATTTTTTTGCCAGACAGGGAAGAACAATTTTGGGAGTTCATCCATGCGGTCTTTAAATCTTTGCCATTGCATCTCCACCGTCAACCCTTTAAGTATAATTTGCCAGTCTATTATATATCCTAGTCTAACAGAGGAATACAAGTGTTCCAAAGTAAGACTCCAGATGACACTGAGGGACTCTAGAGACAAGACCATCAGTGCTGTTGCGCCGCCCCTAGTAACCGGCCAGTGGACACCATCTGATGCAGTACAGCAAGCTTCATCAGCCCTGAGGCACAAAGACGTCGTGGGGCAAGTGCAGCGGAGGCTTTGGCCTTACGACAAGTAAACCAACTTGGCGAAAGGCCACAACATCAAGCGGAGGACATTGTGGTTGAGGAGGTGCGGCGACAGGAGGAGGCCGCAAGAAGTGCAAAGGCGGTCTCTCTTGCCAAACAGGGGCAATGGATGCAGTGGGAAGGTGTGGAGCGGAGGAAGATCAGCTGGAAAGAACTATGGGAAATGGAATCAAGCAAGATCAGCTTCATCATCAGAGCGACATACGACGTCCTTCCATCACCAAAGAACCTCAATCAGTGGTACGGCGAGGATCCAACCTGTGCCCTCTGCCCAACTCCAGCGACCCTCAAACACATCATGGTAGGCTGCAAGACCAGCCTCACGCAAGGGAGATACACGTGGAGGCATAATCAGGTATTAAAAAGCCTGGCAACAGCCCTTGAGAACAGCTGTGTGCGACCAACTCCTTGCCTCCGAGAGCAAGCAACCCCTCCCACTTAAGGGCGACAACCTTTGTCCGAGAAGGACAGAAAACACCGAAACATCCTTCCACTAGATCAGAAGAAGGAAACCTATGCAGGGCCCGTGACTGGAGGATGCTGGCGGACATCGGCCGACAACTAATCTTTCCACCTGAAATTGCTTTAACCAACCTCAGGCCAGATTTGGTGTTCTGGTCCCTTTCACAGAAGACTGCTTACATCATAGAGCTCAGTTCCATGGGAGAACTCTGTTGTGGAGGCCTATGAGCGTAAGAAGCTGCGCTACACAGAGCTTGCAGCAGAGGCAATGCAGCGTGGCTGGAACATCAACGTTTATCCAGTTGAAGTGGGATGCAGAGGATTTGTTGCGTCATCTACCATCAGACTGCTGAAGGAGCTTGGAATCCACGGTCAGGCTCTGCAGAAGACCATAAGATCACTCTCAGACGCGGCTGAAAGAAGCAGCTGTTGGATTTGGCTCAAGCGGAAAGACCCATGCTGGCCCCAAATGCGTCATGGTGAATCTTTGAGGCAGTTTGACACGGGACACACGCTGAGGGCTGATCATCCTGCAGCGGGCCGCCCTAGTGATGAAACACCCAGTGATGCAAGGGTACACTACTGATGATGTGTCCTGTGCCCAGCTGTCCTGAAGGTTACCCAGGCCAAGATATACGTATACGTACCCCCCCCCCTGATGTTGAGCGTCGACCACTCTCAGTGAATGTCGTGAAATGCTCCCCACCTACTGGCACAAGGGACTTCTTAACATCTAGTCCTGTGTATTTGATTCCTAGCCAATTCCTGTCTCATACCTTCAAAGTCTCCTTCTTTAAGTTCAGAACCCTAGTCTCTGAATTGACCAAGCCACTCTCCATCCTAATGCAGAATTCCACCATATTATGGTCACTGTTGCCCAAGGGGCTTTGCACAACAAGACTGCTAACTAATCCTTCCTCATTACACAATACCCAGTCTAGGATGGCCTGCCTTCTAATCGGTTCCTCTATATATTGGCTTAAAAACATCCCATATACATTCCAGGAAATCCTCCTCCTCAGCACTGTAACAAATTTGGTTGGCACAGTCAATATGTAGATTAAAGTCACCCGTAATAACTGCTGTAACTTTGCAGCACGCATTCCTAATTTCCTGCTTGTTGCTATCCCCAACCTCCCTCCTGCTGTTTGATGGTCTGTACACAACTCCAACAAGCATTTTCTGCCCTTGGCTATTTTGCAGTTCCACACATACTGATTCTACAGCATCCTTCCTATTGTCTTTCCTTACTATTGCATTAATCTCCTCTTTCGTCAGCAATGCCACCCCACCTCCTCTTCCTTTCTGCCTATCCTTCCTGAATATCGAATACCCCTGCATGTTTAGCTCCCAGCCTTGGTCACCCTGGAGCCATGTCTCCGTAATTCCAACTATATCATATCCCTAACTACTCGCTGCACATTCAATTCATCCACCTTATTACGAATGCTCCTCGCATTAAGGCACAAAGCTTTGGGGTTTGTTTTTCTTTGCTCCCTTCGACCTTTTGTTTCTGTCCTCTTTTTATGTCCCTCTGTCTCCTTGCATTGGTTCTTATCGCCCTGCCCTGTTAGTTTAAACGTGACCTTGCCTACACTCTCTTTCCCGTTAACTGCACGCATACGGTTCCACATTGTTGCCCTCCCCCCCACCGTTTAGTTTAAACCCACCAGTGTAGCACTAGCAAACCTGCCTGCCAGAATGTCGGTCCTCTCCAATTAAGATGCAACCCGTCCCTTTTGTACAGGTCACCCCTGTCCCAGAAGATCCTAGATCCCAGTGGCCCAGAAATGATCGCGGGTAGCCAGCCATATCCAGCCCAATAGTTTCAATGGAGATCGACACAAAAAGCTGGAGTAACTCAGTGGGACAGGCACCATCTCTGGAGAAAACAATTCCATGACGTTTCGGGACGAGACCCTTCTTCAGATCGAGAGTCAGGTGAAAGGGAAAGGAGAGACATGGAAGATAAATAGAACAAATGAATGAAAGATATGCAAAAAGCAACGATGATCAAGGAAAGGTGGTGCTTACAATGGTTCATTGTGGGCTGTGGGGTAGGTGATAACGAGTTATACAGACAGTGAAACTCAACAGGACGACAGTGAAACTAGTATGACGACTAGGGTGGGGGAGGGACAGAGAGAGAGAGAGAGAGAGAGAGAGGATGCAAGCATCTGCAATTCCTTCCTACCAATATTCTCAACTATGCTTTGTTCTTTGATAAGTTAATTTTATATTTCTTCTTTGATTTTCAAATCAGCTTTACGCTGCTCTCCTGATGTGTTTACATTTTCCTTAGTCATGTTCTCTGTGGCTGTCTCTGCCCGTTTCCTTGCCCTCAATGTTCCCCTTGTGTCCTCTTCATCTGTGGCGTCTGATTTGGTATTTAATTTGTTTTTTTTGTGGAATGTATTTATTCTGTTCCCCCTGGAACATCGTTTGATATATTTTGCATTGCTGTTCTGCATCACTGTTTGCCAATACTGTTAACCATTTTGCTTTCCTAAATTCTATCCTCACTGCTTAGAAATCAGCTTTTGCTTAATCTTCAATTTGGACTTCATCCCTTTGTCCTTTTCGCCAATACCTCAAGCAATATTATGTGCCTAGATATTTCCATAGATTTACATTCTAGTACTTCTATAATGATTTTCATCATTGCAAGATCCAGTAAAAACGCTTCCTAGACAAACCTCATACACGCAGAGTTGGAATGGCCTCAAATACACAATATAGCCATATTATCTCTCTTTCCTAATTCTTCTCTGTAACCCTACAATTCTTTTCTTTCCTATTCTGATCCAATACCCTTTTGATAGTCCTTACCACATATGCCTCCACCATGTATCAGTCAACACATTTCTCATGCTGTGTAGAAAGGAACTGGAGATATACCGAAGGTAGACACAAAGTGCTGGAGTAACTCAGTGGGTTAGTCGGCACCTCTGGAGAAAAAGGATGGGTAGCCTGAAGAAGGTTCCCGACCCAAAACGTCACCCATCCTGACCTGCCGTGTTCCGCCAGCACTTTGTGCCTACATTTCACATGCTGCTCGCTCATCGAAAATGTATCTCCCTCAAATAAATCTGAAGAGTAACTTTTTCACACAAAGGGTGGTGGGTGTAAGGAACAAGCTGCCAGAGGAGGTAGTTGAGGCTGGGACTATCCCATCATTTAACAAACAGTTAGACAGGTACATGGATAGGACAGGTTTGGAGGGATATGGACCAAGCGCAGGCAGGTGGGACCAGGCAGGGCTCTCGCTTAACTTTTTTTCCCTGTTGCCAAGCTGGGCAACCTCGGCAGCTTTTTAGGTTGCCAAATGACAGTTTAGGTGGTCAATTAAGACGGCTTGCATGACGCGTGCGATAATGTGCTCGGACGAAGTGCGTAGTTACCAGTCGGAATTATGCTCAATGAAGCATTCACATATTATTTCTGCTTCAAATAAAGTCACAAACTAAACATATTCACCAATCAAGACATGATATATACCACAATGACATGCAGCAAAATTATAATACAGTATCTCTTCTCTTTTTACACGTTGCAATGAATGCAATTTCTATTATCTCTTTCCACTTCCAAACAAAAATGTTGTTGGATTATTCAGCGTATGATCAACCTCGGTGAGACCAAGTGCAGGCTTGGCGATCGCTTCGCACAACATCTCCACTCAGTTCGCAATAACCAACCTGATCTCCCGGTGGCTCAGCTCTTCAACTCCCCCTCCCATTCCAAATCCGACCTTTCTGCCCCAGGCCTCCTCCATGGCCAGAGTGAGGCTCACCGCAAATTGGAGGAACAGCACCTCATATTTGCTTGGGTAGTTTACACCCCAGCGGTATGAACATTGGCTTCTCTAATTTCAGGTAGTCCTTGCTTTCTCCCTCCTTCCCCTCCCATTCCCAGCTCTCCCACAGCTTACTGTCTCCGCCTCTTCCTTTCTTTTTCCCGCCCCCCCCCCACCCCTCCCGACATCAGTGTGAAGAAGGGTCTCGACCCGAAACGTCGCCTATTTCCTTCGCTCCACAGATGCTGCCTCACCCGCTGAGATTCTCCAGCATTTTTGTCTACTCATTCACACAAGTTCTGTTATCCCACTTTCCTCACCCACTCCCTGCACATTAGGGGCAATTTACAGAGACATGTTAACCTACAAAGCCAATGTGTCTTTGAGATGTGGGAGGAAACCCACCCGCTTGCAGGGAGAATGTGCAAATTCACCACAGACAGTGCCCGAGAACAGGATCGAACACAGATCTCTGGCGTGTGAGGCAGCAAGTCCACCAGCTGTGCCACTATATTTTATTTTCCAACACACAAAAAATTATACGTTGATAACTTTGGTTACTAAAAAAAAAAGAAACTATCCGTTTTCGGTCTTAAATCTCTAAGTGACACTATGTCCCCCTTTACAGCTGCTGTATGTTTTAATTCAGTTCAAGACTATTGGGGCAGTACATTGGCCATACATTTGCTGCCTAAAATTGCCAGAGACCCGGAATTGATCCTGAATATGGGTGCTGTCTGTATGGAGTTTTGTTTTCTCGTTTATAACATTGTTTACAGAGTACTATGTTTACATATTCTGTTGTGCTGCTGCAAGTAAGGATTTCATTGTTCTAACTGGGACGTGAGAGAATAAAACACTCTTGACTTACGTCGCTGATGTGTGGGATAGAACTAGAGTACGGGTGATCGGTGGTCGGCGTGGACTCGATGGGCCGAAGGGCCTGTCTCCACGCTGTATCTAAATTAAACTAAAAACACTAAAACCACAGGAAATGTAAAGAAGGGTTTCTACCCGAAACGTCACCCAATGTTTTCTATCCAGAGATGCTGACTGCTCCATGGAATTCCCCAGGACAATTAAAGCATGGAATAGTCTTCACCCTACCATAGTTACCCAACCAGACGCAACTAAATTTAAGGTGGCTCCCCCCCCCCCCCCCCCCCCCCCCCCCCCAAGCCCCAGTACCCTTTTTTGTTTAAGTCCAAGTCAAGAGTCAAGAGAGTTTTATTGTCATGTGTCCCAGATAGGGCAATGAAATTCTTGCTTGCTGCAGCACAACAGAATATGTAAACATAATACAGAACAGGAGATAAAAGTTCAGTGTGTCTATAAACTATTGACCATATATATATATACACAATAAATAAACAGATAAAATGCAATAGGCTGTTATTTTTCAGAGTTTGGTGGTGGTGGGTCCACCAGTTTAAATTCCATTTTGAATATTTTTGGAGGACCAGGAAACCAAGAAGCAAGAGTTACTCCAGGGAGTTACGGCAGCTCCAGGGAGTGATTCTGCGCTGTTCTTCAGCGGTCACGGTGAGGCAGCGACCGGACAGCAATGGCGGCCAGAACTCCCACAATGCAAAGGGAGGGAGAAAGTGGCCGGCGCTGACCAGTTGGCGTGACAGGGCCGCACATGCGCACAACCACGGCCGATGATGTGCTCGGCAGCCGACCGTGCCGAGCGGAGACCCGAGAGCCTAGCGCCGAGAGCAGAGAGCCGAGAGTTAGCGCCGAGAGCTAGCGCTGACCGCCGAGCCGAGAGCCGGACACGGATGGCGGGCGGGTGTCCCGGTTGCTTGCCAAGCCGGGCAAAATGGCATGGCTTTTAGGTTGCCCGGCGGGACTGTAAGTTGCCATTGGCACCCGGGCAACCGCTAATTTCGAGACCTGTAGTGTAGCTGGGACATTGTTGGCCGGTGTGGGGAAGTTGGGCCTGTTTCCACACTGTATCACTCTATGACTGGGAAATTGGGTCTCACAAAAGTGATCATATTGACAAATGGTCACCAAGAGGAATGAAGAGGGCAGGGCTGTGGGCATCGTCTTTAGGTAGGTATGTTACAATACTTACCTTGAGCGGCGCTGCAGTTCTGCCGCTCCCCGTGTGCATGACTTTGGCGCCTTTCAGAGGGGGGGCGTGTTTAAAGTGCCGTTTTTCCACAGACAGGGCAAATCGATCCATGTCAGGGGATTTCGTTGCTGAAGAGAAATCGCTCCGACATTTCATTCATGAAGGTATTTTTAAATTACACTAGATTATTTATTAGCTAGAGTAATTTAAAAATCATCTTCTAAAGCCGTGAGCGCCGACAACGGGAAGGTTTTACGTTGGGGAGAAAAAAAGGTACACAGTTTATTTTTACATTATAACGTGGTTTTTAGGAAGCCTTTAATCACATTTTTATGTTGCGAAATGGGGACAAAAAAAATGTATGAACCGGCCGTATTTTCCCTGCCGACTTCACCGCAAACCGCAACGTTCTAATCCACCGCATTCCACTAAAACCCACTCGCAAGTTGATTAAAATGGCCATAAAATTTACAGGAATTAAACACTAAATTCCTTCCATTTGGCCTATAAATTCATGAAAATGAGATTTTTAAATCATGTTATATTGTGTATTCTTGTGTGAATGTTATTTGGACACTTAGGTAATTCATTTTTTTTTATCTTTTCTTAAGAAATGGATAGATGTTTAGATCTAGTAATTGAATTTTGTAATTAGCTACAATTAGCTAACTAACTAATTATATGCTTTAATTTCAGGTCATCCAAGTAAGATTGTTTCATATTTGTTTCAGAATGCTTCAATCTATAATAACTGAAAATTTCATTGAGTTCTCTTAATTTTTAAGAAAATTATGGGCTTTTGACTGTCCTAGATCACAGCTTTTGAGTTAAGTCAATGGAAAGGCAATGGGGAACAAGATGCTAATTTCCGAGTATGAAAATGGCCATAACATTTTTAATACTGAAGATATGAAAGTGAATTAGGTGTCAAATTAAACTTCTTTTTATGCTTTATCTGATGGGATAAATTGCAGACTTGATTTTTAAAATCTCAAAATGTTGTAACTTTGCTACTTTAGGAACCTTTGCAAGGACTTTGACAAGGTCCAACATGGTAGGCTAGACGGGAGGTTAGATCACATCAGATCAAGGATGAGCTAGTCAACTGGATTCAAAATCATGTAAACGGCCAAACATAACCAAATTTAGCTTACCTCAAAATATTATTGGGTCATTTACAATTCCTTAACATATGGCGGAAAATAAAGGCCAAAGGTTTTGTTTCAAAGAAGTTGTGAAAGACTTTTATCCCGATTGTACACATCCGTGTTTGCAATTATGACATATCGTACGGTTTTAATTTAACATAATGCAGCTTTTAAAAATAGAAATGTGTTGCCAGGATACACCGTGAAAAGCTTCTATAGGAACGGCACTGATGTGAAACACTACTGTGAATACTGATCAATCACCATTCCCACATCAGCAATTTGAAGCTGTCAAAAGTGCAAATTCAGAGTGCTAAGGGTCATGCGTTTGAACGGCAGGGAAGTCGCAAGCACAAAAATCTTCACAACAAAACAAACTTCAGTTATTTGGATGAAGGCAAGTATCATTTTTACATTTTGGAAAAATATAGTTCTTGTACATGATCCAGAAAACACAGCAATAAATGATGGAGAACAATTATATAATAGTACCAAACTTCCAGTGTTTCTTTTTCTAAAATGGAAAGTTATATGTCAATAGAAAGTTGTCTGGAAGTCCCACTGCTCTTAATCCAACATTGTGCGTTTCACAAAGAAGGACACAAAAACCCGGAGTAACTCAGCGGGTCAGGCAGCATCTCTGGAGAAATGGAACAGGTGACGTTTCGGGTCGACACCCTTCTTCAGAGCCAGTCGTTTTCTCCGGAGATGCTGCCTGACCCGCTGAGTTACTCCAGCTTTTTATGTCTATCATCTGTTTAAATCAGCATCTGCAGTTTCTTCATTCACATTGTGCAGTTCACCACTGCCGACTCATAGCAGGTGAAACCAAGATGCGGTTTCAGATTACAAAGCCTATGTAAAAGAGCAGGTATATTTACATCGACGAACAAGACTGCATGGATGCTGACTATTAAACATTTAGAACAAGTTGGATGACACGGTGGCACAGCGGTTCAGTTGCTGTCTTACAACGCTAGGGACCCGGGTTCAATCCCGACTACGGGTGCTGTCTGTACGGAGTTTGTACGTTCTCCCCGTGACCGCGTGGATTTCTTCCGAGACCTTCGGTTTCTTCCCACACTCCATAGACGTACAGGTTTGTCAGCTGATTGGCTTTGTAAAACTGTAAATTGTCCCTGGTATGAGTTGGGTAGTGTTAATGTGCGGGGATCACAGGTCGGTGCGAACTCGGTGGGAACTCGGTGGGCCGAAGGGCCTGTTTCCGCACAGTATCTCTAAACTAAACGTACAAAAATCGTCCAATCCTGCAATCTCCTTCATTTCACACAAATTGTAAAATGCTATAAAGCTGTCTCGTGTCCCACACGAAGGTTTCTTTCCATGCTTTTCTCTTCCTCAACCTTTTACAATATCATGCTGCAATCTGACATAAATTGCAGAGTGTAAATACATTTGCAAGACCCTCAGTGAAAAAAAGTTAGGTTTGTCAAAGCAACCTGCGAACCATATGTTTTTTAATCTGGATTGGTGGCACCAGTTCCATATTGGAGCACCAGGCAAGCAAATGATGACTAATTTTTGATTTGCACAAGTTTGCTGAGATCGATGTTTAAACAGATGAAGGCACCAATGTTTCCTCCTCCGGATGTGGACAGGTTGCTCAGGTAAGCAGCCATACATGTGACAAAGTAAGTCCCACAGTACCATGTCACCCAGTGGAACTTCTGCCACTGATCACTTTCAGTATTTTGCTCACCTTTCTCCGCACGGATGGATAAAGGTTCTCAGTAAACATTTCCATGTGAGGTCATGTGTTGGAAGGCACTGCAGAACGATGCTGGTTTAAATCGAAGATAGGCACAAAATGCTGGAGTTACTCAGCGGGTCGGGCAGCATCCCTGGAGAGAAGGAATGAGTGGGAAGGAAGGTATCGGTCTGAAGAAGGGTCTCGACCCGAAATGTCACCCATTCCTTCTCTCTCGAGATGCTGCCTTCAGACTGAAGAAGGGTCTCGACCCGAAACGTCACCCATTCCTTTTGAACAGACCCGCTGAGTAACTCCAGTATTCTGTGTATATCTTCAAT
Source organism: Okamejei kenojei (assembly GCA_035221665.1). Lineage (NCBI taxonomy): Eukaryota > Metazoa > Chordata > Chondrichthyes > Rajiformes > Rajidae > Okamejei > Okamejei kenojei. Next base: position 17,352,783 of record CM069133.1, read on the forward strand.
ATAAACCAACAATTGCAGTTCCTTCCTGCACATAAATGCATGAATGTGTTTACTGGAAAAATATATTTCAATCACAGTGTTGAAAAGACTGTGCTCCTCACTATGAACACTCTACGTACAATTTAAATAGGCGGCAGGAAAAGCGGTCAAAATACAATGCCAAATGAACAAATTAATTGCAAACTGAGTTTGACTTATTGTTTTTGGAGAGACTTTTCTCCACTTTATGTTTCACTGGATCATAAGCAGGGCACAAAATAATGTCCATATTATTTTGGGAGCGGGCTGCCTTTATGGGAAGTAATAATGAAGCTCTCAAATACATTTGCGCCAACAATGATTTCAGGGACACCATCCCCTGCACTCAGCCAAATGAGAAATGCAGTTCAGAGTCCAGATTTAAACCATTTAAGAGCAATAGAAAGAAAGCACTTTGTGCTTATTGATCCAAATGTAGCGACAGATTTGTAACAGCAGTGTGCTTACAGCACTATGGGAATACATTTCTTCATGCAAAATTACTTACATCTTTTACAAAATGCTCCAGGGTGGCATAGGCAATAGCGATACCGTCATGAGTACTCGTGCCTCTTCCCAGCTCATCCAAGATGATCAATGAGCGAGACGTTGCTTTTTTAATGATCTCCGCAGCCTCTGTCAGCTCTTCCATAAATGTACTTTGACCGTTGTAGATATTGTCAGAAGCTCCCATTCTGGAGAAAAACAAGCGCATTATTTTAGAACATTCGATAGGGAAAATATTAATATTTCTCACCAAGCTCCATCTACAAAGGAAATCAAGGCACGCCTAACTATTAACTATTTTAGTACGTGTAGTTTACTGTGCTCCTGAGGGGTTGTCCGCGTACAAAAAGCCTCTGCATTCGTTACTCATAACACAGGACAGGTACCCAAAATGACACTTGAACTTTATCATTAGATGGATTCGGTTTGACCTTCTCTGGGTTTGTGCAAAACCTCCATTTGAACTGGTCTTTCATTTCATTTACGTGACATTTAAAAAGAAACAAACAATAGGATAGCAATCAACGATGCATTTCTGAAAAGGTGTATGATACGCACGTGTGGCCTGGTGCAGGTACAATGAAAATCTGACCTGCACCGCCAGAGGCACAGACGCAGACAACACACAAAAACACGTTACGCATACAATTCTGCAAATCTATAAAAAAGAAAAATAGTGTGCAAAAAAAAAAAACAAAGATATCAGTGCAGAAAAACAAGTCCACCATAGTTCAAGAAATAGTCTGTAATGCAATTCGGGGTAGGAATTGGGTTGTGCGGGTTCGCTCAATGTAGACACAAAATGCTGGAGTAATTTAGCGGGACAGGCAGCATCTCTGGAGAGAAGGAATGGGTGACGTTTTGGGTCGCGGCTCTTCAATGTACTCCTCCTACTTTTACTTCTCCATTTTGGCTTGCACGTTCCCAATGTCAATACATTTCTTGTGATGAGCGACCACTTCAAATAGAGCATTATTTTCTTCTAAAACTATCCGCCTTGGAATCCCAACTGTACACCTGGATTGCAAAATCTCGAAACCTGTCAAATGTAACGGCGAGCAAAGCATCGCATTCTCCAGGGATTCCTAGCCTGTTTTTGAATTGACAGCATAGTATTTTGTTTTGCAACGTCGAGAACTGCCAGGGTGCCTCCATCCCGACTGTTTGCCAGCATGTTGCCTTCACTGGTAGGTCCGTTCTGCCAAAGCATGTGGACATAAAAAACAGGGATTGTAATGAGAGAGTCGAAAGCACCAGCTACAGGCATCATTCAATGGGCACAACTATGAGGCTGTTGTTACTTCACTGGTGCTGTCAGGATAAAGGACAGAAACTTGAAGTGCATCAGATGGAACCAGAAACATGACAACTGTTTGAAAGTGAAATCTGTTATTCTTTTACAAACCCACTGACTCCCATGGCTATCTGGACTACACTTCTTCCCACCCTGCTTCCTGTAAGGACTCTATCCCCTACTCCCAATTCTTCCGTCTACGCCGCATCTGCACCCAGGATGAGGTGTTCCAAACCAGGGCATCGGAGATGTCCTCATTCTTTAAGGAACCGGGGTTCCCCTCTTCAACTATAGATGAGGCTCTCGCCAGGGTCTCCTCTATAACCTGTAGCTCCGCTCTCACTCCCCATCCCCCCCATTCACAACAAGGACAGAGTCCCCCTTGTCCTCACCTTCCAGCCCACCAGCCGTCACATACAACAGATAATCCTCCGACATTTTCGCCACCGCCAACGTGATCCCACCACTAGCCACATCTTCCATCTCCTCCCCTTTCTGCTTTCCGCAGAGACATGCTCCCTCCGTAACTCCCAGGTTAATTTGTCCCTTCCCACCCAAACCACCCCCTCCCCCGGTACTTCCCTTGCAACCGCAGGAAATGCTACACTTGTCGCTTTACCTCCCCCCTTGACTCCATCCAAGGACCCAAGCAGTCTTTCCAGGTGAGGCAGAGGTTCACCTGCACCTCCTCCAACCCCATCTATTGCATCCGCTGCTCTAAATGTCAACTGCTCTACATCGGTGAGACCAAGCGCAGGCTTGGCGATCGCTTCGCCCAACACTTCCGCTCAGTTCGCATTAACCAACCTGATCTCCCGGTGGCTCAGCACTTCAACTCCCCCTCCCATTCCAAATCCAACCTTTCTGTCCTGGGCCTCCTCCATGGCCAGAGTGAGTCACACCACAAATTGGAGGAACAGCACATCATATCTCGCATGGGCAGTTTACACCCCAGCGGTATGAACACGGACTTCAACAATTTCAGGTAGTCCTTGATTACTCCCTCCTTCCCCGCTCTCCCGCAGCCTATTGTCCCCGCCTCTTCCTTTCTTCTTCCCGCTCCACCCCCACCCGCACATCAGTCTGAAGAAGGGTCTCAACCCGAAAAGTCACCTATTCATAGATGCTGCCTCACCAGCTGAGTTTCTCTAGCATTTCAGTCTACCTTCCAATCACTGCATTTTTATACTTGCGTATAATTGTGCATTTTGCACATATTTTGCTTATGTATAGTCTGAATCTACTAAATTGTATGTAAAACACAGAATGTCACTGTATCTAGGCACACGTGAGAATAAAGTACCAATGAACCATTGAAACACATAGATTGGAAAAAAACCAAGATGGTCCTTCATATTGTTCACTCACTATCTGAGGAATAATGAACAGGGATAATGGCATAGGCACAAAATGCTGGATTAACTCAGCGGGACACGCAGCATCTCTGGAGAAAAGGTATCCGTGACGTTTTGGGGCGAAACCCTTCTTCAGAGGAAGGGTCTCAGCCCCAAACATCACTTATCCATTTTCCCCAAAGATGCTGCCTGACCCGCTGAGTTACTCCAGCCATGTGTGTTTATCTTTGGTGTAAACCAGCATCTGCAGTTCCTTCCTACACAGTAGGGATAATGGCATGGTGGTCCAGGCTTGAGGGTGATAAACTGTTTTATGAATCGTAGATTTTCTGGATTTGGCAATTGCTTGCTGGGTGATGAAACTCTTCTGCTCAATGAATCTTATGCATCATTCTCCCAAACACCTCCCTGATCCATGTCCATCATTGCCGCTGTTAACTTCAAAGAGATCCATAACCATGGAAACAAATGCTACATCGGACAGATCAAATGCTTCATTGTCACAATTAATTTACTCCACAATGCATTCTTCACTTAAGTCACTGTCTCATAACAATTCCTTTGCCCCTCTATTCTTGTTTGAAGTTGCAAAGCCTTTAAAGATGTCTTCATGCATTAAACTATCCAACATGGTGCATGCCAGGCATGCACTGTTGTTGCCTGTGTTATTAATTCCTGATGCTCGTCCTGATAACATATTCTCTTGGAGCATCAATCCCACCATCGGATAAATAAGAACCAACCCAGGCAATGTTTAAGAAGGAACTGCAGATGCTGGAAAATCGAAGGTAGACATAAATGCTGGAGAAACTCAGCGGGTGAGGCAGCATCTATGGAGCGAAGGAAATAGGCAACGTTTCCTGTCGAAAAACCTTCTCACGTTTCGGGTCGAGATGCAAAACGTTGCCCATTTTATTCGCTCCATAGATGCTGCCTCCCCCGCTGAGTTTCTCCAGCGTTTTTGTCCACCTCAGCAACGTGATCATTTGTTCCAAACATGATATTTCATGTTGAGAATTTTCAGCAACAATGTGTATCATCGACCACTAGTGAAGAGCAGCTAGGATTCAGAGGATGAAATGTTGCAAACACATCTAGTTGGGCTGAACAAATATCTAAGTGCAGATTAATCCTGCAATTCTCTGTGGTTCACCTTTTGGCAGGGTTCTTAACTCTCTGCCTCGCAGTCATTATCAAGCCACTCACTGGTCAGCGCTTTAGAAATCATGACCCTATTTATCATTTGGAGTTAAGGGTTGTGCAGCAAAGAAATGGCCCTTTGTCCCACTATGTCCACGTCAACCTTTTTTTGCCTAACCATAATAATCCCATCTGCCTACATTCGGTACATATCCTCTGGTGCCTGTGTTATTCCCATTGAAGTGCCTTTCCAAATGCCTGTCAAAAGTAATGATAATATCTAACGTCATCTCCTGCCTTTCCAATTGTACATCAATTCAACCCTTAAAGATTTTGCCCACGGCTGATTTAAGCCTCAATGCCTACAGTTATCTGACATCACTGATGCCCTTTTTAAATAAAGGTATAACATTAGTTATTCACCAGTTCTCCATTGCTATCACCTCCCTGGTTTCCATAGCAACCTGTGATGCTCTCATCCAGTCTTGGGGATTTATCAATTCTTATGCATCCCGACATCCAACACCTCCTTCCTTCTTAAAACTGAACTGCTCCAGATTATCCACATCCCGATCTCTGAACTCACTATCGTCCATGTCCCATTCAATACACAATACACACTGGGTGCAGGAGTAGGCCATTCGGCCCTTCGAGCCAGCCAGCCAACTGTTCCTCGGTGAACAGAGGGACAGCGCAGAAACGGGCCCTTTGGCCTACCAAGTCCGCACCAGCCAGCAATCCCACACTCTAACACTATCCTACACACACACTAGCGACATTTTACATTTTATACCAAGCCAATTAACCTACAAACCTGCAGGTCTTTAGAGTGTGTGAGAAAAAGAGAAGATCTTAGAGAAAACCCACACGGTCGCCGGGAGAACCTACAGACTGTACAGACAAGCACCCATAGTCAGGATCGAAACCGGGTCTCTGGCTCCATAAGGGCGGTAGCTCCATCGCTGTGCCACCATGCTGCCCTGAATGAATACACAAGTATTCATCTAAGATCTAGACACCATCACCTGGCTCCACACATAGATGACCCCAATAAGCCTTTACACCCTTCAGTGCTCAAATGGGAGAATTCTTGATTATCACCAATAGCATACACCCACACGCCCCAGACACATTTGCAAACACAATACAGGCACACAAAGTGCTGGAGTTACTCAGCGGGTCAGGCAGCAATCTATGGAGCGTATGGATGGGTGACGCTTTAGGTCAGGACCTTTCTTCCCACTGAAGAAGCACTTGGTCAGCCTGATCTAATTTCCACAGGTTTTCAATGCATCCTTATGCAACTTTATTGCATCATTGCAATGGGAACGTGCTTTCTCTTCACACTGATATCCTGGCATTTATCACCAGACAACCTTCTGGATGCCACAAAAGTAAATTCCAGCACTTATGATCTATTTTGCCTGGGATCCAGAAATAAATATTCCATTTTGAACATTTGGATTCGAGACGTTGTACCACACGCAGCAAAAGAATAAAAACCATAAATGAAAAAAATAGCAAAACTTTCAATAAGAACAAAGAATCGGCAAAACTTCAACATGAAAGACTATTATATTAAAACAAGTTTATCTTTATGGATTTCAGTTATTGTTTAAGATGGTATTCTAAAAGCCTCCAATTCAACAGAGTGTCAGAATTGAGGAATGAGTGCTTTAGCCCAACATGTTCATGCCAACCATGATTAATATCAACACTAATCACATTTGCCAACATCTCCCATCTTCAGTTTAGTTCATTGTCACGTATGGTGAAATACTTTTGCTGCATGCTAACCAGCAAGCAGAAAGACAATACATGATTACAATCGATCCATTTACGGTGTATAGATACAGGATAGGGGGAATACGTTTAATGCAAGGTCCAGCCAACAAAGTCCGAATCAAGAATAATCTGACGGCCATTCTTTCCAATGCCACCACATCCTTCCTGTAGTGCGGCAAACAGAACTGACCCAAATGCTTCAAGACCCAAATGACCCAATGCCTGTAACAATGACCAGCAATGTAATAATAACTAATTATTAATGCTGGGACAATGGTGGTGGTAAAAGTAACTGTCAGGCACAAACAGGTTAAGACCTATTTTCCTAAACAGACTGGTGTGAATTTCAGAAATTCTAGTCTCAAATTTTAATGGCCAGTAATGCAAATACGACTTTATACAATCATTAAACACCATTGGATGTAAGCATATCATTGACTAAAGTATTAAACTGCACTGAGGCTTTTTAATGTTCCAGGAATTGAAGAACGCATATTGCCAAATGATGGAATTAAAACGTAATTTCCCCTGGTACCTTCAGAATGATGTTTGCACAAACTCTTCACATTAGGACTTCAAACAAGCTATATCTTTAGCAAGCAGGGACATCTGTCCTGTGAAGATCAAAAGATGTTAAATGCCGCTGTTTGGGGAAATGGTACAACTGAGCCAAGAATCTGAAAGGTCCCAGGGTACACAAAATGTTGGAGAAACTCAGCGGGTGCAGCAGCATCTCTGGAGTGAAGGAGATAGGTAGCGTTTCGTTCCCAGTACCTGAAAGGTCCCAGTCAGGTCAGCAAAGACAAAAATAGAAGCAATCAGCAAGATGATTGTTAAAGGACAAATCATATTAGCACTCAATTGAAAGCCAGCCTGGTACTGGGAGGATGTACATAAACTCAGGAGACAAACTGATGGCTGATCATAAATCAACTGTACCTTACAATTCATTTCCTTGTAATTGTGTGATCTCAAGGCTACTGCATTTCTTTTATAGGAGGTTGCTGATTACTATGTTTTTTTTTGCAAAACACAATTGATATCCAAGATTTCCATCAATCCTTGCAAAAAAAGCCTGACAATGGTGGAAATACACAGGAAGTACTGGTTGGCACAGTTTAAAAGACAAATAGATGCAGAATAAACATTAGGACAACTAAGCAAATGTTTGCTCTAACCAATCGTTAAAGCACGCAATAATTTTATTTCAAGTAGCTGTTTGAAACTATGATAACACACTTAAAAGGAAGTTGGACGTCAGTGCTTAGAGCATAGACATTTTAGATCAGGAATTAAGACTATTAGAAATTTAGACGATCTCTTCTCATAGAATCTGTAGAGATAGCACCAGCAAAGCCACTTCAGTTTGAACAGGCTTTGCATTTGCATTGTATGATTGATGTAAAGAGAGAAACTGGGGTATGGTTCACAATTGCACACTTTATTCATGCAATCTCTGAACACCAAAACATGAATGAATGAATGAATGAATAAGTTTATTGGCCAAGTATTCACATACAAGGAACTTGCCTTGGTGCTCCGCCCTCAAATGATAACATGACATAATGACAGTTAGGAATAACACAAACATGAAACGTTAATAATATAACATTATCGATTAGACACATGAATTAAATAAAATACCAGAGCAAAAAGGAGGCTGCAGATTTTTGGTTATTGAGTAGAGCTACTAGTGGAAAAAAACTGTTTTTATGTCTGGCTGTGGCAGCTTTGACAGTCCGGAGTGGCCTTCCAGAGGGCTCAGTGGACTATTTCTGCACCCTTTGCTAATCGGGTGGGGGGGTGGGGGGGGGGGGGGGGGGGGGGGGGTTAGCTATGGCAATACTGCACTGGACTGTTGATAAGAAGAGGATTTCACTGTGCATTTCCCCACGTGACAATAAGGCACCAGTGAACCATTGAACTTCTGATGAAAGGTAATTTTCGAGAAACGTAAATTTGGTTTCTCTCCCCACTGAAGTTGTTCGCCTTCTGAGTATTTCCAGCATTTTGTATTTTATTAGATTCGACATCCTTCAGTTGTGGGTAGCTTTAAAAAAAACCCATTTAATTTGCATACTTTTATCGAGTTATTTTCACGTACCCCGTTTGCGTGCCAATACTAATTTAGCAGAAACACATTATAGCTGAAGATAAACAGGGCTCGAAATTAGCGGTTGCCCGGGTGCCACTGACCACCCAAAGTGCCGCCGGGCAACCTAAACGCCGACTCATTTTTTGCCTGTATTCCTCTAGTATTGCGGGGCAAAGATACACGAATGGTTCGAACAGCGGCCGCAAAGCGGCTCCACCGCCTCCTCCTCCCGCACCCCGCCCAGCGGAAGGAGGCCTCCCTCCCTCCTCTCGGCCTCGGCGTGCGAGTGAGGTTGTTTTGAAAGCGCAGTTGGTGGATTTGCAGCAGTATATTTTGATTTGCAGGCAGCGGCCGCTATCGCCCTGATAACAGCCGTTGCCTGCAAATCCGTTAACAGCGCCTTCAAAACAACCCCTCTCGCACGCCGAGGCCGGGAGGAGGGAGGGGGGAGAGAGAGAGAGAGAGAGGGAGGGAGGGAGGGAGAGGGAGGCCTCCTTCCGCCGTCTGAAGCAGCTGCACTAAAGATCCTATAGCTATAGGATCTTTGAGCTGCACCGCTCGGCCCCACACCTTCCTATCGGCTGGCGGTGGCGACGAGTTCCCAACCGCCTCCCCCTTTGGCGGCGGCACTTTGCCGTTGGACAGGGAGGGCCAAGGCAGCGGGCGATGTTGTCCGAGGAGCGCTGACCTTCCTTCCTCCCCAACTCCTCTTTCCCTTCCCCCCCCCCTCTCTCTCTCTCGTACACTCCCCCTCCACCCCTCGTATCCTGGGACCCCTCCTCTCCATCCCGCACTGATCTCCATTCCCTCCTCTATTCAGTCCTCACTCACATCCCCTGTGCTCCCCTCCCCATCTACCCCCCCAATCTATTCATCACCCTACCCACCTCGCATTGATTCTCCTGCCACACCCCCCCCCCCCCCCCATCCATCCTACACTGGTCCCCCAATTCATCCTGTACTGATCCCCCTTCCCATCCATCCTGCACTTCTCCCCCCATTCATACAGCACTGATCCTCCCATTCATCCCGTACTGACCCACCTTCCATTTACCCTGCACCAAACCCCCCATCCATCCTGTAGTGATCTTCCCATTCATCTTTTACTGATCCCCCATCCATCCTGTACTGATCCCCTCATGTATCCTGTACTGATCCCTTCATTCATCCCGTACTGATCCCGCATTCATCCTATACTGATCCCCTCATTCATCCAGTAGTGATCCCCATTCATCCTGTACTGATCCCTCCCATTCATTCTGTGCTGATCCCCCCCATCCATCCTGTACTGGTCCCTCCATTCAAGAAGAATGGGGGGGAACAGTCTGAAGAAGGGTCTCGACCCAAAACGTTGCCTATTTCCTTAGCTCCATAGATGCTGCCTCACCCGCTGAATTTCTCCAGCATTTTTGTCTACCCCCATTCATCCTGTACTGATCCCCCATTCAACACCACTGACATCCCCCGTGCTCTCCCCTCACAATTTTACATATTCCAACGAACACGTATTGGTAACTACGCACTTTGTCCGAGCACATTATCGCACGCGCCATGCAAACCATCTTCAACGACCACCTAAACTGTCATTTGGCAACCTAAAAAGCTGTCAATGTTGCCCGGCTGGCAACAGGGAACAAAAGTTAAGCAAGAGCCCTGATATCTCTCATTCCCCTCTCCCCTGACTTTCAGTCTGAAGAAGGGTCATCTCCAGAGATGCTGCCTGACCCGCTGTGTTACTCCAGCTTTTTTGTGTCTGTCTAAAGGGCATACTACACCATTGCAAAGGATAGTTATTAATCGTTTCGCTTATCGTGCCTTCATCTCGTCAGCTGAGCTTGCTGCTGCTAAAGGCTACAAAAATGCAGTTAATAAAATTAAATTAAATACTTCTCATTACACCTGAAACAATGATAATGATTAGAGGCGGAAATAGAGATCATCCCACATCCAAATACACTTGGGATACTATTTTAATTAGGCTGTCCAAAGATAAATGGCATTATCTATGATACTGTCAAAGTAACTCTAGGGTTTGCGATTTTCAATTAAAGAAATTCAGGCTTAAACAGTCAGAGTGTTCATAAAATAATCTCCTGCCTGCAAACGTTCTCTTGAATTCTGAAATTGATTACTCTGAAAACAGCAATTATAACAAGAGATGTCCCAGGTGAGTAAACAAAGAACATTCTTACTGAAAGGATAGTTTATGAGTTAATACAATTTCAGCCACAAGAGCACAAGAAGGATACACACAGAAAGGAACACTTTTGTTTTAAATAGAGCAAGCTTGTAAAACACTGCAGATGGAATCACAACTTCAATAAGGTCTTAAGGAATTGTAGAATTAGGCCATTAAGCCCATCAAGTCTAGTCTGCCATTCAACCATGGCTGATCTATCTCTCCACCTAACCCCATTCTCCCCATAACCTCTGACACCCGTACTAATCAAAAATCTATCTATCGCTGCCTTAAAAATATCCACTGACTTGGCCTCTACAGCCATCTGTGCAAAGAATTCCACAGATTCACCGCCCATTCAACACATACATACATTTCAAATACATATGAAGCTGCATCTTAACCTGGTTTGAATCCTGTATGTCTCTTCCAAACATGTCAAGTGTTTTATTGTCATTTGTCCCAGATAGACCAATAAAATTCTTACTTGCAGCAGCACAGCAGAATATGTAAACAGTACACTGTAAACAATATATTAAACGAGAGAAAAGATAGTTCAGTATATATATACACACACACTCACAAATACATATTTCATCCTTACCCCTCTGTAGTGTCCTGAAATTCATCTCTTCGATATTGATTATAGTTGTACCAGGAAACCCGAAATTACCCTTAGAAGCCGGCAATTTTTCTCTACATTGTTTAAAATAGCTTTTCACAGCGATTGCTGTCAGTACCTTCAGTCTTGTTTTGTAAAATAATCTTCATTTCCAGTTAACCTTTTCTAACGCAAGGTTATTTTTTAACTTTGAGATCATGAAGGCAAACTATGCCATTCTCTATCTTTTGCAGAGAACCTATTGCTTCATATATCACAGAAGGTACTCTGCTAATCTTTCCCCGTAGTATTGTTTCTCAGTTTATCGTCTCCATTTTAGTCTTCTTTGCTCAAAAATGAATAACCCTGGAGCCCACCCTGGAGTGTATTGGCCCATCTGCTGCTATGTCAGGCGTTAACTCAAAAGTTCAGCAATTGAAGAGCTCTCTTCATTATATCCTGGACTAACTGGTCCCTTGCCATGCCAAACATACACATGGGTTCCGAGATTTCTTTTCTAAAATCCATTCTTACAAATTGCTCCAATACAAAGTTCTAATATCTACCAATGTACAGCTTCACTCCCGATGCAAGCTAACTGGCTTAAGGTATTGTCTCCTACATATCTCTCTGGCTGGCTTTTTGTTCAACTCTTCCCTCAAATCCACAATGTGCGACTGCATCAAGGAAATGATTCACGCCAATTGACATCGCGGCTTTTGCCCAGAAGGTCTGAATAAAAATCCAGAAAGGACCAACGGACATGAGTAAATATGATTGGGCTTATGATAGATTCCTTCAACACACCAACACGGCTACTCAATAGGTCAGTGTTTTAAATTGGGAAACAGCAAAATACGTTGATGATGCGAGGTTGCATAGATTCCTTGGAATCGAAGAATAAATTCCAGACGCAACACGGTGGCGCAGCGGTACAGTTGCGGCCTGACACGCCCAAATGTTCCGGGATCGACCCTGACCACGGGTGCTGTCTGTATGGAGTTTGTACGCTCTCCCCGTGACATTGTGGGTTTCCTCCGGGTGCACCGGTTCCCTCCCTCACTCCAAAGATGTACAGGTTTGTATGTTAATGAATTGGCTTCAGTAAAAAGTGTAAATTGTCACTAATGTGTAGGATAGTGTTAGTGTGCGGGGATCGCTGGTGGGCGCAGACTCGGTGGGCCGAAGGGCCTGTTTCTGCGCTGTATCTCTATTCTACATATTCTAAGACTTGCTTCCGGTCCCTCCTGTCTGTGGTCAAACAGCCAGAGATTTGCCTTTCCAAGTTAAGCCTGCTGTATTGCAGTCGCTGCCTCAAAAAGGCCGCCAACGTCATCAAGGACCCACACCATCCTGGCCACACACTCATCTCCCCGCTGACATCGGGTAGAAGGTACAGGAGCCTGTCTGGGACACGTGACAATAAACTCTCTTGACTTGACTTGACTTGTATGTCAAACATCAATGGCCAGCAGCTCACCCCTCGGGACACAGACCCTGTGGTCAGCCTCAACCACTAACCTGAATACTGCCCCAAAGCTGTGCATGGTGAATTTACATTCAGGAAAGGGTCCACTAAAGAGGCTAATGTGCATTATATTTATTTCAAAATGGTATGCAAATAGAGGACGAACTCACAAAGCGGCCTCAGTCTCAATGGAGATGTGCGGCACAAGGACATTTTTTAATACTCAGAGGGTGGTGGGAGTCTAGAACACATTGCCATGGGTGGTGGTGGAGGTAGGTGAGAGGAGTTCAGCTAGGCATCCTCTTCAGCACAAACATTGTGGCCGAAGGCCGTTACTGTGCTGTCCCGTTCGATGTCCTGTGCTCTGTCATGAAACTGTCATGTTACTGTAGAGGAACAGGCCCTTCTGTGCCATGCATGTTTTCCATAGCGACACAAAAGGAGACACAAAGTGCCGGAGAAATTCGGCAGTTCAGGCAGCATCCCTGGAGAACATGGACGGGCAACGTTTTGGGTCGGGACCCATCCCCAGATGTTATCAGCGGAAGGAAGCAGCAAATTGATTGAATCGGGCAACATCTCAACTCAGCCCAATTTCAGAGAGAACATGGGAATCGTACAGTTTAGTTTAATGTCACTCGTATCAAGTTGCAGCGAGAAGCTTTTGGCAGTGTGCTAACCAGTCAGCAGAAAGACAACAGGTGATTACAATCGAGCCGTTTACAGTGTATAGGTACAGGCTAAGGGAATAACGTTTAGTGCAAGGTAAAGCCAGCAACGTCCGATCGTGGATAGCCCGAGGGTCACCAATGAGTTCAGGACTGCTCTCTAGTTCATTCAGTGTATGTTGCGAGGCTCCACTGCGTTACACCAAGAACAGGGTTACGCACAGGAGGAGCAGGAAGCGGCAGGGATAAAACAGCGGCCGACCCCAGCAAGCTTAAAATGATCACTCGCTGAGCTGTGGGAGTAACAGCAATCCAGGGCGGGGAGGAATATCCCATCAGGCTCTCATTCAGGACTGATGGGTGGGTGCCTCCGTGGATTAGATCAGGGAATTTACTGCTGGAACACACAGCTGCCACTATTAAACACCACTCAACACTAACCTCAGTTATGATCTTCTGTGGACTGTCTGTGGTTGTATTAAAGATAAGCATATGGTGAACTGGAACTGCCAATGCTGGAACACTGATCTTCCCAGAGAGAGAAACAAAACTCACTTGTCAGAAAAACTGCTGGCTGGGCCAGAGAAGACCTGCCACCCGCGTAATGAAACCTTTAGCATTACATCCAAATGTCACGGTAATAGATGGGATTTGTTTTATGAAGGCAAAGGTGCTTTATCAAATCGCGTGCAATCGCGAGGTAAATTGGTGTCCTTTTCATGCTGCAAAGTTTAAATGCTGTCAAGAAAACGTAGGTCAAACAGAGTTTAACTCCCGTCTGCCAGGAAAGTTGAGATGGAAGCACACTGCAAATTCCAGACCTCCTTTGAAAAATACAATTATTACAATCACTCACTAACCACAGATGTTCCGTCCCTGAGTAAAGAAGGTACTTTCGGTTGCCTCCAGTTATTTTGTCTTTTACATAGAAACATAGAATATAGGTGCAGGAGGAGGCCATTCGGCCCTTCGAGCCAGCACCGCCATTCATTGCGATCATGGCTGATCGTCCGCTATCAATAACCCGTGCCTGCCTTCTCCCCATATCCCTTGACTCCACTAGCCCCTAGAGCTCTATCTAACTCTCTCTTAAATCCATCCAGTGACTTGGCCTCCACTGCCCTCTGTGGCAGGGAATTCCATAAATTCACAACTCTCTGGGTGAAAACGTTTTTTTCTCACCTCAGTCTTAAATGACCTCCACTTTATTCTAAGACTGTGGCCCCTGGTTCTGGACTCGCCCAACATTGGGAACATTTTTCCTGCATCTAGCTTGTCCAGTCCTTTTATAATTTTATATGTTTCTACAAGATGTAACCTCATCCTTCTAAACACCAGTGAATACAAGCCTACAATGCAAATAATCTGATTTTTAATAGATGTGGGAGGTGTGTGACAGAGCATGCAACAATGTGCCTTGTGCAGACGTTTCATTGACCTCCCTAACTTTGTTCACAACGCCAGGTGTCATTATTTATTCAGAGCCACATTGTCAAGGCTGGAGATGGTAGTGGGGAACTTTCCAACAGAACTGCTGTCACAGACCCACCGAAAGTGACACCAGGAGAGGGAGGGAGGGAGGGGGAGAGAGAGAGATGTGTAGGAAGGAACTGCAGATGCTGATTAAACCAAAGATAGACACAAAAAGCTGGAGTGACTCAGGAAGGTCAGGCAGCATCTCTGGAGGAAAGGAATAGATGACGTTTCGGGTTGAGACCCTTCGTCTGTCTGAGAGTCAGGGGAAAGGGAAACAAAATATATAGACCCTGATGAAGATACATATACAACAAAGATACGCAAATATTTGTTCTATATCTCTCTACATCACCTATATCTCTCGTTTCCCTTTCCCCCCAACTCACAGCCTGAAGAAGGGTCTCGACCCGAAACGTCATCTATTCCTTTTCTCATGATGCTGTCTAACCCGCTGAGTAACTCCAGCTTTAGGTGCCCGACTCCAGTGGAGAGCCAAAAGTAAAAAGACGATACCATTATCAATGCTTGCACCATAATGAGCATCCAATAAGCATAGTACAGGACAGATATAACGATTTAGAGACAGAGCCATACAGTGTGGAAACTGGCCTTTCGGCCCACTTCGACCAAGATGTCCCATCTACAGTATCCCACTTGCCTGCATTTGTCCCATTCCCCTCTAAACCTGTCCTACCCGCATACCTGTCTAATTGCTTCTTAAATGTTGCCATAGTCCCAGCTTCAAATACCTCCTCCGGCAGCTTATTCCATACACCCACCATCCCATCACCCAGGGTGGCACGGTGGCGCAGCGGTAGAGTTGCCGCCTCCAGCACTTCCAGCGCCGGAGACCCGGGTTCGATTCCGACTACGGGTGCTGTCTGTAAGGAGTTTGTACGTTCTCCCCGTGACCACGTGGGTTTTCTACGAGATCTTCGGTTTGCTCCCACACTCCAAAGACGTGCAGGTATGGAGGCAAATTGGCTTGGTAAATGTAAAAATTGTCCTGTGTGTGTAGGATAGTGTCAATATGCGGGGATCGCTGGTCGGCGCGGACCCGGAGGGCCGAAGGGCCTGTTTCTGCGTTGTATTTCTAAACTAAACTTAAGAACATCTTTCCTATAATATGGTGATTATAAGTAAGAATTGTAACTATAAGTAAGAACACTTGATCGTTTTTCTCTGGAGAAACAGAGGCTGAGGGGCGATCAGATGGGAGCCGCAGGTAGGTTTAGACAGTGGGAATGTTTCTCCCCATGTGGCAATGTCAAGGACTGGAGGGCACGGTTTTAAGACGAAGGCGGGAAAGCTTAAAGCAGATCTATGACACGTAGTCTTCACGCCCTCTTGCTTCCAGGAGAGGGCGTGAAGGAAGATATAATAGTGGCATTTCAGAGACTTTTAAATAGCTGCATGGATATGTAGGATAAGGAGAGATATGGATCGCGTGCAGGAAGGGGAGATTAATTTACTTGAACACTTTGTGCCAAATGTGCTGTTCTTGAACTGTAGTGTTCTGTGATCCGTGTAACACTGACCCTGGGGTGTAAGATAGGGGCAGTGTACGGGGTGATTGCTGGTTAGCACAGAGTTAGTAGGGCAAAGGGCCCGTTTCCACACAGCAACTCTGAAGTCCACAGTAAACAAAAATTACACTCTTACTTGCAGTGAGGCCAAGCATGCTTTTAAGAACTTTTAAGGGCGACCACAGTGGCTCAGCAGTAGAGTTGCAGTCTTACAGCATTTGCAGCGCCGGAGACCCGGGTTCGATTCCGACCTCCGTCTGTACGGAGTTTGTGCGTTCTCCCCGTGGGTTTTCTCCGGGATCTTCGGTTTCATCCCACACTCCAAAGACGTACAGGTCTGTAGGACAATTGGCGTGGAGTATGTGCAAATTGTCCCAAGTGTGTGTAGGATCGTGCTAGCGTGCTCGGATCGCTGGTCGGCGCGGACCCGGTGGGCCAAAGCGCCTGTTTCCGCGCTGTCTCTCAAAACTAAACTAAATTAAGCTGAGGTGTCTTTGGAACGTTGCCGCATCAGGTACTGTCTTTTAGCTGAGAGTTACTTTCAAACCAACCTCCCTTCCATTGACTCCATTTACACTTCACGCTGCCTCGCATAATCAAGGACAAGTCTCACTCAGCCACTGCCCATCAGGCAAGAGGTATAGAGGTTTGAAAATGCACACCTCCAGATTCAGGAAACAGTTTCTTCCCAGCTGTTATCATGCAGATGAACCATCCTCCTATCACCAACGAGAGAGCGGTTCTGACCTACCATCTACCTCACTGGAGAACCTTGGAAAATTTTTGTTGGACTTTACTGGACCTTATGTTGCACTTAACGTTATACCCTTTATCCTGTACACTGTACAGCTTAATTGTAGTCATGTATCGTTTTTTTTCGGTTGACTGGATAGCACGCAACAAAAAGCTTCTCGCTGAACTTGCTACACGTGACAATAAAATAAACCAAGCATTTATAAGTCAACATGTTGATTTGCCTATTTTTACAGCTGCACAAAAGAGCCAAAAGATACTGAACAAGTGAGGATAGGACATTGTGGCTTGACGGTAACAATAACCTTGAGCGAAGAGAGTGAAAAATAAATAAATCGGGTTCTCCAAACACAGCCATGCTGAAAGCCAGCACTGGACACGGTGGCCACTTTGGCGAACCGTCTGCTTCCTTCCACGAAGACAATTTTCCATCCTTGCAGCTAACTCTCCTTGGATCCCCTGTGATCTAAAGCGACACTGAGCTGGGAAATGCAGCGAAACATGCGAGGAGGGGGGCAGGACTATCGCAGGCGGTGGAGCGGAGACATAGAGAGGTTACTGCCCGCTAACTACAGCATCCCTATTGAGGGTGCAGTGGAAACCACGATGGGGCATTTTAATTGAGCAGAGCAATCAGTTTCAAAGGTACATCCTCGGAACCGAAAGAAATGGTGGGCGAAAATACAGACAGACTGAATATACAAAATGAACAGTGCGCTCTCCAGAATTTTACAGATAGATAGAGCTTTGCAGGATCAGTCGGTGTGGGGACTGGCAGATAAGATAATTTGAATGGAACCATTTAAATGGTGCATTTAATGTGCAAAAATCTCCTCACCTTGTGGGAAGAGAATTTCTGGAATTCACACCCAACGCTGCTGCGTGGGCTCAACCCAAGACAGAAATTTATTGATTTTCAGTTATTTAGAGAATTACTAAAAGATTTAGGGCGACACGGTGGCGCAGTGGTAGAGATGCCGCCTTACAGCGCCAGAGACCCGGGTTCGATCCTGACTACGGGCGCTGTCTGCACAGAGTTTGTACGTTCTCCCCGTGACCTGCGTGGGTTTTCTCTGGATCCTTCCGCATTCCAAAGACATACGGGTTTGCAGGTTAATTGGCTTGGTATAAATTATAAATTGTCCCTAGTGCAAGATAGTGGTAGTGTACAGGGTCATAAGGTCATAAGTGACAGGAGAAGAATTAGGCCATTCGGCCCATCGAGTCTGCTTCGCCATTCAGTCACGGATGATCTATCTCTCCCTTTTAATGAGTTGTGGAATTCCCTGCCACAGAGGGCAGTGGACGCCAAATTACTGGATGGATTTAAGAGAGAGTTAGATAGAGCTCTAGGGACTAATGGAATCAAGGGATATGGGGAGAAGGCAGGCACGGGTTATTGATTGGGAACGGTCAGCCATGATCACAATGAATGGCGGTGCTGGCTCGAAGGGCCGAATGGCCTCCTCCTGCACCTATTTTCTATGTCTATGTTTCTATGTTTAAATTACAAGAGGTGGTGGATACTGCCCGGACCATCATGGGTACGACCTCCCCACCATCGAAGGAGGCGCCCCCTGAAATAGGCAGACAGCATCAAACACCCACACTATCCTGGTCACACTCTCGTTTCACTCCAACCATCAGGAAGGTGGTATCCGTGACCTCCAGGTTCAGGAACAGCTTCCTACCCACGCCATCCGGCTCTTGGGCACAAGACACTAACTGAACTATGGACTGTCTTGGCTGCGCCAAGGTTTGCTGCATTGGCATTGCGGTTACGAATTCACAGCTGTTTCTATATTCGTTAAGGGTCTTGTGGATATGTGGATTCACCTTCAAACTCTTCACCTTCGGCCCACCAGGTCTACCCCGCCGTTCAGCCATGGCTGATCTATCTCTCCCTCCGAACCCCATTCTCCTGCCTTCTCCCCATACCCACTGACACCCTTACTAATCAATCGAGTTGATAGGAATGTGAGGA
Organism: Okamejei kenojei; assembly: GCA_035221665.1. Lineage (NCBI taxonomy): Eukaryota > Metazoa > Chordata > Chondrichthyes > Rajiformes > Rajidae > Okamejei > Okamejei kenojei. The sequence continues at coordinate 17,371,632 of CM069133.1, forward strand.
GCATACAACTGGATCAATGTAGAACCTCTTCCTCAATGCCACCAGCATCTATGATTGATTACAATATTATAAGTTAACAACTTGTCGAAATGTTGTACGGTTGTTTTCCTTCAGAATTTCTGCCAACTTAAGAAAATAGTTCATCACCAAAGTGTTCAGATACGAGTATGATGATATGTGGAATAGTACAATCCATCAAAATGTCTTTGCTACTCACCATCTACATTTTAAGAAAAACTGCTGAGGTAAAATGGCATGAAGGTGCTCACCATTTGACACTTGGCACACCTCTCATAAACAGTCATCGCTTAAAGCCATGGTGTGGAATAATTAAGGAATTGCACAGCAGACAAAGAGAAAAGCTGATGCCGGAAATACTTCATTAAGTAGTAGTGACGTCCATTTGGGCTAGAGAAGAGGATCAGAGAGATTACACTCCCCTCAACTAAAAATATCTTAAAGTTAACCCATTTGAAAACTCTGACTCGCGGTTGAACTCTGCATTGACCGAAATGCACTTTAGTTTAGTTGGAGAAACAGGCCCTTCGGCCCACTGAGTCCACACCGACCAGTGATCCCCGCACATTAACACTAGCCTACACACACTAGGGACAATTTTACATTTACACCAGGCCGGTTAACCTACAAACCTGCACGTCTTTGATCAGGGAAGAAAACCCACGCATGTCACGGGGAGAACGTACATACTCCATACAGACAGCGCCCATAGTCGGGATCGAACCCGGGTCTCTGGCGCTGCAAGGCAGCAACTCTACCGCTGTGCCACCGCACTGCGAATATGGAATAAAGAGAAGGCTGCACATCCATGTTTCCCGTGAATTGGAAGCTTCAGGTCACCTGATGAGTGGAAGCATGAACTACTGTAACATTTCACACTTTTCTCACACATTGCTCTCTTGATGGACGCAAGACTTGCCAATGACTGCGGCCACTGCTGCAGTTCAAAATTAGCTGTGCACGCATCACAGATAAGACCTTGATTAAAGGAAACGCAGGAGAGAGATGCTGCAATAAACACAATATTTTCAAAAATATGCACGTATGAAGGAAGTGGAGAAGAAGATCAAGTGGAGAAAGCTTTCAGTTCTGCGCCTGCACACAGTTTCTTTCCGTTGCTAAGTAACGCGTTGAACTGCTGTGAAGCAGAGACCGGAGTAACATCTCTTTGTTACATTGGAGAGTGTATCAAGGCCTTAATGGTGACAATATGCCAATCAGACTGATAAATAAAAGCAACGTCTGCTTTACCTATCCTTGTTCTCCAGAGATGCTGCTTGACCTGCTGAGGTTCTTTGTCTCTACTTCAGGGATTATTGGGTTGAACAAGAAAAGCATGCCCTTTATCTTCCATAATGCCCTTTATCTTCCATCCAGAGAAAAATAATTCCTTTGCCTGGACATTTCTGTAAACCAGCAATAGTGGCTACAATTGGAGTAACTCAGCGGGTCAGACAGCATCTCTTGAGAGAAGGAATGGGTCGAGATCGTTCTACAGACATCAAGTTTAGTTTAGAGATACAGCGCGGAAACAGGCCCTTGCGGCCCACCGGGTCCGCGCCGACCGGCGATCCCCGCACAATAAACACTATCCTATACCCACTTGGGACAATTTTTACATTTGCCAAGCCAATTAACCTACATACCTGTACGTCTTTGGTGTGTGGGAGGAAACCGAAGATCTCTAAGAAAACCTACGCAGGTCACGGGGAGAATGTGTACTGCGTACCGACAGCGCCCGTAGTCGGGATCGAACCCGGGTCTCCGGCGCTGCATTCGTTGTAAGGCAGCAACTCTACCGCCGCGCCACCCTTTACAGACACAAATAGTCGCTACCTGATGGGTGCAGTGTTTACTGACTCAACCCTTACCTGTGGCAAAGCTTCCATTCTCACTCTCTTGACGATCACTTCAACTTGACAATTCCCCTCAGGATTTTGCCATCTACCTGTGCATACAATCTACATGAGATTTAACAAAAATGTTTTACAATTGCTGTCACCAGAATACCAGTCCCCCCAACAGAGGAAGGCCGAGAATCCACAAACCCTGTCGTCATTGACAGGACTGTGGTGGACAGGATCAATAACTTCAAATTTCTGGTTGTTCACATTGATGCAATGATGAAGAAAGAAAGCCCCACCAATGCCCTCTACGTCCTTGGAAGATTGAGGAGATTCGAAATGTCAACAAATACTCTTGAACTCCTACAGGTGTACAGTAGAGAGCATATTGACTAGTTACATCACTATGTGCAACCTTCATCGTTCCTGGGCGTTCAACTTCCAGATCTGCTCCGACAACTCGAATGCCCGGGAGCAAAGAAGATTGCAAAAAATGAATTAACTCAGCGGATCAGACAACATCTCTGGAGAACATGGATCGGGGACCTTTCGGGAAACATCGCCTATCCATGTTTAGACTTTAAACTTTAGAGATACAGCGTGGAAACAGGCCCTTAGCTGTGGCAAAGCTTCCATTCTCACTCTCTTGACTCCCTTAGGCCCACTGAGGCTGCGTGGATCAGCAATCTGCCTAGCACTAGCGCTCTCCTACACACACTAGGGACAATTTACAATTTTACAGAAGCCAATTAACGTACAAACCTGTACATCTTTGGAGTGTGGGAGGAAACCGAAGCACTCGGAGAAAACCCACACGGTACCGGGGAGAACGTACAAACTCCATACAGACAGCACCCATGGTCAGGATCAAACCTGGGTCTCTGGCGCTGTAAGGCAGCAACTCTACTGCTGCGTCGCGCTAAGCATGTTCTCCAGAGATGTTGCCCGACCCACTGAGTTAGTATTACATACCAAAAGGAATAGCAAAGGAACGGGTGTCAGGGGTTATGGGGAAAAGGCAGGAGAATGGGGTTAGGAGGGAGAGAGGGATCAGCCATGATTGAATGGCTGAGTAGACTTGACGGGCCGAATGGCCTAATTCCGCTCCCATTACTGATGAATAAGGATATCTCAGCAAATCTTTTTTAAACTATGATTGCCGATTAATAACCAACGTGTGGCTGCTGACAAATGCTGTCCTATTTACACTTTAATCGGTGCTGTCAGCTTCACTTTTTTTTTTAACAGTAGAATCTGCCAAATATACTGTATATTTTAAATAGATATGCATAGTCACATTGAAGCATTTATTGTCACTGCAAGAACGTTAAGCTCTCCCTGCAGTCCTCAATGCTAAACTGGTGAATGTTCTTCCTTTTTCAGTGTTAAAATAATCTTTACCCTAAATTCAATTTGGCTGACTCTGCATTTACCTTTTTTCAAGATCCCCCGTGTGCAAGTGGAAGCAATATCATTTTACTTAGCTCTTTACAAAGAAATAATTAAATCAAATTGTACAATTATTGTTCCTTTTTATATAAACAAGGTGTTCAGCTGGTCTAGGTGGATTAAAATAAAATTCGTACAGATTTTTTATTTTTAGCAAATGATTCCTTTTTATGTTTTACTAATTTTGTTTTTAAGCCTTCATTTTGAATCTACATCGGTCACTTAATGGTCACTTAATGGTCACTGTTGGCCCAAGGTAGTGACATGCTTTTCCCATCTCCTGTAATGATTCATTTTGATGAAGAATTTATATGGAGCGGCAATGGATACATTTTATTTATGTTTTACTTTCAGTGCGGACATTCATAACTTCATCAGTGATAGGAACAGAATTAGGCCATTCGGCCCATCGAGTTTACTGCCATTCAATCATGGCTGATCTATCTCTCCCTCCTAACCCCATTCTCCTGCCTTACATAGAAACATAGAAACATAGAAATTAGGTGCAGGAGCAGGCCATTCGGCCCTTCGAGCCTGCACCACCATTCAATATGATCATGGCTGATCATCCAACTCAGTATCCTGTACCTGCCTTCTCTCCATACCCCCTGATCCCTTCAGCCACAAGGGCCACATCTAACTCCCTCTTAAATATGGCCAACGAACTGGCCTCAACTACCTTCTGTGGCAGAGAATTCCACAGATTCACCAATCTCTGTGTGAAAAACGATTTTCTCATCTTGGTCCTAAAAGACTTCCCCCTTATCCTTAAACTGTGACCCCTTGTCCTGGACTTCCCCAACATCGGGAACAATCTTCCTGCATTTAGCCTGCCCAACCCCTTAAGAATTTTGTAAGTCTCTATGAGATCACCCCTCAATCTTCTAAATTCCAGCGAGTACAAGGCCTTCTCCCCATAACGCCTGACACTTCTTTTGATCAGCCTTTCGGGAACAAAACAGTCAGGATGGCGAATGGTCGCTGTCAGCCACTTCTTTTCATTGCACCGAAAAAAAAAACGTGGGAGTGCATATAATTTTAATTTCTGTTGTCCTTTTTATCGTTTCTTTTTTTTTTCTCTAATCGTACTAATCAAGAATCTATCTATCTCTGCCTTAAAAATATCCATTGATTTGCCCTCCACAGCCTTTTGCGGCAATGAATTCCACAGCTTCACCACCATCTGACTAACAAAATTTCTCCTCAACTTCCTAAAGGAATGTCTTTTAATTCTGAGGATATGAGATCTGGTCCTAGACCCTCCCACTAGTAGAAACATCCTCTCCACATCCACTCTATCCAAGCCTTTCACTATTCAGTAAGTTTCTTCCGCCGTTCTTCCGGTATCTATTCATAGAATTAGCGCCACAGAGCACGGAAACAGACCCTTCGGCCCAACTTGTCCATGCCAGCCACAATGCCCCATCGAGGCCAGCCCATTTACTTGCATCTGGCCCATATACCCCCCCTATTCTTTCCTTTCCATTTATTTGTCCAAAAGTCTCTATTGCCTTTTAAATGTTGGTAGGAAGTTTGAGTAGGAAGGAACTGTAGACACAAAAAGCCGGAGTAACTCAGCGGGACAGGCAGCATCTCTGGAGAGAAGGAATAGGTGATGTTTCGGGTCAAGACACTTCTTCAGACTGGTTAGGGATGAGGGAAACGAGAGATATAGATGATGATGTGGCGAGCCATAAAGAACCATCCAATTTCCCTCTATTAACACTCTACACCGCCTAGCAGAGCTGGTCCTCAGGTGCAACAACTCCTCCTTTGACACCTTGACTCTGTCTTGGGACCGAGACAGTCCTTTCAGGTTAGGCCAAGGTTCACTTGCACCTCCTCCAACCTCATCTACTGTATCCGTTGTTCAAAATGTGGAATCTTATACATCGGCGAGACCAAACGCAGACTGGGCGATCTTTTCGCGGAACACCTTCGCTCGGCCCGCCTGAACCTACCTGATCTCCCGGTTGCCAGACACTTTAATTCTCCTTCCCATTCCTACACAGACCTTTCTGTCCAGGTCTCCTCCATCGTCAGTTGGAGGCTAAATGCAAATTGGAAGAACAGCATCTCATATTTTGCTTGGGCAACTTATAGCCCAGTGGTATGAATATTAATTTATTTCCCTTCAGGTAGCCCCGGCATTCCCTCTCTGGGCGTGGGTGACGTTTCTGGTCACGACCCGTCTTCAGACTGAAGAATATTTCAGATTGTGTCTGAAGAAGGGTCTCGAACCTAAACGTCACCAATTCCTTCTCTCCAGAGATGCTGTCTGTCCCACTGAGTTACTCCAGCATGTTGTTCCTTGGTTTAAACCAGCATCTGCAGTTCCCTCCTACACAAATTCAAGATCTACCCACAAATGGAAAGATCTTCGCGTCCATTCCACAGAGAACCTTCAATATCTTATCCCACACAGATCACCCTTCACTAGGAAGAGCTTCTTCTGATACAGTTCTGAGGATTTCATATGATCAATGAATCCCCCATCAGGATCTGCAGGCCCTGCAAATGGTGAAGCAGATGGAACATGATAAGGTGGGTGGCTTGTTGAATGTTCCTCAACGTGTTCAATACTTTCCCGAGATGCTTCACCACTCAGTTGCATCACCAATCTCAGATTGGCCACTACTTGGCAAGGCGTGATCTTAGTATCACTTTACAGGCCTTGAACCTTCAAATGCTCTTTTCGTTAAGAAGCCAATAACCTGAAGGTGGAATCGCATGTAGATAGGGTAGTAAAGAAAGCCTTTGGTGTGCTGGCCTTTATAAATCAGAGCATTGAATATAGGAGTAGGGAAGTAATGTAGGAAGGATGTCAACAAAATAGAGAGAGTACAGAGGAGATTTACTAGAATGTTGCCAGGGTTCCAGCAACTATGTTACAGAGAAAGGTTGAACAAGTTAGGTCTTTATTCTTTGGAGCGCAGAAGGTTAAGGGGGGACTTGATTGAGGTCTTTAAAATGATGAAAGGGATAGACAGAGTTGACGTGGATACGTTTTTCCCCATTGAGGGTAGGGAAGATTCAAACAAGAGGGCATGACATGAGAATTAAGGGACAGAGGTTTCGGGGTAACGTGAGGGGGAACTTCTTTACTCAGAGGGTGGTGGCTGTGTGGAATCAGCTTCCAGCAGAAGTGGTGGAGGCAGGATCGATTTTAACATTTAAGAGTAAAGTGGATAGGTATATGGACGTGAAGGGAATGGAGGGGTATGGTCTGAGTGCAGGTAGATGGGACTAGGGGAAAACAAATGGTCGGCACGGACTGAAAGGGCCGAGAGGGCCTGTTTCCGTGCTGTAATTGTTATATGGTTATATGGTTATATGGTTAATAATAGATTTCTGCTGGGTGCCACATAAACTCATTCTGTTTTTAGTATAATAGTTTATAGTATAATAACTGGGAAAAAACTAATATTAGTTCCCGATTGTTCCCGATGTTGGGGAAGTCCAGGACAAGGGGTCACAGCTTAAGGATAAGGGGGAAATCCTTTAAGACCGAGATGAGAAAGACTTTTTTCACACAGAGAGTGGTGAGTCTCTGGAACTCTCTGCCACAGAGGGTAGTTGAGGCCAGTTCATTGGCTATATTTAAGAGTGAGTTGGATGTGGCCCTTGTGGCTAAGGGGGTCAGAGGGTATGGAGAGAAGGCAGGTACGGGATACTGAGTTGGATGATCAGCCATGATCATATTGAATGGCGGTGCAGGCTCGAAGGGCTGAATGGCCTACTCCTGCACCTAATTTCTATGTTTCTATGTTTCTATTAAAATTTTGGAAAAACCCTGCATCCCCTATAATTAAAATGTGGATTGTGGAGATGTCGGAGACCTTAAATCTGGAAAAAATTAGATTTGTCTTAATTGACAAACCTGAATTATTTATTAGAATATGGTCGCCGTTCATAGATTATCTGAAGGGGTAGAATGGGCCGGCGCTGAGGCTCGACGGAAGCTTGAACCCAGGACTAGACGAATAGTTTTGTTTTCTTACCTATGGACCTATCTCCTAAGTTGTATTATGGATAGTTTATTTTATGTTTTCAAGTGTCTTTTTTTCTTTCTCTTTATTTTTTCTATCTAAAAAAAAAAAAAAAAAAAAAAAACTCATTCTGTTTTATAGTTTTTCTCTATGATATCTGTTTAATATTTGTGGCTGGACTTGGTTCTGAAACTTCACTCAATCTCCACTCAAAGGTTTATTTGTTTGATGCATGTGTCTGAAATAGCACACACGCCAACCACCCACTCATCACACTCTGTTTGCTAAATATCCATTGTACAAGTGCGTTCTGTATTTTGTTGTACCATTACCAGGGCAGATGGACTACATTATTAAAACTTTCAGAAAACTACAAACTTTATTCCTTCTCCAGCTTCAACTTCTCCATAACCCTCGTGATATTTTAAGAGCATTGTATTTGCTAAATCCTCCACCATCAACAAGGGCGACACGGTGGAGCGACCCGAGAGTCGCTGCCTTGCAGCGCCAGAGACCAGAGATCGGGTTCGATCCTGACTATAGCCGCTTGTCTGTCCGGATTTGTGCGTTCTCCCCGTGACAGCGTGGGTTTTCTCCGGGATCTCCGGTTTCCTTCCACACTTCAAAGATGTACAGGTTTGTAGGTTAATTGGCTTAGGATAATTGTAAATTTCACATAGTGTGCGTGTACGATAGTGTTAGTGTGCGGGGATCGCTGGTCGGCGCGGACTCGTTGGGCCAAAGGGTCTGTTTCGGCTAATAAACGGCTAATTCGTGTATCTCTAAACTAAACCAATAGTCAGAAACACTGAAAGACCAGCTGCATAAACATTGTGACCACAAAAGGCTGGGCCACTCAGCTCCTGACATCTCAGTGTTTTTCTACTATTCATAGAGCACAAGGAAGGATGGGGTTCTACTAATCTGCAGGGCACCCCAAAACCTTGACATTATTCAGTTCACCATGTTATAGGAACGATGTTGTCAAGCTGGAAAAAAGGCGCTGAAAACATTTACAAGGATGTTGCCAGGACTCTAGGGCCTGAGCTGTCGGGGGAAGTTGAGCAGGCTAGGAGCACAGGAGGATGAGGGATGACCTTATGGAGGTGTACTAAATCACGAGTGGAATAGATGGTAAATGCAGTCTTTTGCCTTGGGTGGGGGAAATCGAGAAGCAGAGGACAGGTTTAAGTTGAGGAGGGGGAAAGATTTAATAGGAACCTGAAGAGTGACTTTTTTTTTAAACACACAAAGGGTGGTGGGTGTATGGAACAAGCTGCCGGAGGAAGCAGTTGAGGCTGGGACTATCGCATTGCTTAAGCATTCAGACAGGTACAGAACATGGATAGGACAGGTTTAGAGGAATTTGGGCCAAAGGCAGGCAGGCGGGACTGGGATAGATGGACCATTTTGGTCGGTGTGGGCAGGTTGGGTTGAAGGGCCTGTTTTAACGCTGTATGACAAAATATGGCATGTTTAATTTGAACCATGTCAACCTGCCAAACGATTCACGCCCTCCACCGCTCATCGTTTACAATCTAATAAGTTCACTGCCACTGCTTGCCAGTGCTACTTTGACAGCACCACTCAGCACAACCCCCACCACCAAGGAGGGAGGTCACTGGCGGTAGTTGGATAGAAATATCACCATCTGCAGATTCCCCTCCGCTGACTGAACACCTTTACTGCTAATTTCCATTTATTGGCAATGAGGTTCCATGTCACATTCTGTGATCAGATTCAGCAGAACTGCTGGTAGACAAAAATTCTGGAGAAACTCAGCAGGTGCGGCAGCATCTATGGAGCAAAGGAAAGAGGCAACGTTTCGGGCCAAAACCCTTCTTCAGACTGATGCAGGGTGGGGGGGGGGGGGGGGCTGGAAGAAGAAAGGAAGAGGAGGAGCCCGAGGGCTGAGGGAGAGCTGAGGAGGGGAGGAGACAGCAAGGGCTACCGGAAATTGGAGAAGTCAATGTTCAGGCCACTGGGGTGCAAACTGTCCAAGCGGAATATGAGGTGCTGCTCCTCCAATTTCCGGTGTTGCTCACTATGGCCATGGAGGAGGCCCAGGACAGAAAGGTCGGATTCAGAATGGGAGGGGGAGGCGAAGTGCTGAGCCACCGGGAGATCAGGTTGGTTATTGCGGACCGAGCGGAGGTGTTCGGTGACACGATCGTCAAGCCTACGCTTGGTCTCACCGATATAGATCAGCTGACATCTAGAACAGTGGATGCAATAGATGAGGTTGGAGGAGGTGCAGATGAACCTCTGTCGCACCTGGACCGACTGCTTGGGTCCTTGAATGGAGTCGAGGGGGGAGGTAAAGCGACAAGTGTAGCATTTCTTGCGGCTGCAAGGGAAAGTGCCCGGGGAGGGGGTGGTACGGGTGGGAAGGGAAGAATTGACCAGGGAGTTACGGAGGGCCTCACTCTGGCAATGGAGGAGGCCCAGGACAGAGAGGTCGGATTCGGAATGGGGAGTTGAGTGCTGAGCCACCGGGAGACCAGGTTGGTAAATGCTGACGAGCGGAGGTGTTCGGCGAAACGATCGCCAAGCCTACGCTTGGTCTCACCGATGTAGATCAGCTGACATCTAGAGCAGCGGATGCAATAGATGAGGTTGGAGGAGGTCCAGGCGAACCTCTGTCGCACCTGGAACGACTGCTTGGGTCCTTGAATGGAATTGAGGGGGGAGGTAAAGCGACTTTTCCAGCATCTGCAGTTCCTTCTTGAACAGCATAACTGCTGAACAGCAGGTTTTACTTGGACCTCTGTTGTTACAAGCGTCATTTCACACTTTAACACTAATATAAGCAATGAGTGATGTACTTTGCAGTCATACAGTGATAGTGTGGAAACAGGAAACTTCCCCAACTACACTAGGCCCACCTGCCTGCGTTTGGCCCATATTCCTCTCAACCTTTTCAATCCATGTACCTGTCCAATTGTTTCTTAAATGTTGTAATAGTCCCTGCCCCAACTATCTCCTCTGGCAGGTCATTCCAATACCCACCATCCGTTGTGTGAAAAAGTTACCCCTCAGATTCCTATTAAATCTTTTCCCCTTCATCTTAAACCTATGTCCTCTGGTCTTCGATTCCCCTGCTCTGGGCAGGAGACTCAGTGCATCTGCCCGATCTATTCCTCTCATGATTTCGTACATCAGCCCTGCTGATTGCCAGGAAGTGCAGGCATTTGACTGACTTCATCACGCTCATAACACATTGGTGATGGGAATATTGATCTACATTCTCTAATTACCTGCAGACTCATCACCTTCTGCAGCCCTTGAGATTTGAGTCAGTGCAACATGCTCCAATCCATACCTCATCGTTGCTGATACTAGTGACTCCTAATTCACTTCCAATAGCAAAGTTATAGAACTGTACTCTCTACCAGTCGGTTTCCTGATGACATGCAGTGCTTCATCAACCTGATTTCAGGGCAGTCAGCCGTACGTTGCTTACACAGAGAGTGACCAAACACCACTAAGCAGATTTACGAGAGAAAGATTACCATAGAACTATATAGCACGGAAGCAGGCCCTTTGGCCCACCTTGTCCGTGCTAACCAATTTGGCATTCTGGACCAGTCCCATTTACCTGCAAGGACACCAAGTGTTGGAGTAACTCAGTGGATCCAGCAACATCTCTGAAAAACAAGAGTCTGAAGAACAAGACCTGCTGAGTTCCTCCAGAACTCTGTCCTTTTTGTGTAAACCAGCATCTACAGCTCAATGTTTCCCCATGTCCCTGTATTTGGCCCATCACCCTTTGAACCCTTCATATCCACGTACCTGTCCAAACATCTTTATCTATTTCTGTTAATATTCTCAGATGTAGCATTCACTTCCAGCATCTTAATATTTATGTTGTGGTCGGCATGTCAACATCCACAAAGAGAAATCCAAAGTCAATACTTCGCAATAAACTAGAGTAGTTTTGGTTCAGGTGGTTCGGCAGCGATCTTTGTTTAGAGACTGGGGATAACAAATTAAAATAAGTTTTCTAATTTTATGATCATCAAAATTGCAAATCTGAAATTGCAATTGAAATGTAAGAGAGCTCCTATTGTGGAAAATGGGAATACTTTCAGCTCACCAACTATAAATAACCATAGCCAGTCCACCTCTTAAAACCACATCCTGTGGTCAAAGGTCCAGGTCCCAACAACACTGAGTAAATAAATGTTTCCTTGCCTTTGAAATATCTTAGCGATCAACTCAAAATGAAGTTCCTTTTCAAAATGATGATACCTCATCACTAAGTCCTTAAACACAATTCAAAATCTTATTTCTGTATGAGTGGCAGATAATCACAAAGCGTGCAGCCAGAGCTACTTTCCTTCTCAACACTATTAATGGGTGATTTTCAAATCGCTGCATTAAATTCTCACTTATTCCTTCTGACCCAAGCGAAAAATAGATACGGACTTCACAAAGCGTGCAGCAAATCTCAATTTTCTTTAACAAAGATTTTCTTGAAATTCAAATGTCTTTTATTAACTGGTTTCCCAGTTCCAAAATTCCACTGAATGGATTTTTACCGTCTCTCAACTTAGTGTCACCTTCAGCATTTGCTCCCATTGCCCCAACTAACACTATTCTGTAGCCATCATAATCAAAAGAATATGCGATCATTTTACTTCTCTGTACTTTGTTAGAACTTCCTGTGTACAGATTCATAATCAAGTTTGCCTTTGAAACGGTAATTACATGGTAAAATTATGAAACCGCTCAAATGTCGAGGACCTGAATGGTGTTAGGCAAACTGTCATTTGATACGCAGCAATTGCTCTGACCTGCGTTCTGCCATTTTTACATATCAGTTGTTACAGACATACAGTGAGCAAATTAAGGTTATGAACACTAAAAGGGAGTACGCGTTTACGATGAATAATGGTGGGGCCAGATGACGCCACGCTGGCGCAGCGGTAGAGTTGCTGCCTTTCAGCGCCAGAGACCCGGGTTCAAACCTGACTAGAGGCGGCTGTCTGCACAGAGTTTGTATGTTGTCCCCGTGACCGCGTGGGCTTTCTCCGGGTGCTCCGGTTTCCTCCCACACTCCAAAGACGCGCAGGTGTGTAGGTAAAAATTGTAAATTGTCCCTCATGTGTCACGTGTGTGTTAGTGTAACGGGGATCGATAGTCGGCATGGAGTCAATGGGCCGAAGAGCCTGTTTTCATGCTATATCTCTACACGAAACCAAAACTAAACTAAGAGTAGGGAACCATCTTACTCAGGTCTAGTAGAAAAGACAGCCCTTGAAATTCGCTGACACCTGGGTCAGGTGCATTGAATTTGCGGGGCAGCAGACCAAGGAGGGTCTACCTTCAAGGGCTGGGGTGCTGGGGCCCTGTGGAGGGGAGATCAATAGAGATTGAGCATTGAGCTGGACTCTGCACTCTGTAACTTCCCGAAGCAGATCATCTTTCAGCAGGAAACTTTAAAATCTCACTTCTGTACGCGTGACAATCAGATAATCACGAAATGTGCTCCCAGAGCTGCGTTCCATATTCCTGTTTGAGTGCACATACTAATGCACATCTGATAAAAGTGAGGTCCAACGCATGGACTTTGCAATCCATGCAGTAAATCCTCAAATATCATTAACAAAATTGTGTTCTTGAAATTGTGTTCCACAAATAAACATTGCATTCTGGAATAGACTGTCTCGGCCATTGCCTTTCAGTTCTATCACGCTACTCGCTAGTTGGCATCAGCCAAAGGGACATCAATATTCTAAGGTTGGAAATCGACTGGGAATTCCGATCCTAAACTTAAAATCAACTGTGAAGCCTCCTTAAATGGATCTGCCGGAATCTGGTCAGAAGTGACTTCTCGAGATCCCGTACATCTGAGTCACTTTTAGTAGCTTGTAAAAGAACAGTCATTGTTACCGTCTGATGAAGGGTCTCGTCTCAAAATATCGCCTATTCCTTTTCTCCAGAGATGCTGCCTGACTCGCTGAGTTACTCCAGCATTTTGTGTCGACCTTCGGTGTAAACCAGCATCTGCAGTTCCTCCATCGTCATCGTACACGGTCTTCGTTACCAAAAATGTTTCAAAACAAATAGAACTATACCTCTCTGAAAGCCAGAGTCCAATCATTTTTACTTCAAGATTTCCAAGATTAATGATCAGATTTACTTTGGCAACTGAAAGTAGGTATAGAAGTGTGAAAACACACACCACCAGTTTCTTCCCGCCTGTTATCAGGCAACTGAATCATCCTGTGAAAAGTGTGAAAATGCACGTCTCCAGATTCAGGGACAATTGAATCACTCTACCACAACCAGAGAGCAGTGCTGAACTACTATGTACCTCTTTGATGACCCTCAGACTATCCTTGATCGGACTTTGCTGGCATTAACTTGCACTAAACGTTATTCCCTCATCATGTATCTATACGCTGTAAACGGATCGATTGTAATCATGTATTGTCTTTCTGCTGGCCGGTTTGCATTCAACAAAAGCTCTTCACTTCACTGTGCCTCGGTACACGTAACAATAAACTAAACTGAAACTGAACGGAGGTGTTAAGTATTCCGGTTTGTATAGACCCATAGATTTTAGAGCACAGTGTTCTAGACTTTAGAGCACCGAAACAGGCCCTTCAGCCCACCAAGACAACAATCACCCCATACACTAGCACTATCCTACACATTAGGGACAAATTACAATTTTACCAGAGCCAATTAACCTACAAACCTGTACGTCTTTGGAATATGGGAGGGGACCGGAGCTCCCCGAGGAAACCCACGGGGTCACAGGGAGAACGTACAAACTCCACAGAGACAGCACCTGTAGTCAGGATCCAACCCAGGTCTCTGGCGCTGCAAGACTGCGTGCAACCCTGAGTGCTTTCTGTCAGTGACTGTTATTTGCCACAGCAAATCCAAAATTAACTTTGCGATTTATTCTTTTTCACTCAGCCCTCTGTCGGGCATCCCACGTTCCCATAGGATGTAATGGTCTTTGCCTCCACCCACTCTGCAGCCAAACATTCCCTGCCACTTAAAAACCTGCTTCTACCCTCCCTCCACATTCTTGGATAACATTTCAAATTTACGACTCTTCCTCACGTACGTAAAAAAAAAAAAAATCCCTTTATAACCATATAACAATGACAGCACGGAAACAGGCCATCTCGGCCCTTCTAGTCCGTGCCGAACACTTACTCTCACCTAGTCCCATCTTCCTGCACTCAGACCGTAACCCGCCATTCCGTTCCCATCCATGTACCTATCCAATTTATTTTCAAATGATAAATCGATCCTGCCTCCACCACTTCCACTGGAAGCTCATTCCACACAGCTACCACTCTCTGAGTAAAGAAGTTCCCCCTCATGTTACTCCTAAACCTCTGTCCCTTAATTATCTTCTCACAAGTGACCTAGATATTCCTTTACACAACTCCACAAAAAAAATCTAATTCAAAATAGACTTAATCCAAAGTAGACATGATGCCCATTTCTGTCTTAGCTTCCACAGGGAGATTTAACCACTGACCTTGGCAGGAAGTATGCTTACACTAGCACCTTTTTAACCAGCGCACAACCCACTCAAAAAATGGTAACAGGAATGCAATGCTTAAAACTCATCACCAACGTAATTTGCAACCTCAATGAGCTGAAACGGGCAATTCTTGTTCACCCACAGAGCAGCCAGGTTTTACGAACCACGTTTTGCCCGAAACCAGGCTATTTAAAGGGCCAATTCTTAAAGTGTGTCAACAGGATCTATGTCTTCCTGTGACCTTACATGCAGCCTCACACTTGCTTCGCCTGTCGTGCTTTAGCTTTCCATCCTCAGAGTCGCTCTAGGCTGATATCACTAACTTGTCACATCTCACCGTTGGCAGCTTAACGCTGCACTGGAGAGGACACCCAAGCTTCTTATTCCAGGAGAGACGATTTTAGGTGCCCTGTCCTTCAACCTAGATATATGGAACGAGCAGGTATGGGTACATGCCGATGCACCAGGCTTCCCCAAAGTACACATATTTACAGGGACTCCTTCAACAAGCACCTTTCAAGATCAACTGGCTCTAGCCCTTCTTAGCCGTTTGCATAGAGAACATGTGTCTGGGCGGGCACGGATACACAGCAGTAGAGTAGCTGCCTTACAGCACCAGAGGCCTGGGATCGATCCTGACTACGGGTGCTGTCAGTACGGAGTTTGCACGTTCTCTCTGTGACCATGTGGGTTTTCTCTGGGTGCTCCGGTTTCCTCCCACACGCCAAAGACGTGTACGTATGTAGGCTAATTGGCCTTGGCAAAATTGTAAATTGTCCCTATTGTGTGGGATAATGCTAGTGTATGGGGGTGATCGCTGGTTGGGCCAAAGGTTTTATTTACACGCTGTATCTCTGAGGTCTAACCATGCCTCCATGCCACTATCTGCACAAGCCTGCCCCAGTCCAAATTAACCCCTGGTGCACTCATGCAGCGGTAAAACAGGCAAAGAATTAGGCACTAAGATTCCACTAGAACAGCTGGTAGATTAAAACTCTCATTTTAAAACTTCCCCTTAAAACCTGGTTGTGGAGATTGCAGCTGCTTGTCCAACTCTTTGCAGCTGCAAGCAGTTCAATAGCTTATGCCACATCAAGAATGATGCAGACTAACATAGCAATGCTCATCTGTGAACTTTTCGAAAGAACATCAGTGTTTAATAGACTTCTACAAACATTGTCACACTGAGCCACAGTACCGTTTAAAATGTGGTGACGAAATGTGTAGGCAGGTAAAGTGATCATTTGCTGGGATACTCATGTTCATAAGTGATAGGAGCAGATCGGCCCATCAAGTCTACTTAGTCATTCAACATGGCTGATCTATCTCTCTCTCCTAACCCCATTCTCCTGCCTTCTCCCCATAACCCCTGACACCCGTACTATCTATCTCTTGCCTTAAAAATATCCATAGACTTGGCCTTCACAGCCTGCTGTGGCAATCGAAACATCACCAAGTACTTCAGCTGTGAAATAACTAGTGTCATCTTAATTTATTGTTAGTTTATACTTGGAATCTATGTCATTATGCAAAAGGGGCTCAAATTTTAATTGCCTCTTCACAGGTCATTTTCCCGCACTTTTATTTTAGACATTTGATCCCAAAATCTCATGCCATTCAATTTACAATGAACTATATGTACTGTTTATTCTCACAATAGGAAATAACACAGCCTCTTTGTATCTCAAATATCTGTAAGTTCTCTTTTGAGAACAGCTCGTTTGACAACAGCTAGAGAGATAAAGTAAAGTAAGGTGCTTGAAAATTAAAACAGTTAGTTGCTGTCTTTTAACAATGAAACCGATCCTTTGAAATATAAACGCACGACATCCTTTGTTGCCTATCCATGATACCTGGAAGTAACAACATGGCAAAGATAGGCACAAAGTGCTGGAGTAATGAATGAATAAATTAATCAATGAATAAGTCTATTGGCATACAAGGAATTTGTCTTGGTGCTCCACCCGCAAGTATCAACATGACAAACAGTGACAGTTAGGAATGACACATAAAACATTAAACATTAATAATAATAACTCGGTGGGTCAGATAGCATCTCTGGAGAAAATAGGTAGGAGACGTTTTGGGTCGAGATCCTTCTTCAGGCTGAAATGTCACCAATTCATTTCCTCCAGCGATGTCACCTGACCTGCTGAGTTACTCCAGCATTTTGTGTCTATCTTTGGTATAAACCAGGATCTGCAGTTCCATTTTTTTTTTTTTACATCACTAGGTAAGAAAAGGCAGTATTTACTCTTAATTTTCTTTTCCAAACTAAATACAGTGAAAGTTAGCAAACTGCTTTTATGGAAAAGATCCTCTTCCTGCGTTAATCACAAATCTATAGTACCCAACCAGTAAGGACAACCAGCTGCTGTTGCCAATTCTCCAGCCAAATATGAATGAAATGGTGCACATTAATGAAGACAGTTGCATTTGTACAGGGCTTCATAGATCGTTCCACAGCACAACAAAAGTCGACACCAACTCATGTAAAATAGAAGAGGCCAAATGTCAAGCTGGATTTTAAGATGTGCCTTCAAAATACAAGTAGAAAAATAGAGGTTTGAAGAAGGAATTCCAGAATATAGTGCCCTGCGAACAGAAGAGATGGCTTCTAGTCCTGCACTGATTCCAAGCACGACTTTTACCTACGATTCCGGGTATCTCAGAATTGTGTTTGGCTGGTGAAGATCATAAAAATGGGAGGGGTGAACCACGGATAATGACAAAAGCAAGAATGAGAATTTTAAATTCACTGCTTTGCTTAAGCAAGAGCCAAAGTAAGTTAGAAAGAACACGATTGATTGTAGAAAAAGATTGTGTGCTAATCGAGATATGACAACATTGCTCTGGATGACCCCGACTTCTCAGATGATACCAAGACAGCTCAACCAGTACTCCATCCATTTTAGCCAAGTTTGGAGACAGCTGCTTAAGTAGAGTGGAGTTGGGCAATATTGTGGATACAGTTCAATGCTTTGAAGTTAGTATCACAACCAAACACTTCAAGCACCTTTGATATTCAACATTTTCTAGTTCCAATAAAACCCATTGAACCATCAACATTAAGCTGAGTTGCTGAGCATTCCCTGAATTTTGCATCTGAACACTGTTGCAGATCTTTCATTGATTCCTTTACACATTCAGGTCAAAGTTGTTTGATCCAACAAGTGATGAGTGTCTGCAGCACACTGCCATTGGTAATCGTGGAGGCAGATTCAATTGACACCTCACGCTGCCTCGGCAAGGCCAGCAGCATAATCAAGGACGAGTCGCGCCCTGGCCACTCCCTCTTCTCCCCTCTCCCATTAGGCAAAAGGAACAGTGTGAAAACACACACCACCAGATTCAGGGACAGTTTCTTCCCAGCTATTATCAGGCAACTTAATCATCCAACCATCAACCAGCGAGCAGTGCAGAACCACTATCTACCACATTGGTGATGACACAAAGCTGGGTGGCAGCGTGAACTGTGAGGAGGATGCTATGAGAATGCAGGGTGACTTGGACAGGTTGGGGGAGTGGGCAGATGCATGGCAGATGAAGTTTAATGCGGATAAATGTGAGGTTATCCACTTTGGTAGCAAAAACAGGAAGGCAGATTACTATCTAAATGGCGTGAATTTGGGAAAAGGGGAAGTACAACGGGATCTGGGGGTCCTTTTGCATCAGTCTATGAAAGTAAGCATGCAGACTCAGCAGGCAGTGAAGAAAGCGATGGCATGTTGGCCTTTACAACAAGAGGAATCGAATATAGGAGCAAAGAGGTCCTTCTGCAGTTGTACAGAGCCCTAGTGAGACCACACCTGGAGTATTGTGTGCAGTTTTGGTCCCCTAATTTGAGGAAGGACATTCTTGCTATTGAGGGAGTGCAGCGTAGGTTTACAAGGTTAATTCCCGGGATGGCGGGACTGTCATATGCTGAGAGAATGGAGCAGTTGGGGTTGTACTGGTGTTTAGAAGGATGAGAGGCGATCTCATTGAAACATATAAGATTGTTAAGAACTTGGACACACTAGAGGCAGGAAACATGTTCCCAATGTTGGGGGAGTCCAGAACCAGGGGCCACAGTTTAAGAATAAGGAGTAAGCCATTTAGAACGGAGACGAGGAAACACTTTTTCTCACACAGAGTGGTGAGTCTGTGGAATTTTCTGCCTCAGAGGGTGGTGGAGGCAGGTTCTCTGGATGCTTTCAAGAGAGCGCTAGATAGGTCTCTTAAAAATAGCGGAGTCAGGGGATATGGGGAGAAGGCAGGAACGGGGTATTGATTGGGGATGATCAGCCATGATCACATTGAATGGTGGTGCTGGCTCGAAGGGCCAAATGGCCTCCTCCTGCACCTATTGTCTATTGGTGACCATCGTACTATCTTTGATCAGACTTTACTGGCTTTACCTTGCACGAACCATTACTCTCCTATCATGTGTCTGTACACGGTAAATGGCTCAGTTGTAATCATGTATTGTCTTTCCGCTGACTGGTTAGCACAAGACAAAAGCTTTTCACTTCACCTCGGTACACGTGGCAATAAACTAAACTGAAACTGAATTGTAGCTTTCAAATTTTGGGCGTTTCTTCTCTTTTGTGGGGTTTGAGGTAAAATTTTGGGCGTTTCTTCTCTTTTGTGGGGTTTGAGGTAAAATTACCATCTCATTCCTTTTTTTTACATTTATACACAGACTAACGAACTATGCACGTCGCTTTTATACCAAAAAATGGCCAAACATTGCCGGGAATAAGCTTTCAAGACCAGAGGCGGACTAGGATGAATATTGGCCTCAATTTAGGCTTTTGGGCAACGGGATTGAATCTTTCCCCTCCCCTTCATTTCCCTCGCTTCCTCCCTCCCCCCCCCCCCCCCGGGAAGGTGTCGCAGCGGTAGAGTTGCCGCCTCACGGCGCCAGAGACCCGGGTTCCATCCCGACCGCATGCACTGTCTGTACGGAGTTTGCACGTTCTCTCCCTGTGACCTGCGTGGGTTTTCTCCGGGCGCTCCGGTTTCCTCCCACACTCCAAAGACGTGCGGGTGTGTAGGTTAATTGGCTTCGGTAAAAATTGTCCCAAGTGTGTGTAGGACAGCGCTGGGATACCGAAGGACCTGTTTCCGCGCTGTGTCTCTAAGCTAAACTAACGTGTGAACGGGCGATGGCTGGTCGGCACGGACTCGGTGGGCCGAAGGGCCTGTTTCCGCGCTGTGTCTCTACGCTAAATAGGAGCTGGATAAGAATCTGAAACACAGAGAGGTGATGGGAGAATGACAAATTGGCCTGCTCTTCCACAGTGCCAATGTGGACTCGACCAGCTAATGTCTCCAGCTGCTCTGCAACCATTCAGTGACATACTGCTCTTTGTGTATCATTTGTAAACGCGCATGACATTATTGTTATTTTGCATCCAGAGACGGCATGAATAAATGTGGGCAGTTTACTAATCCATGGCCAGCCCATTATTGTGATTGATAAAGCCAATATATACCATCTGGGAGGCCTGATAAACTCTCCCACTGCTCTGGGTCATATAAAGCTGAACTGTGCACAACAGTGATTTACTTGATAAATCTCTTCTTTCCTGTTGTTCAATCTTATAAATATTTAGAGCTGCACCAGCTGTCAAGATCTATTCATCAGCGGCAAGCCAGCGCCATAAATACAATTAAAAAGTTCCCAACAAATTATCCTTTAGTAACTCGACCAGTTCAAAGAAAGGCAATTACTCAAGAACAAAAAAATATCAAGTTGAAATGCACCCGGTGCTTGTATGACTATGATCTAATCTCACATTTCTGATAGGCTCATTAAACACAAATTCTTAGTAATCCGAGAAGACTCCTATTAAAATGGTTTTTTTTCTCTCTCAGGGGAGATTTGGAAGAAAAACGAGATTATACATTTTGCACCTCAACGTATAGTTAACGTCAGAATTTTGAACCTTACAGCAATCTTTCATCTAACAAAGCATTGCACACTATTCATTTTGCGCAAACACGTCAATTTGTGTTGCTCATTTAATTAAAAAATCCCTAGATTTTAAGCATATTATTTTCAGTCACCTGCATTACTCGATGCACTGCAGCACCAGTGCAAATGCAATACATACTTGCATGTGTATACTTGTTCATTTTAAAACCAACACCAACAACTCCCAGGGCGTGCTAAAGTTTAGGATTTTTTGACATTATTACCCGAAGAAACCCGCTCGAGAAATGATTGACAAACAAGCTTCAACCCAGACATACCTGTCAACCTACCTGTCGCTGGGCTCCAGATAAATGCCATTATTATCGTCAGAATGTGTGCATCCATAGTAATGTTTTATATTTGAGCTAATGAGGTACACAAAGGCCATTTGTTAGAATCTCAATGACTGGAGTATATTGATCGGACCAAAAAACAAACGTTAAATTCTCAAGCTGATCTTTCCTCAGATTTTAGTTTAGTTTAGTTTAGAGATACAGCACAGAAACAGGCCCTTCGGCCCACCGAGTCCGTGCTGATCAGTGATCCCCGCACACTAACACTATCCCACACACACACACACACAAGGGACAATTTACAATTATACCAAGCCAATTCACCTACAAACCTGTACGTCTTTGAAGTGTGGGAGGAAACCAGGGCACCCGGAGAAAATACACGCAGGTCACGGGGAGAATGTACAAACTCCATACAGACGGCACCCGTAGTCAGGATCTAACCCGGGTCTCTGGCGCTGTAAGGCAGTAACTCTACCGCTGAAGAAGGGTCCCAACCTGAAACATCACCTGCCTTGTTTCTCCAGAGATGCTGCCTGACCCACGGAGTTACTCCCGCACTTTAAGTCTATCTTCGGTATACACCAGCCTCTGCAGTTCTTTATTTCCAGCTGCTATATGGCTACAACTTACAAATTAGGAGGAATTTCAGAATTGACTTAAATAACGATATTTTTACCGAATCAACAAAATGTATGCAATCAGGAACCAAGTCTGCAGAGGAGTTAGTTAAAGCAGAATTGTTCTACAGGACTGGAAATAATTCAGAGGATAATCCCTGACGATGTTGCGTTTCTCTTGTTATCAGCAAAAGTGGGTAGAGGTTCGCTGCGCCCATGAATCAACAACTCAGCAAGCAAACCATTTGGAATAGCTCTGAAATAGCACGGTTTCCTCCCTACTAGGACACACGTTGCCCAACATCACAGATCATTACATGGCAGCGGTAGAGTTGCTGCCTGACAGCGCCGGAAACCTGGGTTCGATCCCGCCCACGGGTGCCGTCTGTACGGAGTTTGTCCGTTCTGCCAGTGGGTTTTCTCCGAGATCTTCGGTTTCCTCCCACACCAAAGACGTACAGGGTTGTAGGTTAATCGACTTGGTGTTAATGTAAAACTGTCCCTACTGTGTGTAGGATAGTGTCAATGTGCGAGTGTCGCTGGTCGGTGCGGACACAGTGGGCCAAAGTCGTGCTGTATCTCAAACTAAAAAAAAACTACTATGTCTAAAGTTCATGAGTGATGTTGATGAAACCTGGCATACAGTGACATTTCTCACACATTGATGAACATCACCGCCACCAGCAATATGTATGTCAATTGTACGCTGGATTAGAGGTAGCAGTGTTTTTCGAGATGCAAGGAGGCGGTTTTGGCGGTTTATGCAAGTGGTAACCAGGATTCACATGAATTCTAACAAATCTGACAAGCGGTAAAGGGAGGAGGCTCATGGGACGCACTGATAGCTGTCACTCTGAATGTCCCAAACCAGTGTCCACACCAGTCCAGAATTTACTGAGCTGGGAGCGATTACCTTCCTGCAGCGGATCTCAGAACTGCAGTACAACCAGTCTGGATCGGCCCGTCCAGTTTAGAAGGACACCCTAACGATTACCAAGGGCGGCACAAAGGCGTAGCGGTAGATTTGCTGGATTACAGCGCCAGAGACCCCAGTTAGATCCTGTCTACGGGTGCTGTCTGTACGGAGTTTGTACGTTCTCCCCGTGACTTGCGTGGGTTTTCTCCGAGCTCTTCGGTTTCCTCCAACACTCCAAAAAAAACAGGTTTGTCGGCTAATTGGGTTGATATAGGGGGCGCCTGAGGAGGGAGATGGCAGCCCCGCCGGCAGTCTGTTAGTTTTTTTTCATCCTTTTTGTTATTTTTAGCGTTTGTTTAAAGTTTGTTTTAATGTTCTTCTGTTTGTTTTATGTGGGGGGAGGGGGAACCTTTTTTTTCAAGTTCCTACCTTCCCGGAGACGTGATCAAGTTTCGGATCACATTCTCCGGGCTCTGCGGCCTACCATCGCTGGAGCTGGAGGCCTCCTCGGACTGTCGTGAGCCCCACCGCGGGGCGCGGACTTAACATCGCAGCGGATGCCTTGCCTGGGATCGCTCCCACCGCGGCCTGCGGACTTACCATCAAGGGCTCGCAGTCACGGGAGAGGCTAGTCGGGAGCTCCAGCGCCGCAGAAGGTTCGTCCAGCCCCGACGCGAGGTTCGATCTCCCAGCGCGGGGGAGCTGACATCCCCCCGATGCAAGAGCTGAACGCCTCGACGTGGAGGGCCCGAACGCCGCCGGCTACGGAACTCAAGACCGTCCCGTCAACAGAGGGCTCGAGGCCCCCGACCAAGGAAGAACAACAAAGGAAGGACTTGGAACTTTATTTTCACCTTCCATCACAGTGAGGAATGTGTAGGAGTCACTGTGGTGGATGTTTATGTTAAAATGTGTTTGTTTGAGTCTGTTGCTTTTTTTTAAAATTGTACGACTGACCTGGCCAGTGGAATTCACTACACCAAATGGCGTATGTGACAATAAATGAACTTATGAACATTTCAATGTAAATTGTCCCCAGTGTGTGTGGGATAGTGTTAGTATGCGGGGACCACTGGTCAGCAGAGACTCCGTGGGACGAAGGGCCTGTTTCCTCGCTGTATCTCTAAAACTAAAAACGAGACCATTTCTACTTTTCACCAGTGACTTGAACAGTTCTGACAACTTCAGGCCGAGCCAAACCAGGTGGTACAATAAATCCGAGGGAATTGCTCATAAATCATAGAATGCTCTTGATATCGTGCATAAATGGGCATAACAGTGAGCGTTTGACAGCACTCGGGCCTCTACTCGCTGGAGTTTAGAAGGTTGACGGGGACCTCATTGAAACTTACAGAATAATGAAAGGCATAGAAAGAGTGGATGTGGAAAGGCTGTTTCCACTGGTGGGAGAGCCTAGGACCAGAGGTCATAGCCCAGGAATTAAAGGGCGCTCTTTTAGAAAGGAGGTGAGGAGGAACTTCTTTAGTCAGAGGGCAGTCAATCTGTGGAACTCATTGCCACAGAGAGGGCTGTGGAGGCCAAGTTAGTGGACATTATTAAGGGAGAGATAGACAAATTCTTGATTAGAATGAGTGTCAAGGGTTATGGGGAGAAGGCAGGAAAATGGGAACAGGAGGCAGAGATCTGCCGTGATTGAATGGTGGAGTAGGCGCGATGGGCTGAATGGCCTAATTCTATCCCTATAACTTGTAAACATGTTAATAACAAGGGCAGGTTAAATGTAATAGAGAACTATAAAGTTCTGTACATAGGGAGAAAAATATCAACAGCACATACACTCCCAGTTAGCTTTCATAGCAAAAGGATTTGAGTACAGGAGCAGGGAGGTTCTACTTCAGTTGTACAGGGTCTTGGTGAGACCACACCTGGAGTATTGCGTACAGTTTTGGTCTCCAAATCTGAGGAAGGACATTATTGCCATAGAGGGAGTGCAGAGAAGGTTCACCAGACTGATTCCTGGGATGTCAGGACTGTCTTATGAAGAAAGACTGGATAGACTCGGTTTATACTCTCTGGAATTTAGGAGATTAAGAGGGGATCTTATAGAAACTTACAAAATTCTTAAGGGTTGGACAGGCTAGATGCAGGAAGATTGTTCCCGCTGTTGGGGAAGTCCGGACAACAAGGGGTCACAGCTTAAGGATAAGGGGGGAAAACCTTTAAGACGAGATAGAAAAGACTTTTTTCACACAGAGAGTGGTGAGTCTCTGGAACTCTCTGCCACAGAGGGTAGTTGAGGCCAGTTCATTGGCTATATTTAAGAGTGAGTTGGATGTGGCCCTTGTGGCTAAGGGGATCAGAGGGTATGGAGAGAAGGCAGGTACAGGATACTGAGTTGGATGATCAGCCATGATCATATTGAATGGCGGTGCAGGCTCGAAGGGCTGAATGGCCTACTCCTGCACCTAATTTCTATGTTTCTATGTTTCAATGGCTGTTAAAATAACACAGTTAAAACAACAGAACAGTTTTCTCAGAGCATAATGCTAGAATTGTATAGATACAGTATGGAAAGAGGCCCTTCACCCCCCGCCGACCATCAGTCACCCATTTACACTAGTTCTACATTACATATAGAAACATAGAAAATAGGTGCAGGAGCAGGCCATTCGGCCCTTCGAGCCTGCACCGCCATTCAATATGATCATGGCTGATCATCCAACTCAGTATCCCGTACCTACCTTCTCTCCATACCCCCTGATCCCCTTAGCCACAAGGGCCACATCTAACTCCCTCTTTTGATGCTGTCGACCACACCATCCTAATTGACCGTATCCGGTACAGGGTTGGAATAGATGGCACTGCCCCGAGCTGGTTCGTCTCCTACCTCAAAGGTAGGAGTTTCTCGACTAACATAGGCAACTCTTTCTCCTCCCCAGCTAGCCTCTGCTGCGGGGCCCCATTCTCTTCTCCCTGTATATGCTCCCCTTAGGCCAAGTCATTGAAAGGCACGGCATTTCCTTCCATTGCTACGCAGATGACACACAACTGTACCTCCCCCTGAAGCCCAAAAAATAATCAAATCTGCTTAACATTACTCGCTGCCTCGAGGATATAAAGTGCTGGATGGCCCAGAACTTCCTCCAACTAAACGAGAGTAAGTCTGAGGTCATCCTTCTCGGCCCCTCGTACTCAATCAAAATGAAAGCAGGCAGCCTTGGAAGCCTTACCCCACTACTCAAACCTCACATCAAAAAAACCTTTGGCGTGATATTTGACTCAGCGCTGAAATTTGACAAACAAGTCAATGCCATGGTAAAAGCTAGCTTCTTTCAGCTTCGGACGATAGGTAAAATAAAACAATTCCTCCAGTTTGATGACCTCGAAAAGATCATCCATACATTTATCTCCTCCCCCCTAGATTACTGGCATCAGCCAATCATCCCTGTCCCGCCTGCAACTGGTCCAAAACGCCGCAGCGAGACTCCTGACGGGCACCCGAAAAAGGGACCACATCACCCTGATCCCGGCCTCTCTCCACTGGCTCCCTGTGCGTGCGGTTCCGAATAAATTTCAAGACCCTCCTCTTTGTCTACAAAGCCCCTCAACGGGCTTGCACCCACCTACATTAAAAGTCTTCTCACCCACTACACCACCTCCAGGCCCTCAGATCGGCCGACTTGGGGTTGCTGAATGTCCCGCGCGGTCCAGGCATAAGCTCAGGGGCGACCGCGCCTTTGCGGTCGCAGCTCCTAGACTGTGGAACAGCATCCCCCTCCCCATCAGAACTGCCCCCTCCATCGACTCCTTTAAGTCTAGTCTAAAAACTCATCTGTTCCCCCAAGCCTTTCCTGACGTCCTCTGAGCGAGGGCTATTTGTATATATGTATGTAGCCTGCTTGTGTATACTACTCTTATAACAAATGTAAAGCACTTTGGTCAACGAGAGTTGTTTTTTAAATGTGCTATATAAATAAATGTGACTTGACTCTTAAATATAGCCAATGAATTGGCCTCAACTACCTTCTGTGGCAGAGAATTCCACAGATTCACCACTCTCTGTGTGAAAAATGTTTTTCTCATCTTGGTCCAAAAAGACTTCCCCCTTATCCTTAAACTGTGACCCCTTGTTCTGGACGTCCCCAACATCGGGAATAATCTTCCTGCATCTAGCCTGTCCAACTCCTTAAGAATTTTGTACGTTTCTATAAGATCCCCCCCTCAATCTTCTAAATTCTAGCGAGTACAAGCCGAGTCTATCCAGCCTTTCTTCATATGAAAGTCCTCACATCCCAGGAACCAGTCTGGTGAACCTTCTCTGTACTCCCACTCTCTACACACGAGAGGCAATTTACAGAGGCCAATTAACCTACAAACCCGCATATCGTCGACATGTGGGAGCAAACCGGAGCACCCAGTTGAAACCTATGTGGTCAAAGGGAAGAAATGACACACTGCACATAGAAAGCACCCGAGGTTAGCATGGAACTTGGGTCTCTGGCGCTGAAGCAGCAGCTCCACCAGCTGCGCAACCACGGTGCCCTCAGCACCATGAACTCAAAATTCACATGGTCTTTAAGAGTTAGACAAAATGCGTAATAAGCCAGAGTCAAGAGTCGTAAAGCATGGAAACGGGTTCTTCAAACCAACTGGTCCAAGCCGGCCAAGATGCCCAAACTAAACTAGTTCCATTTGCCTGCGTTTGGCCCTATAACCCTTTAAACATTTCCTATCCATGCACCTGTCCAAGTGTTTTTAACTACTGTGAAGGTCCTGCCCTGGTTTGACTTCCCTGGGTTTAACTCACACTTATCCAAATTAAACCCCATTTGCCATTCCTCAGCCCACTTGCCCGGCTGATCAAGATCCTGCTGTCATTTCTGATAACCAACCTCACCGTCTACAATACCACCTACTTCAGTGACATCTGCAAACATGATTTTACATTGGAGTCACGTGAGTGACTACGTGAAGAAGCCCCGCGTGGCGCAGGAACGGTATTACGTCGACGCTGACGGCAGACCAAAAGCTGCAGAGGCTAGCTCCTCGACAGTGGTAGGTACAGACCAGCAGGTAAGTGCAGTTGAAAAACTTTTAGGGTCTGAAAACTCCGTGCCTGGTGTATTGAACCAGGATTTAAAATGAATTTAAAAACAAAAAATAAATAAAAGTTAAAATAGAACAAAATACTCTGTATAAAACAACGGAGTTTAAAAAAGAACGTCCCGGGGGAATACCCAGCGATCGGGACGGGAGATTAATTACGGAGCCGGTTCCGATACTGATGGCCGTTAAAATTACGTTAGGGAGACTTTTTAGATGCTCCACAAACTTTTGGCAGGGGGGAAATTTTTAAATAAGTCAGAAAGGCCATAATTTAAAAGTTAATAAAACGCCTTCAGACTAAAAAATAATGGAAAACATTCCCTAACCTACCCTAAGGGGGTTTCATATATTAAAATATATGATGAAATATTGTGGAAATATCTACCTCAGATATATCTGAAGGTAGTCTCCTTGAGGGAAAAACTCAGGAGTAACAAGGGCAGTGAAAAATAAAATGGAAAACTGACCCTAAAAATGCACTGATAGTGGTGGCTGGTCATGAAGTACCCACCACAGCACCAAAAAAAAAATAAAAAAAATAAAAATATATACACCTGAATAAGAAGTGAGGCCATGGAAAATAACCATGGAAACCAAAATTAGTTGGTCTCTCACTAAAAGCTGTTATGGTTAAAACAGCAGAATAATAATAAAACTTTTATGTTTTATTCAAGTACACCTCAGCACAAAATATATATAGAGGTGTACTAGGTATGATACCCGAATGAATGAGTGAGGCCATGAAAAGTAAACATGGAAACTGAAAACTCACCAAAGCTGTTATGGTTGAAACAGCAGAATATGATAAAACTTTTATGTTTTATAAAGATATCAACGGTGAATCCGTTTATGGTATCCATGTCTCAATTATATGAGATATAAGGAAATACGATTTCAAAGTATTTCAAACTGGTGCATGGCATTACTATTCAATTAAAAAATAAATAAATAAATAAATAAATAAAACATTGTGCAAATAACTAATACATTTAAAATAAAATAAATTGCCATCAGTTTGTGGAGCTCAATGGGAAGAAATATATAATATTAATTTACCAAATCTGCACTTTAGATTTGCAGATCAATACAAATCAGGTTATGGTAAACTCCTGATTATTATGGAATAAAACCTGCCTTATGATAAATCAAAGATATTGATTACAAAAGAACAGACTACTGATCTTTAAACTTTGGGGGAAAAATTATGATCCAATGTAAAGATTTGATAATGGATCAAAACAAAGGCAGAAGTATGGTATAATCCAACATATCCAAACCCATATAATTGGGAAAAGAAGGCTTGAAGTACGTTGAAGAGGTGCAAACAACTTGTTACAAAATAAGTTCATGAAATCTCCAATTGTGGGGGATTACAGGTGTATTATGATCATTAATTTAATATAACTAAGGACTATAAAAAATAAAAAAAAATAAAAATTATATTAGGAATTGGTTCACCTGTATAAGAAAACCTTAAACATTGATTTTAGGTTTGCACCCAAAAGTTACTCCAATAAAGAAGGGGTACGTACATATATATATTATAAAATTACCTCAGTGTAAAGATGTGATGGTATAAGCCATACAAAACATCATTTTATATACACTTTCACAGTGTAAGAACATTTTATTAAAATGGAAACATCTTGAACATTGAAATACAGTTGTTATTAACAAATTGTTAATCAAATATTACAGGTGCTTGAAATTAATTAAAATGGGTCAAGCTGTGCAAGTTAAAACATTGTCTAAAGGATTAAAACCAGTTCAAGGCTGTTAAACAGAATACTGGAAGAACAATTGTACTGATAAAAAGATCAGCACTTGCACTAATGAGGACGTGGTCATGGTTTATCTTGATCACATTTAAATTGGAAGGTTATAAAGAGTCAGCTGCAAATTATTGCTGCAATTACAAGCCTGTTGGTAGGCAAGGACCTGACCCATCACATAAAGCGTATTCTGAATTTAGGAGTAATTCAGCATCATAAGAGGGGGAAAATTGTTCCATGATACAAATATGTCTCATTGTTTTGTTGACATACTTTGTCCCTCCATTAGGAAAGGAGCCTAGGTAAAAAGTAAATAAAGCTCCAAAAGAAGGAATACAGAAGCTTATAAGAATATGTATGCCTTTGTGAGAGGCTTATGCAAATACCAAATGATACGTTATCATTATTAAAGTAATGAAAAATAAAAATGAAAAAAAAAGTTCACAAGCTGCTTCAGCTATAAGCTTAGCAGCTGTTGCAAACTGAAGCAAGTGTTAACAGATGATGGACAGCTTCTGTGAATATTTGGGTAAAGTTAAGAATATTATTTATTCTTATAAAAATAATTGATACGTCTCTTGTTGGGACTACGGACAATAATACCAGGTGAGTACAAATGGATTGTCCTAAGAAATTTCTCCAAACATTTGTATTAATTATTGAAGTATAAGGAGTTTTGGATTAAATATCGATTGTTCTATTATGGAAGTGTCCATGTCATATCAAGGTGAACAATACCACGGCTGTGGCATATGTTAAAACACACAAGATAAGTAAAATAAATAATCATGGGATTATCTGAGTAAACAGATGTGGCATATTCTAAAATGTTTTAGTCCAGCTGTTTATCTCTAAGAAAGAGACAATGTTATCGGAGACAACAAATTAAGGGAGAAAAATACATTGTCATTAATATGGATTACTTACGATTAATCTGGTTGCATACAGATCAAATCACCGATCTTTCAAATGTTCTCGTGGGTAAACCAAGAACAGGAAAGGTGGATGCTTTTCTCTCAATTACATGAGGAAAGATGTTCTTTTATGTTCCTCATTTTTGTTTGATAGGGCAGTGTCTGATGAAAATGTAGCAGGACACTGCCAGAGGCATTTTGGTGGCCCAAAACGGATCCTTCATGGTTTTCATAAAATTGAGTGATGTTGAAAACACTTGTGATGATTCATAATTGCAGTAATTTATTGTTGTACAAAGGCATCCATTACATGAAAATATGAATTTGACTATCTGCAGGTTGACCAGACCATTACAACAGTTTGATGGTCAAAGAAGTCTATGAATGTTTAACTAATATACAACATAACAATAAAATATGATTATGTATATTAAAAGAAGTGTTATATCTGCAATTTGCAGAAATAAGTTAAAAAACAATATTTTGTTATAAGAAATTTGGAAGTCTGTGTATACAGTAAAGTTATTTTGTCATATTAGATATATGCGAGTTCCTTGTGGATTGCATTTTTTCTGAGTATCTAATTGATAAGAGCCAATAATTGGCTCAGAGTGTTATCGTCCTATTAACGGACAATATATACTAACCAAGACGTTATCGGGTGCATTCGTAATATCCCGATATGGAAAGGGGATATATATGTTAGATATAAATATAAATATAAATATGTATATGTATATATATATATATATATATATATATATATATATATATATATATATATATATATATATATAATCTGTCCAAAATTGTAATACATAAGTCGGGAGATCAATAGTCCTGAATTGCCTTAGGGCAATGGACTCTAATTCTATCAATGATTCAAAAAAGTTAACATTGAAAGTAATAATGCTGATGACTTTAGTATCAACATAAGAGTGCAAACATTGCAAATATTATGTTATAATTGCATGTGGATACAGATTACATTATCATATATGTTTATGAATTTACCAAACAAAGCACACCAAGAAGAGCTGAAACCAAGGTAAACCTATAAGCATATCCTGTCGGCCTTAAGTTGTGTGTGTGTGTGTGTGTGCGTGTGTGTATGAACATTGATGAAATATGTTGAAGTAGGTAAGAGTCTATGTGGTGATGAGACAACACTACTTATTACACACAAAAAACCACATTAGGTTTCAGTAAAAACTGATGGTTCTAGAGGAATGTATTCTAGATGGTTAGAAATTGAATAACACTCAGTGGAACTAGACACTGAAATGTGGAAAATCACTCTGTTAAGGAGGTAGATACATTCACAGGAATGGCACAGGATGAGCCGCTCGAGCAAAGATGCAAGGCCGCAGGAGGGTGTAAATTAAATGTTAAAGTAAAAGGAACCAGTCATGGTGTCAGGTTTGGACCACGGAGTGTTGGGTTCTCTATAAATTGTTGCTTTGTTCATACCATCAAAATATATATATCAATTGATATTTTGTGATAAAACTTGCCTTTCAATGGAAAGGGCATTACTTTTTATTCTTTATAATGTGAATAATTTATCACATAACTTGAGGCAATGTTTGGGGAAAAAAAAAAATGTGTTATTTGCTCATTACTGTGTTGAATGAGCCGGACTGTCGTATGGAATAAATTATTCTACGACATGAAAAACACAGAAGCTTCAAAACTCTTCACGTAGTCACTCACGTGACTCCGAAGTAAAATAGTAAGATTTAAACGAGAACTTACCAGTTCGAAGTTTGATCGTTATTTTATGAGGAGTAACGATGAGGGATTACGTGCCCTCCACTCCCGACCCTCATAAAATAAATGATCATCTGGTAGTTCTAAATCTATGTTGAGCCTTACTATCTTACTCCGGCTATTATGTTCTGTGTTTTTCATGCCACTGCTTTGAAGTATGCCGTTCCAGCGCCAGGCGGGGCTTCTTCACGTAATCCCTCATCGTTACTCCTCATAAAATAACGATCAAACTTCGAACTGGTAAGTTCTCGTTTAATCTTACTATTAATCAAATATTAGTCAGAAGGGAATCTTTTGACTGCTGAAGTTACTGATCAAAGATAAATGGTAGATCGTCCCAAACGTAATAAGTGCCGCTAACTACAACCACAGCTAAACCAGCATCTGCAGTTCCTTCCTCTACACCGCAGCTAATCTGTCGTGGACAGACACTAAATGCTGGAGCAACTCAACGGGACAGGCAGCATCTCTGGAGAGAAAGAATGGGTGACGTTTTCGGTTGAGACCCTTCTTCAGACTGAGAGTCAGGAGATATGGAAGGGAATGTGTTGTGGACATAGAAAGCTGATCCCGCTGGCCTTCCACAGCATGGGCTGCGACCCGAGGCAGAGCCGGCTCCATATTGCCAGAAGCCCAGGTCCCAATGCACCCGCCCGCCCGGAACACATACAATTACTGGGGTGGCACAGTGGTGCCTTATAGTAGGGTTGCTGCCTTACAGCGCCAGAGACCCAGGTTCAATCCTGACTATCTTGTCTGTACTGAATTTGCACGTTCTCCCTGTGAACACGTGAGTTTTGCCCGGGTGCTCTGGTTTAGAAACATAGAAAATAGGTGCAGGAGTAGGCCATTTGGCCCTACGTGCCAGCACCGCCATTCATTATGATCATGGCTGATCATCCAAAATCAGTACCCCGTTCCTGCCTTCCCCCCATATCCCTTGATTCTGTTAGCCCTAAGAGCTATATCCTCCTACAGTCCAAAGACGTGCAGGTTTACGACTTGTGTACGGGTGATCGCTAGTCAGTGCCGACTCAATGGGCTGAAGGGCCAGTTTCTAAGCTGTATCTCCAAACTAAAGACTAATCTAAGATCACCTCGTGAGAATCATAGACTTATTTGTACATTTTGCTGAAAGCCAGAGGCATCTGAAACTGTGCAAAGAGATTTAGAAGATTTGGTTTGTTCAATTAAATATAATACAGTAACCAAAATTAATATCTGAAACTCATTAAAATGCTGTCAAAAGTGGACAACATTAAAATAAAGTATGATAAGTAAACTGCTTCTTTACAATTAAAGTTTGTTCCGTGAGGGCACAGAGTCTCTTGCCCAGAGTAGGGGGATCGAGAACCAGAAGGCATAAGTTTAACGTGAGGGAGGAAAGATTTAACAGGAGCCTGAGGGATAACTGTTTCACACAAAGGATGGTGGGTGTATGGAAGGAGTTGCCGGAGGAAGTAGTTGAGGCATGCAGTGTCGCAACGTTTAAGAAACTCCAAAGTTGTAAAGATTTGTAGGTTAATTGGCTTGGTGAATGTAAAAATTGACCCTAGTGGGTGTCGGACTGTGTTAATATGCAGGGATCGCTGGTCGGTGCGGACCGGGTGGGCCAAAGGGCCTGTTTCCGTGCTGTATCTCCAAAGTAAACTAAACATTTAGACACATACATGGATAAGACAGGTTTAGAGTGAGATGGGCTAAAAGCAGCCAGGTGGGGCTAGTGTAGATGGGACATGTTGGCCCTGTGTGGGCAAGTTGGGCCGAAGGACCAGTTTCCACGCTGTATGTCTCTATGAGGGCCTATAGACCTATTTACATGTGCCAGCAATTCCAGGCCCTCCCTTCAACACAGAGTGCCAAAGTTGAGAGTACACAGAGAAGTGGGCGATCATTAATGCTGGCATCCAGCTCGTCGTGGCATTCGATCAGGCATGCAGCGAGGTCGGAGGCATGCTGAGTGGTAAACAGCAAATAAAAAATAATCAATGGGAAGTGGAACCACTACACGGGCTCCTCGGCTCAGAGGCAAGCTTGCACAGTCGAGCCAAATCCAAGAACATCAATTAATTTAAATTTCAAGAGCACAAACCTCTTGAAAAATGGAACAAGAAATTGAAGACTAACAGAAAGTGTCATACTGGCCAAATACCTTCCAGCAGAGCAGAGAGAGAATGAGGCAACCACACTTTAATCATTTAAAGAAACCAGTAGCTGTTGCAATGTGGAACCTTTAGGGTCACTCTTCAAGGAAAAAGCCATCGTCATCCATAATGATCAGATGCAAATGCCAAATGATTTCATGAGAGGAATAGATTAGCTAAACGCACATAGTCTCTTGCTCAAAGACCAGAGGACATAGGTTTAAGGTGAAGGGGAAAAGATTTAATAGGA
Organism: Okamejei kenojei; assembly: GCA_035221665.1. NCBI lineage: Eukaryota > Metazoa > Chordata > Chondrichthyes > Rajiformes > Rajidae > Okamejei > Okamejei kenojei. Next base: position 17,406,153 of record CM069133.1, read on the forward strand.
ATCTGAGGGGTAACTTTTTCCACACAAAGAGGGGTGGATGTATGGAACGAGTTGCCGTAAGAGGCAGACGTGTCCCCCTTGGTTAAATCCCTCCCCACCTACGTTCAAGACACCTCAGACACTCTCTGTCGTCTCCGCGCATTCCATTCTCCAGGCCCCCATCCCCTCATCTTCACCATGGACGTCCAATCACTCTACACCTCCATCCCCCACCAGGACGGTCTCAAAGCCCTCCGGTTCCTCGACCGGAGGAGCAACCCATACCCGTCCACTGATACCCTCCTCCGCCTAGCGAAGTTAGTCCTTACCCTCAATAACTTCTGGTATGCCTCCTCCCATTTCCTCCAAATACAAGGCGTAGCTATGGGCACACGCATGGGCCCCAGCTATGCTTGCCTCTTTGTCAGGTACGTCGAACAATCCTTGTTCTCGGCGTACCAGGGCCCCATACCTCCATTACATCGACGTCTGCTTTGGTGTCACCTCCTGCACCCACACACAACTGATTGACTTCATCCGTTTCACCACCAACTTCCATCTGGCACTCAAATACACCTGGACCATTTCCGACACTACCCTACCATTCCTTGACCTCACTATCTCCATCGCAGGTGATACACTCCTGACCGACATCCATTATAAACCCACTGACTCCCACGGCTACCTGGACTACTCTTCCTCCCACCCTGCTTCCTGTAAGGACTCCATCCCCTACTCCCCAATTCCTCCGTCTACGCCGCATTCTGCTCCCATGATGAGTGTTTTCCACACCAGGGCATCACAAATGGCCTCATTCTTCAGGAATGGGATTCCCCTTCCCCACTATAGATGAGGCTCACACCAGGGTCTCCTCCATACCCCATAACACTGCCCTCTCTCCCCATCCCCCCACTCGCAACAAGGGCAGAGTCCCCCTGGTCCTCACCTTTCATCCCCACCAGCCGGCAAATACAACACATAGTCCTCCGCCAGTTTCGCCACCTCCAACGTGACCCCACCACTCGCCACATCTTCCCATCTCCCCCCGTCTGCCTTCCGCAAAGACCGCTCCCTCCGCAACTCCCTTGTCAATTCTGCTCTTCCCTCCCGCTCCACCCCTTCCCCGGGCACTCTCCCTTGCAACCGCAAGAGATGCTACGCTTGTCGCTTTACCTTCCCTCTCCACTCCATTCAAGGACCCAAGCAGTCGTTCCAGGTCCGACAGAGGTTCACCTGCACCTCTTCCAACCTCATCTATTGCATCCGCTGCTCTAGATGTCAGCTGATCTATATCGGTGAGACCAAGCGGAGGCTTGGCGATCGTTTCGCCGAACACCTCCGCTCGGTCCGCAAAAACCAACCTAACCTCCCGGTGGCTCAGCACTTCAACTCCCCCTCCCATTCCGTATCCGATCTCGCTGTCCTGGGCCTCCTCCACGGCCAGAGTGAGCAACACCGCAAATTGGAGGAAGAGCACCTCATATTCCGCTTGGGGAGTCTGCATCCTCTTGGCACGAACATCGCATTCTCTCAATTCTGGTAACCCTTTCCGTCTCCGCCCCTTCCCACCTCTCCCTCAGCCCTCGGGCTCCTGCGTTTTGTGTAATCCCCCCAGGTTTAGAGGATTATGGGCCAAATGCAGGCAGGTGGGACTAGTGTGGCTGGGACATGTTGGCCGGTGTAGGCAAGTTGGGCTGATGGACCTGTCCCCACGCTGTATCACCCTATGACTCGGTTTCAGCATATTGAACACCATAATAGAATGCTGATTTTGTTTTTAAATCCCTGGTAAAACCCAATAATGCGCATTGTGGAGTCCACACAAAAATTAAATCAGGAACTTCTAGGCGCGAATCATCCCCGTTTCCTGGGCAATTCCATTCACCCTGGAAGTGCCTGACACAAGCCAATGCTAAGAAATTGAGGATAATTGTGAATGCAGCCAAACCATCACACAAACCAACCTCCCTTCCATTGACTCCATTTGCACCTCACGCTGCCTCGGCAAGCCCAGCAGCATCATCAAAGACCAGTCACCCTGGCTACTCCTCCCCTCTCCCAGCAGGCAAGAGATACAGAAGTGTGAAAAAAGCGCACCACCTGATTCAGGGACATTTTCTTCCCAGCTGTTATTAGACAACAGAATCTTCCTACCAACAACGACAGAGCAGTCCTGAGCTATTCTTTACCTCATTGAAGACCCTGGGACTAACATTGATCTGACGTTACTGTATTCTATCTTGCACTAAACGTTATTCTCTTGTCATGCTTCTGTGCACTATAGATGGCTCCATTGTAATTATGCATTGTCTTTCTGCTAACTTGTTAGCACGCAACAAAAAACTTTTCACTGTAGCTCGGTGCACGTGACAATAAACTAAGCTAACTAACTAACTTAGGGCAAACTGAATTTCACCCCTCCAAAATAAAAACAGAAAATGGTGCTTCCTAACAGGTCAGATAGAATCAGTGGAAAGAGAAAAGAGTTAACATTTCAAGTCAACAACTCTTCAGAGGGTGGCAAGTGAGAAAACATGTGAAAATTATGAAGAGAGTGAGGAGGAATAGACAGGATAAAGGGAGTATACCCAACAGGCCTAAGTCAGTTGAGCAAAGCCATCGTGGATTTATCAAAGAAAAATCATAGTCGACTAACCTACAGTTTAGTTTCACTTAGTTTCAAGCAGCGCAGAAACAGGCCCTTTGCCCACCGAGTCCGCACTGACATACAGCAATCCACATACACTAACACTATCCTACACACACTAGGGACAATTTACAGTTTTACCAAACCAATTAACCTACAAACCTGTGCATCCTGTGCATCTTCAGAGTGTGGGAGGAAACCAGGGCAACCCAGGAAAACCCACGTGGTCACAGGGAGAACGTACAAACTCCATGCAAACAGCACCCGCAGTCAGGATCGAACCCGGTTCTCTCGCGCCGTAAAGCAGCAACTCCAACGCCGTACAACCGTGCCGCCCCTCTCAACACACGGCGCCAATGGGCAAACCTGAGAGTACAGCAGAGAAGCTGGTGATCATGAATGCTGGCATCTGACCTCCAGCTCGTCATGGCTTTAGATCAGGCATGCAGCGAGGTCGGAGACATGCTGAGCGGTGAGCAGCAAATAAAAAATAATCAATAGGACGAGGGACCATTACACCGACTCCTCGGCTCAGAGGCGAGGCTAACTTATGAAGCCATATGGTCATAAGTGATAGGAGCAGAATTGGGCCATTCGGCCCATCAAGTCTACTCTGCCATTGAATCTTGGCTGATCTCTCCCTCCTAACCCTCTCTGGCTAAACCCCTCCCTTCGCCACCTCCAGTTTAAATCCCAGTTGGAATATTTTGGAGGACCAAGTAAGCAAGAACCAAGAACCCCATTCTGCTGCCTTCTCCCCATAACCTCCGACACGCGTACTAGGGCAGTCATGGTGGCACAGCAGTGAAGTTGCTACTGTGGCAAAGAATTCCACAGATTCACCACCCTGTGACTAAAGAAATTTCTCCTCATCTACTTCCTAAAAGAAAGTCCTTTAATTCTGAGGCTATGACCGGTAGTCCTAGAGACTCTCCGACTAGTGGACACATCCTCTCCACATCCACTCTATCCAAGCCTTTCACTATTCTGTAAGCCGTGCCATGATACCAAACAACTACTTAGGTGTATTCCAGGGCACTTCAAAGAAGAGAGATTTAAAAAAATAATAATAATTGACCGGAACCGGCCCATAACCTAAAATTATCCGGCCCGCAGGCGTATTTTTTTCCAAATCGTTCTCGCCACCTGGGAACTGGAGCCAGTCCCGGGTACACGAGGTGATCTGGGAACTGCAGCTAGTCCTGGGGCACGCAGACGAACTGGGCGCTACAGCCAGTCCCGGGGGAGGCGAGCCGACCTGGGAACTGGTCCCAGTTTCCTGCAGCCGGTCCCGGGGCACGCGAGGGACCTGCAGAAAACTAAATGAAAAACACGTGAAAACTAATGTGAAAAGCACCAAGTGTCACACAATGGCGATAGATGTGAACCGCCATCCACTCACAGACGTAGGTCCTGGCCCCTATGCTGAACAAGATTGCCGACTCCTGCTTTAGGGAATTTCTTGCAGGTGAAAGGATGGGTAAAGAGGATGAAGTTAGGCACTGACGAAATTCATCATTGTGTGTCGGGTGCCATCACAGACCTTAGACACTTGAAGATCTGAAAACTCTGCACCAAGCTTGTGATCCATCAGGCAACATTAATCCCCGACCTCCGGAATTATGGACTAACAGGAGAAGCATTTCAAACTAATGGAGAATTACCACAAAATCCACAGGTAGGATAAGTGAACCAGTCTTTCCCAGGTCAACATTTTCAGCATTGAACGCTAATTAGCCAAGCAACATCATTTGCATAAACAAATAGATATTTGCATAGACCAAAGAAAGGTCCTGACCCCAAACGTCACCTGACATTTTCTCCAGAGATAGAAACATAGAAAGTAGGTGCAGGAGTAGGACATTTGGTCTCTCGAGCCAGCACCGCCATTCAATATGATCATGGCTGATCATCCAGAATCAGTACCTTGTTCCTGCTTTTTTCCCCTTATATCATAATAATAGTAATAATAATAATAAATACTTTATTAATCCCCTTTTCAGGGGAAATTCAAGTGTCCTTGCAGCACACTAATAAAAATACAACATAACAATGAAGAAGAAATTGAACATAAAAACATCCCCCCCACGACTGTGGGCGAAGGCACAAAGTCCAGTCACCATCCTCATTGTCCACCCATAGTCGGGCCTATAGGGAGGGTCACGACCCATGACCCGTGCTGTTGCTACGCTACCCCAAGTGGATTACACGCGATGAACTGCAGGCAAGCACTTACAGGCCCGTTAAAACCCGCCGAAATGGTCAAGTTTTGCGCTGTAAATAATTATGGAGATCGGGACAAGCGTGAGATACATTTAGCCTACTTCAGAATTCCAAAAGTGAGGAGAAATGACGGTATATAGTACCTTCATTTCGCTTCACTTTTGGAATTCTGAAGTTGGGTACACGTCTCTCACACTTACCCCGACTGCCACAATTTTGTACAGCGCAGAAATTCAACATTTTGGCAGTTTTTAACAGGCAGGAAAGTACGTGTTTCTTGCATTAATAACATGTACCGGAAGTGACGGATGTCCTCCAGATGGATTGAGCGGCTCCGTGCGTCAAGCCCTATGACCCAGTGACCTTACGTGCAAACCCCTTATTGAGGCCTCCACAGTCGCCGCTACGGAGGCCCGATGTTTCAGGCCCTTCTCGCCGGGTGATGGTGCTCCGGCGTCGGGAGAATCCTCTCAGCGGCTTGGGATGCCTGGAATGGCCGCCTCCTTACTGGAGACCGCGGTTTCCGAAGCCAACAGGCCGCGCTGGACGGAGCGAGAGATCCCAGGCTCCCGATGTTAAAGTTCAGCGCCGCCGCCCGCAGCTCCGCGATGTTTCCTCGGCGGTCCCTGCATACCAGAGTTCCAGCGCGGCGACCTGGGCAAGGCATCGCCCGCTCAGCGCTAGCGCTCCAGCGCTGTGCCGCCGCCGAAGCAGAGGTTCTGGCCAGGTCCCCTCAGGATACGCCGCTCCAGGCCCCGCTGGTAGGCCGCAAGGGTGGGTCCAAGTTGCTGCCCGGAGGAAAACAGCCTCTCCAACCAGGTAGGGTCCCTGAAAAGCTGATCCCCCCTCACCCCCCACACATAAAAAGATTAGACCCCCAACTAACACTTTTAACGTACTAAAAATAAAAGAAAAGAAGTGAAAAACACGGACAGCTGCAGGACAGGCAGCCGTACAGGACAGCGCCCCCATTCCGTAACCTATCCCTTGATTCCTTGGTGCCTGACCCGCTGAGTTTAGTTTTTGTCAGAGATACAGCACGGATACAGGTCCTTCAACCCACCGAGCCCGCATCGACCAGCAATCCCCGCTCACTTGCACTATCCTACACACACACTAGGGACAATTTACATTTATATCAAGTCAATTAACCTACAAACCTGTACGTCTTTAGAATGTGGAACGAAATGGAAGATCCCGGTGAAAACCCCATTCAGGTCACGGGGAGAACAGACAAAGTCCCGACTGACAGCACCCGTAGTCAGGATCGAACCCGGGCCTCTGGCACTGTAAGGCAGCAACTCTACCGTTGTGTCACCATGCCGTAATTACTCCAACATTCTGTGTTTATCTTTGGTAGAAAATCAGCATCTGGAGTTTCTATTTATAACATCATTCTCATGCCTAATACCAAACTCCCTGAACTAGAACATCAGTCTGAAGAAGGGTCTCGACCCGAAACGACACCCATTCCTTCTCTCCAGAGATGCTGCCTGTCCCGCTGAGTCACTCCAGCATTTTGTGTCTACCTTCGATAAATTTGTTCACTAATAAATTACCTGGCAGATTGGTGAAATTATTCATACGAATTCTCAAAGCCACCTTGAGAACATTCAACTCCCTGCCAATCCCTGAAAATCCCGAGCCATTGACAGCTCAAAATGCAGTGAGAATATTTAGGATGGCCTTGAGACCACAAATCCACTCATTGGAACCGCACAGACGTTCAAAGTAAATGGCAGAAGGAGCACATCCATTCGTCCCATCGAGCACCTCCTGCCCCATCTACAGAACTATGTCCCACACTTGCCCCCAATCACTTTACAGCTGAAGCAGAAGGAAATGTTCCTCCACCATGTGGAACCACTCGGGATAGTAGGCAGAACAGTGTGTCAGAGGCTATGGGGAGAAGGCAGGAGAATGGGGCTAGGAGGGAGAGATACATCAGCCATGATTGAATGGTGGAGCAGACTCGATGGGGCCGAATGGCCTAATTCTGCTCCTATCACTTATGACCTTATGAACAGTGGCGCAGCCAGTATCGTGCCACCCCAGATCGATCCTGACATTGGGCACTGACTGTGTGGAGTTTGCACATTCTCTGTGACCACGTGGGTTTCCTCCCACATCCCAGAAACGTGTGGGTTTGCAGATTATTTGGCCTCTGTGAAATTGATGCGAATGTGTAGGGAACGGATGAGAAAGAGGGATAACATAGAAATCGAGTGAACGGGTGATCGATGGTCGGCGTGGGCTCGGTGGGCCAAAGGGCCTGTTGCCATGTTGTGTCTCGAAACTAAACTAAATTAGTGAAAGAGAGCAAACAGATTTTCTCCCCAAATTGGATGCATAATTTCATTTGCTGTCAAGTCCCAGGCTCCACATTCGAACATCTCAAGTATAAAATCCCACTTTAGATGTAAAATGTACACAGAGATTAGAAATAAAAAACATTTGCTGCGTTTCAGTCTCATAATCCCTCAGGGAAGTTAAAGCGTTATAAATTTAAAAAAAAAAAACAGAATTGAATTCTCACTGAGAGGTACCCACTTGCTTTGAGAAAGTGAAATCATACCTTGTGTAAATGTTGTCCACAATGCCAATCACAGCTTCTTCTGCGGGGACATACGACCCGATTTGTGCCATGATAGTGATCATCGCTACTTGTCTAATGTAAGAACTCTTTCCTCCCATGTTGGGTCCAGTAATGATCATAGCCCTCTGCCCATCGCCCTGAGAAACAAGGTCCATGAAAAACATTAATTAGCAGTCTGTACGGAGAGGAACTTTCAATAGTTACACCAGCCAAGAATCTCGGTCCGTGCTCTGCATGCGTACATTAGTTTAGTTTAGAGAAACAGCGAGGAAACAGGCCCTTTGGCCCACGCCGACCAGCGATCCCCGCACATTAACACCATCCTACACCTACTATGGACATTGTTTACATTTACACCAAGCCAATTAACCTACAAACCAGTACGCCTTTGGAGTGTGGGAGGAAACCGAAGATTTGCTCAGAGAGGAGAGCTCTGGGTTTTAATTTTAGAGACACGGCAATGGAAACATGCCCTTTGGCCCGCCAAGTCCGTGATGACTGGCGGTTTCCCATACACCAGTCCAATTCTACACACTTGGGCCAATTTGCAGAGGCCGATTAATATACAAACTTAAAGGTAGACAAAAGTGCTGGAGAAACTCAGCGGGTGCGGCAGCATCTATGGAGCGAAGGAAATAGGCAACGTTTCGGGCCGAAACCCTTCTTCAGACTGATGTACAGTGGGGGGGGGGGGGGGGAGGTGGGAAGAAGAAAGGAAGAGGAGGAGCCAGAGGACTGAGGGAGAGCTGAGGAGGGGAGGAGACAATAAGGGCTGCCGGAAATTGGAAATTGCAATAAGGGCTACCGGAAAAAGCATCTGCAGTTCCTTCTTAAACATAACATACAAACTTGCACAGCTTTGGAGTGTGGGGGGAAACCCGGAGCACCCGGAGAAAATCCACGCGGTCACAGGGAGAGCGTTCAATCTCCGTACAAACAGCACCAGTAGTCAGGATCAAACCTGGGTCTCCGGCGCTGTAAGGCATCAACTCTACCGCTGTGCCACCCGATACGTTAATGAGTTGGTCAAACTTTAATGCATCCTCCATCAAGGTACTAAGATGGTTATTAAAACTATTCCCACCATGTCGGATAGCACCCAGCTGAAAAATAAACTGTACTTTCTTCAATGTTCAGTCCAATTTCTGGAATTCTACCTAACATCATTGAGGAAGACCCTTCCCCTCCCAGAATTGAGCGAGTTGAGTTTATTGCACGTGTACCAAGGGGCAGTGAAAAGCTTTTGTTGCGTGCTTACCAGTCAGCAGAAAGACAAGACAAGATTGCAATCGAACTATCCACAGTGTACAGAGACAAGATAAAGGGAATAACATGAATAGATTAAGAAGAGCATTGTTAAAGTAATAAATGTTGCTGACGGAGTAGAGATTTAAATGAGTATGTTGCAGATCTACTTCTGCGACTAGCACATAGGGTTGCCAACTGTCCCTTATTAGCCGGGACATCCCGTATATTGGGCTAAATTGGTTTGTCCCATACGGGACCGCTCTTGTCCCGTATTTGACTGCTACTACTTGGATCGTGGGGACTGTCGGGTCGGAGCGCCGCGTCCGGCTCCGCCTCACCCGTCCCGACGTAGTGCAGCCCATGGAGTGCAGCAGCAGCGCCTCGTCCGTGTCCCCCATCGGTCAGCAGCCCGGCCAGATGTCCGGCCTTCGCTTACTGCCATCACCTCCACCCCTCCTTCTCGTGGCCGATCATCGGTTCACGAGTTGGATGGGTGGCACGAATTTGCATGCAGCAGAACACAAAACCCAGCCGGCGGGCCAGCTGAGGAGCTTTGGCCAGGGCCGTGCGATGTCGCCTACAATGTCCGGCGCCCGGGCCAAAACTCCTCAGCTGGCCCGCCGGCTGGGCTTTGTGTGCAGTCCAGCAGCCGGGCCAACTCATCATTCACCCAGCCACGGCCGTCGGTCAACGAATTGCTGTCGGGAATTTGGCCCTTACTGTGAGCGTATGTCCCTTATTTGGGAGGGAGAAAGTTGGCAGCCCTAAGTCAGAGCCAGGGGTACAGTGTGTGGTTGTGGCCTGGACTATGGGCCGGGTGTGCAGCTAAATCCAGGACTGGAGTTCAGGAACACAAGGGGTTGGGAACATGGGTAGGTTTGAAGCTGGAGTCAGGGTCCCGAGTTCCCATTCCCGTAAGATAGACGCAAAGTGCTGGAGTCACACAACGGGTCGGGTGGCATCTCTGGAGAAAAAGGATGGGTGACTTTTTGGGTCGGGACCCTTCTTCACGATGAAAGTGGTGGAAAGGGAACTGGAGGCAAGTAAAGTTCAGAACAAAGAAGGGCCGGCAACAGATGACCAAGGAAACTCACCAAATCCACTGGAACGTCTATTCTATTGCAGTGTAACATTTTTTTTAAATTTCAAAATATACTTTATTCAAATGATAAATATATACAATACATTAACCTTGCGGAAAATCCATCCGACATTTTCGGAGGCTGTACAATAGATCAATACAGTTTAGACATTTCTTTTCCCCAAATTTCCACAAATCAGTCCCCCACTCGTGCCACAGTGGCGTGGGATACCTTCCCTTATATTGAGGGGCGTCTCCACCATACCGTGCCCCCCATGTCCAGCAGCGGAAGGGCGTTAGACTGTGGTCCTCCCCCACCGAGCCTTGGCGTTGGCTGCACCGAGCATCAGTGCGTCCCTCAGCACGTACTCCTGCAGTCTGCAGCGGGCCAGTCGGCAACATTCCCTGACGGACATCTCGCTCTGCTGGGTGGTGAACAATGCTCGGGCAGACCAAAGGGCGTCTTTTACCGAGTTGATGACCCTCCAGCAGCACTCGATGTCAGCCTCTGAATGTGTCCCTGGGAACAGTCCGTAAATCACCGAGTCCTCTGTGACGGAGCTGTTCGGGATAAAGCGTACCAGGGACCCTTGCATTTTTCTCCAGACTCTTTTAGCAAACCCACACTCTGTAAAGAGGTGGGCAACCGTCTCCTCGCCATAGCAGCCGTCCCGAGGGCAGTGTGCGCTGGCAGTGAGGTTCCGACGGTGCAGGAAGGATCTGACTGGGAGGGCTCCCCTCACCGCCAGCCAAGCCAGGTCTTGGTGCTTGTTGGTGAGTTCTGGCGATGAGGCATTTTGCCAGACAAGCTGGGCAGTCTGCTCAGGGAACCACGCCACCGGGTCCATAGAGTCCTTTCCCTGCAGTGCCTGCAGGACATTCTGTGCTGACCACTGCCCGATGGACATGTGGTCAAAGGTCCGGACCTTCCACCGACCACAGATGGGGCGGCAATGTCCAGCTGACTGGCCCATCCTTCTCAACACCGGGGACAGGTAGAACCTCAGCAGGTAGTGACACTTGGTGCCCACGTGCCTTGGCTCTACACTCCGCCTGATGGTGGCCATCAGAATGAGGGCGACGTTGGGCACGCTTTTACCCCCGTTGTCTGCCGACTTGTACATTGTGGCCCGTCGCACCCGGTCCATCCTCGACCCCCAGATGAACTGGAAGATGGCCCGGGTGATCCCTGTGGCGTAGGAGGGAGGGACAGGCCACACTTGTGCCACGTACAGCAGCCCCGAGAGCACCTCACACCTGATGACCAAATTCTTTCCCGTTATGGAGAGGGAGCGTTGCCTCCACAGCTCCAGCTTCCTCCCCACCCTGGCCAGTAACATAAGAATGTGTTCACATATCAACAGGAATCCAATAGTTTGGAAAACTACCAAAGGGTGCTGGATTATCAGTTTCACAGCACCACCATTCGTCCATATTGTGTTTGCTGGGTTCAAGTGTAAGGAATATTTTTTTTATTTGCATCCAGAAAATGTAAACAAGAGCATCAAATTTAAATGTTATACAACCAGGGTTTTTAATCTATCCCAGTACAGAGGGGTCACCAGGATATGTGGGATTGGCCTAATGTATTATTCAGAACCAGTTTCTGGAGCAAGGTGGAGCCGTCCACAAGGGAGGGAGATCACACGGAGCGAGAGAGAGAAGAAGCAGAGAAGGGACACTCCCTCCAATCTTCCATGGATTTTGCCTTTTAAATAAAAGTTTTATTCAAAATGCCAGGAGGGAACTCGTTTCTAAGTTTCTCGGCGCCTGCAGAATCTACAATGCCAGAGGAGCAAAAGGCAGATTTTAAAGGCAAAATGCAGGCAAAGCTACCCAGTATTGAGTACAGGCAGGCGGTCCACTTGTCCTTGCGCTATCCATCTGCTCAGTTACTGCTGGTAACGTTAAACAACACATCAACTGCCTTTCAACAAGAACGAGAGGGAAATCTGAGCTGGAAACATCTGTTCTCGACGTCCAACTCAATCACTGGGAACATAATCAAAGTCAACAACCTTAGGCCAACAATTTCCATTCAACTTACCCAATGTGCAACATACATTAAGGCATTAAGGACATGTTTCAAGTTGCACCTCCTACTCTTAATTCTTTCAGACTCTGCTGCATATGTCCCCAGTCTAGGCTAACTGTGATTTATAGGACAAATCGCACTGGCTTTTACGTTCCTTTAAAATCATCATCACTATTCACACCTTCATTAACCATTGAAGATAAGATTTTATTTGGCTTCAAGAATTAAATGGCTTACACCAGGACCGTTACCAGGTTAACAAAAAAAAAATCACCCACATTCTCAGGTAAAATTGAAGTTGTTTGCCTGTAGAATGATTTCTTCACTATGGATACATCTCATTATTAATAAATTACTGTTGCTTTGACGATGAAATTAAATTCACCAAATTTATTCCTTCAAAATTTCAAATGTTCACAATGCCCTAGCTCTCCTTTTGAATAGGTCCTCACCTTCCATGACAACGGTCTTGATGCCCGATTTATACAGAGGGTGGTAGGTGCCTGCAACACACTGTGAGTGGTGGTGGTGGTGGAAGCAGATATGATAGTGGCATTTCAGAGGTTTTTGAATGCGCACATGGATATACAGGAATGGAGAGATATGGATCATGTGCGGGCAGATGAGTTGGCCTTGGCATCAATGTTTGGCACAGATTACACGCTCAAGTCTCTCGTTTCCCTCTCCCGACTCTCAGTCTGAAGAAGGGTCGCGACCTGAAACGTCACCCATTCCTTCTCTCCAGAGACGCTGTCTGTCCCGCTGAGTTACTCCAGCTTTTTATGTCTATCTTTTTCATTTTTATTTCAGATTCCAAGAGTGTTTTATTGCCATCTGTCCCAGATAGGACAATGAAATTCTTACTTGCCGCAGCACCTGCAATTTTTTGATTTTCTGATATCATGAATTGATCTCCTGAAATGTACGACTTACCATCTTATCATCTTATTATCATTTGCAATCAATGGCAACAAAACAAACTGCAGCACATTTTATTCACACTTCTAATATTGCTGATTAGAGTGCACGGCAGCAACTGTTTACTTGGCAGAGGGAAGAAAAATCCTCACTGCAGTTGTGTAATTATAACAATGCTCTAGTCTTTGTGGAAAAAGTTTGACATTCCGTAAACCGTGGGCATGGTAGCAGTATTGCAAATGTTATACTTGTTGGAAATAAACTCAATCATCTTCAAACAGATTTCAATAGGCATTGAAGTACTGGTGCATAATATACACAAGAATGATTAAACATGCTCCCAACCTATTTACAGCAGCAGGCATGAAACAACTGCTGATATTGGAATTGGAAACAAACATTGCTGGAAATCAAGTATCATTTATTGTCATTCAGACTTTTCAGTCTGAACGATATTTCGTGCCTTGCAGTCATTACATAGAATAAAATACCAAACACACACTCAACACAGTTTAACACCCACCACAGTGAGTCCACCAGGCACCTCCTCACTGTGATGGAAGGCAAAAGTCTTAAAGTCCTTGTCTCTTCTCGCGAACGGGCCGGTTCAAACTCCGCGGCCCGGGGCGGTCGAAGCTGCCGTAGCTGCCGCCCTCCAGTCCAGCGGGCGAAGCTGTTGTTGCGGGAGCTCCAGAAAAACAGGTCAGCAACCTGCGAGCTCCCGACGATGTCGTCCACTAGGCCCGCGGCCTAGCCTCCGAGGCTCCGAAGTTGGGCCGCCGCCGCCGCCGGATCGCGGCCACAGCCCCGAAGTCGGCCAGCCTCGCCTTGGTAAGTCCTGGCTGGCTCTGCCTCCGAGGCCTCGAGGTCGGTCCCAGTTGGAAGCCGCCTGCTCCACCATTAGGCCTCAGCGCAGACACAGACGGAGACGGAGACGGGCGATACGACAAGAAAAGGTCGCATCCCCCGAAGGAAGAGACCATAACATGTTTCTCCCCCCCCCCCCCCCCCCCCCCCCCCCCCCCCCCCCCCACTCAGTATACTCAATTAATCAGTACGTCAGGCAGAATCTGTGCAGAAAGAAACAGGTTTCGTCTTTTTAGCTAACGACCTTTTGTAGGAATTAATAAACACACAGTATAGATAAGACATTAAACGCGCTGTCTGAAACAATGGTGGACTCACCAAATTCTGAAAACAGATTGAACACAAACTTTAATTCTCTTTTTGTTTGTTGATTATTGATTAGTACAAGTGTCAGGGGTTACGGGGAGAAGGCAGGAGAATGGGGTTAGGAGGGAGAGATAGATCGGCCATGATTGAGTGGTGGAGTAGACCTGATGGGCTGAATGGCCTAATTCTGCTCCTATCACATGAATTTATGACCTTTATTCGCATCTGCTGCCTAAACGCCAGAGGATTTCAACCATTTTCTGTCCCTACATGTTGCGTTCCATGACAACATTGGTTTCAACTCCACGCTTTAGTTCCAACGAAAAAAATCAAAAAAAAAAAAAAATCGGGGGATTGATGTGTCTCAATATTTCCATATTGCCACAGCAATAATATCAGGTGCAAAATCCTGAGGCTTTTTTTTTCAAATGGCAGCCTTCCCACAAGTTGCAAGTGCCAGGCACAGAAATGAAACTTGTTTCACAGACATGCAGGGTCAAAACATTATTTCACCTCAGGATTTTTCCAAAATATATTCCCTAGATAATTTTCTAATTATTAAGAGCAGTTGAAATAAAAGGGGAATATGTTTATATTATCATTTATTCATTCTACTACATTAATTATTTTTTTATGTGAAATGCTTTAGAATTTAAACTCTCTGGACCTTGAGAATCTTATATCAATCTTTCAACATAGCATAACTTGCGCCTTATCATTGCTGCATATATAAAAATTATCCTCTGAAATTTCTTAGCGAAAGAGGGCAACACTGAATCACAGAGGTATCGTTGCTGCCAGAGATAGACAATAGACAATAGGTACAGGAGTAGGCCATTTGGCCCTTCGAGGCAGCACCGCCATTCAATGTGATCATGGCTGATCATCCCCAATCAGTACCCCGTTCCTGCCTTCTCCCCATAGCCCCTGACTCCGCTATTTTTAAGAGCCCTATCTAGCTCTCTCTTGAAAGCATCCAGAGAACCTGCCCCCACCGCCCTCTGAGGCAGAGAATTCCACAGACTCACCACTCTCTGTGAGAAAAAGTGTTTCCTCATCTCCGTTCTAAATGGCTTACTCCTTATTCTTAAACTGTGGCCCCTGGTTCTGGACTCCCACAACATCGGGAACATGTTTCCTGCCTCTAGCGTGTCCAAACCCTTAAGCTTGATCCTGATTACAGGTGCTGTCTGAATGGAGTTTGTGCGTTCTCCCTGTGACCACGTGGGCTTGCTCCAGGTGGTCATCAGTTAATAAGTGATAGGAGTAGAATTTGGCCATTCGGCCCATCAAGTCTACCCCACCATTCAATCGTGTCTGATCTATCTCTCCCTCCTAACCCCATTCTCCTGCCTTCTCCCCATAACGGTATTCCAGTTTCCTCCCACATCCCCCAAAACGCGCTGATTTGTAGGTTAATTGGCTTGTGTAAATAGTCCTTACTGTGTAGGATCTAACCGGTGCAATGGTGATCGCTGGTCGACGCGAGCATGGTGGGCTGAAGGGCCGTATCCACCGCGTATCTTTAAACTAAACTAAATATCTAATATATAATTTCAAATCTGCGATTCATCACCTTGTGGGTCAGTTTTCCCAAAAAAACGATAAAAGCCAGACCAGTCAGTTTAAACACTATCATGAGGGAGGTACATGCTTCATGGAGATACAAGGAGGCTGTGGACCGGGGCAGGGAGATTGTGCTTATTTTAAAGAAATAGATACTTTTCCTTGCAGGTTTATAGAATCTCATTGCATCCGGAGAACAGCATGGAGAGGTGGGGGAACCTATTTTATGCAAGAGCACGGACAAGAAAATGGCGGAAACCTTCAGCAGTTCGAGCGTATCTGTGAAAAGATAAACAATTCCTCCGCATCTGAGACCGGTAAAGAGAGAAAACAAGTTTTTTGTCGGTTGCAAGGAAGGTGGAAGTCGGAGTTAGAACAAAGGAAATGTCTCTGATCAAGTGAAACCAGATGACCTAATGTTGAACTGAAAATAAACAGTTCCAATCTGAACTGCTCCTTAATCCTCCTTAATGTGGTCCTTAATTTTATAGTTTGGTTGAAGAAAAATAAAAATGTATCCAATGATATGGCATGGAAAATGGCGTCATCAGAACAGATTTGACACAGGCTGAGAAACGGAGGGGATGGAAAATAGAACTGAGGTGGTAGGAAGAGTAGATCCCAAAGATGGAGGTTGTGAAGTCATGGAAAGTACTGTAAAATTCTTAGAGAACCATTTCTCACGAGAGGGCGTCTGACGTTGAGTCGAGGAAGAGTTAAATAACAGATGGGCATTGTGTGTATTCACAGGTCCTCTTACTGACGGAGCCTGCCTCACGTTTTCTAATGACTGCCATCACTTGGTTCTGCAAGAAATATCCTCGCCCAACCTGCAGTGCACTGATTGGGCCGCTCCTTCAGGCTCCAGATAGAGATACAGCGCGGGAACGGTCCACCGCGTTCACGCCAACCAGCGATCCCCCCGTACACGAGGGACAATTTTACAACTTACTGAAGCCAATTAACCCACAAACCTGTACGTCTTTGGAGTGTGGGAGGAAACCGGAGCACCCGGAGAAAACCCACGCAGTCACAGGAAGAACATGCATACTCCGTGTAGACAGCATCCCGAGTCAGGAACAAATCCAGTTTTCTGGAGCTACAAGGGAGCAGCTATCACTGTGCCGCCCTAATCTAGGGAAATAATTCAGTAGTGTTTGAATTACATTTGTTTCTCATTATGTGTGAAATCTGTTGAATGCCAGTTTCAACCTCCGACATCCTGTGCGGATATCAACTGTTGGCAAAGTTCCCAGTTTGGGCAAGTCAAGGGTTAACCTGTTCCGGTTGTTGCTTGTATCACGTTAAATCCCTTCAGAAATAACGCTTGCATTGTCAGTACAAGCTAGAACCAGAGAAACTTTGCACCAATGAGGAATTTTTCTTTCTGTCTGATCCTGTCTCTCGAACAGTCGCCTAGCTGAGGTTGAGGCCTTTCATTATGAGCCTTTACTTACTTGCATATTTTCATGCTGTAAAATTATGATTTTGGCAAATGTTAATATCATCTGATGGAGAGCAATAAATGTGTATATATTATATTTTATTAAAATAGGCAAAAAAAAGCAATTACATCTTTTTTTTTGCAATATAATTGGAAATCCAATGTTTCTGGATTTTTTTTTCAGGAAATATTCAAGTTCAGCTGATTTGCAGATGTTGAAGATTGCCTTGAGCCAGACCATTTAACAGTGACTTTCAAGTTAATTTATCCTAGTGTTAATTAAAGTTTACCTTTATGCCTATCTTGTATAATCCTCCCTCAACAAAACATTTTGAAGTAGAGTCAATTATTTTTTATGGTTGCCTCTTTTTTTAAGAATCAATGTTACTCTTCATGCCTGAGTGTTTTGGTATTCCATTAGAACAGGAAATATAGATAGAGTGGATATGGAGAGGATGCTTCCAGTAATGGGAGAGTCTAGGACCAGAGGGCACAGCCACAGAATAAAAGGATGTACCTTAGAGTGGAGATGAGGAAGAATTTCTTTAGCCAGATGATAGTGGAATTCTTTGCCACAAGTGGCTTTGGAGGCCAAATAATTGGGTATTTTTAAAACAGAGACTGATAGGTTCTTGATTAATAACGGTGTCAATGGTACCAGGGGGAAGGCAGGAGAATTTGATTGAGAGGGAAAAGTATGTATGAAAGAACTGCAGATGCTGGAACAATCAAAGGTGGACAAAAAATGCTGGAGAAACTCAGCGGATGAGGCAGCATCTGTGGAGAGAAGGAATAGGCGTCGTTCCGGGTCGAGACCCTTCTTCAGACAAATTCAGAAAAATAGATCAGCCATGATCGAATGGTGAAGCGCTCAATGGGCCGAATGGCCTAATTCTGCTCCTATGTCTTATGATCTCATGAGATTACTGATATCATTAATGTTGCTACATTTGAAGAGTTGCAATTTGGTACGAAGAATGTGAATCAAGTTAGGTTAGAGCATACAATTTTAACAGGGCTTCAAGAAAGCAGAAAGCTGTGGCTATGTAATGCTTTGTCCATTGTAGATTGAGAAACTAAATAAGGAAAAAAAGAAATCACAGAATTCTGGGCTTTATAAATCAGAGCAGAGAGGGAGGAGGAGGAGGAGGAGGAGGAGGAGGAAGATGATACATAAAGGAAAGTAGTTGGCGATGGTATTGATGGGAGAAAGGAAACTGCAGGTGATAGTGAAAGGCAATGGAAAGTAGCCAGTGTGGATCATATGTTCCTACAAGTTCAAAACAAATGCAAAGAAGCATACGCAGTTTGTATCATCGTCTCCAATTTGAAAGAAAAAAAAGCGAGAAAATACAAGTGACAATATATTAGAGGAAACTAAACTCTAACCCTCCTTTGGGAGGGTTCTACCCGGTATCATCTCTACAATCAGTTTAGTTTAACCATATAACCATGTAACCATATAACAATTACAGCACGGAAACAGGCCCTCTCGGCCCTTCCAGTCCGTGCCGACCATTTGTTTTCCCCTTTAGTTTAGTATATTTAGTTTAGAGATACAGCGCAGACCCGTGCTGACGAGTGATCTCCACACATAAACAGTATCCTACACCCACTAGGGACAATTTTTACATTTACCAAGTCAATTAACCTACAAACCTGTACGTCTTTGGAGTGTGGGAGGAAACCGAAGATCTAGGAGAAAACCCACGCAGGTCACGGGGAGAACGTACAAACTCCGTACAGACAGCACCCGCAGTCGGGATGGAACCCGGGTCTCCGGCGCTGCATTCGCTGTAAGGCAGCAACTCTACCGCTGCGCCACCGTGCCAAACGGAAACTAAACACTAATAATCCTCCAATGGACAATAGAAGGCTTTCTGCTTTCTTGAATCTTTGTTGTGAGTGTACTCTCTGATTTAACTTGGTTCTCATTCTTCCTACCAAATGCAACTCTTCAAATGTATCCATCCATCATCTCCCTGCCCAGTCCATCAGCCTGCTTCCACCTCCATGATGAAGCGTGTTCTTCCCTCATAACAGTATTATGCCATCTTTGACCCTACCTTTCAGAACGCAGTTTCACACATTCGGACATGTTGACCTTAATTCAGCAAAGAAAGATTGCCAAGTATTTAGCAGGTAAGTCACCAAACCCACCCTTTCATCAACATCAACGGGGTGGGAGATTGCAACTTTCACATGGCCCACCCTGTCTCGACTAATGCAATCAACCCGACATGCACAAACAAGATCAAATAGAACAAGTTGACCTACAACTTTAGGCTGTGCCCGCCATACGCAAGAACAATACACCGTTTACATCGCAAAAGGCGCGGCACAAGTGGTTATACAGCATTCTAGGAAAGGATATCCAATTAAGCGACCACATACATCAATTTTATTGCAAACATTCATGGAAAACCTCCATTAGATACTCACTTGCAGTCCAGTGCCATTTGGAACATATTGCTCCTGTTCTCCCATAAGAATATCAATCACAGGGTGCCTGCCATTCTTGATCACTATTTGCCTCTTTTCTTGCAGCACAGTTGGTCTGTACGATTGACAGAAAAGATCATTCTTTTATTTCAGGTTGCAACAGTATAATCTCTACATTCAGTGAAAGTGTTCTTTCTTATTTGATATTTTTCTGAAAGTCACATTAAGATTACAGACAGGCGACCCTTAATTGTACAACTATGAAGTCTGTACTGTGACCACCTTAATCATCTAATGAGTCATCAATCAGAATGGTAGATATCTATACGGCAGCGGCACATTGGTGGAGTGGTAGAGTTGCCGCCTCACAGCACTAGAGACCCCGGTTCAATCCCAACTACAGGTGCGGTCTGTATGAAGTTTGTACGCCCTCCACGTGACCACGTGGGTTTCCTTCCACATTCCAAAGACATACAAGACATAGGTTAATTGGCTTTGGTAAAATTGTCCTTAGTATGTAGGAATGTGTTAGAGTATGGGGATCGCTGGTCGGCGTGGACTCTGTGGGCTATGAGGTGCTTCAGAGCAGTAACAGCACTTTTATTGGGACACACTTAGAATAAAGAGGAGGTCATTTAAGACTGAGGTGAGAAAAAAAAAAAACTTTTTCGCCCAGACAGTTGTGAATTTGTGGAATTTCCTGCCACAGAGGGCAGTGAAGGCCAAGTCACTGGATGGATTTAAGAGAGAGTTAGATAGAGCTCTAGGGGCTAGTGGAGTCAAGGGATATGGGGAGAAGGCAGGCACGGGTTACTGATAGGGGACGATCAGCCATGATCGCAATGAATGGCGGTGCTGGCTCGAAGGGCTGTATGGCACCTATTGTCTATGTTTCTAAACGGTCCTGTTTATGAAGAATTACAACTTTATGATTAATTTAGTCTAGTTTCGAGATACAGCGCGGAAACAGGCCCTTCGGCCCACACCGACCAGCGATTCCCGCCACCTAACACTATCCAACACACTAGGGACAATTTACAATTAACCTACAGACCTATATGTCTTTTGAGTGTGGGAGGAAACCAAAGTTCCCAGAGAAAATCCACGCTCAATGCACGAACTCCGTACAGACAGCACCCGTAGACAGGATCAAACCGGGGTCTCTGGCGCTGTAAGGCAGCAACTCTATCGCTGCTCCACCGCAGAGGACTCTCTGTATCTTCGTTTAGCCCCAATAATTTTGGAAAACAACCATTTTTCTTGTTAGCCAATGTTAGGAAAACATCCCATTGCTGCATTTTGTGCATACAATGCATGCTGAAATTCTTAGAGTTTCCATCTACACATGACGTAGATAAAAATATTTTCTGAGCTCGAGCTGGAGTAATAATGGAGTAATAATGGTTACTCTGGAGTAATAATGGTTGTCTTGCAATAACTTTTAAAATAAGACATTTAAGGCACAAGGAAGATATTTCAATGGAAAGATTCAATTACAGCGATATAAGCATTTTTTGATTTCTTTAAATTGCAAGTAATTTTATATTGGGATTTAATAACAAACAGCAAGAACTCTTCCAGTTGACTATGTTTTTTTACGAGCATTTAAGTGGTTCAATCGATCCATTTACAAACCGTAATAATAGCCAACACGGAAACAAGTGCCTATATCAATAAGTTTATGTTCGTATTTTTATTAGAAACATAAATGTAAACAGGGTCAATATTAACGTTGAAAGATGTGATTTGAAAGATAGACGATGTAATATTTGAACATGCAATACATGCTACACTTTAAATAATATACTGATTAGATCCTCAACGATGTTGCATAGGGATATTTCACATCTGAAGGACACTTTTACTTTATTTCAATGTTCACATGGAAGACCAGTGGTAGAGTTGATGCCTTCCAGTGATAGAACTAGACTACGGATGATAGAACGGGCGATACAGTGATAGAACTAGTATACGGATGATCACTGGTCAGTGCGCTGAAGGGCCGTTTCCATGCTATATCTCTAATCTCAAAACGTTGAATTTAGAGATACAACCCGGAAACAGGCCCTTCGGCCCACCGGGTCCGTGCCGACCAGCGATCCCCGCACATTAACATTCTCCTACACCCACTAGGGACAATTTTTACATTTACCAAGCCTCACAGGATGATGCAAATCCCACAACCACATTCTCAACGTGGGAAAAACGAAGGAGATGGTGGATGACTTCAGGAGGGCGGGAAAACAGCGCCATACACCTCTGCACATCGATGGAGCTGATGTGGAAAGGGTCAGCAGTGTGAAGTTCCTAGGACTCCACCTGTCAGATGACCTGACGTCCACGACCAACACCACAGCACTGGTCAAGAGAGCCCAGCAGCGACTACACCCTCTCCGTAGACTACGGAAAGCAGGTCTCCCCACTGCACACCTACGAACTTTTTTATAGGGGGACAATCGAGAGCACATTAACCTACGGCATCACTTCCTGGTTCGGGAGCTGCAAGGCGTACGAACGGCACCAACTGGACAGGATTGTGAAGACCGCCAGCAGGATTATTGGTGCTCCACTCCCTTTATTGCTGGACATATACAGGAAGAGATGTATCAGCAGAGCCATCTCCATCATCAAAGACCCCTACCACCCATCGCATCACATATTCTCCATCCTGCCATCTGGGAAGAGGTACAGGAGCATCAGCTGCAAAACCAGCAGGATGCTCCTCAGCTTCTTCCCGCAGGCTATAAGGCTGATAAACGGACTTTGCCCCCTGCCAAAGTATCGCGCACCAAACACCAACCTGGACACACTGAAGCAGAGCCATTGTCGTGCCGCTGCCGATCGGAACTCGTGACATATGTACTTTTATTCTTTATTTCTATTTATTGTTTACCACACACTGAATGGACACTGGTTGAGAAACGCTTTTTCGTTTTCCTCTGGGTATGTAAGTACTCAGAAAAATGACAATAAAGATATACAAGTATACAAGTACAAGTAATTAACCTACAGAGCTATACGTCTTTGGAATGTGGGAGGAAGCCGGTGATCTCGGAGAATACCCACACAGGTCACGGGGAGAACGTACAAACTCCGTACAGACAACACCCGTAATCGGGATCGAACCCAGGTCTCCAGCGCTGCATTCGCTGTAAGGCAGCAACTCTACCGCTGCGCCACCGTGACTGCCCAACATATTGCTGGGGCACAACTGCTGAAGGAGACTGCATGGGCCAGCTCCTTTTGGCCTCTTCCAACTATTATCCTGGAAGGTCTCCTGTGTCCCCAGTGCTAGACATCCACTCCGTCATTGATTTGAGTTGTAGAGAGATCCTTTGAGAGAAACACGGAGCTCCCTCCTCCTTTTCCCTCCGCTCCATGGCAGCCATGATGTGCGTTCCAGCACTCTGGCTGGTTGTCAGCCATGGGGAGTGCGCCTTTGATGGCCCTGTCAAGCCCTCGAGGTCGGCTGTGGAAATTGCCCCCTCCCCCATGCCCACGGGGAACAAGGGCTAAATAGGTCCAGGCATGGAGAGCGACAACTGACTCACGGGACTTTAGTCAGAGGGTAGTGAATCTGTGGAACCCATTGCCACACAGGGCTGTGGAGGCCAAGTCAGTGGATATTTCCAAGGCAGAGATTGACAAATTCTTGATTAGAACGGGTGTCAAGGGTTATGGGAAGAAGGCAGGAAAATGGTATTAGGAGGCAGAGATCAGACATGATTGAATGGCGGAGTAGACTCGATGGGCCGAATGGCCTAATTATGCTCCGATAACTTGTGAACTGGATGGAGGCGACAGCTGCAGCTGGCCTTGGAGGCCCGTAAAATGGTGCCAAAATGGCACCTCTTGCATATGGACTCGGAGCTACTCTGTACAAACCGGGGGATTCTGCTTATGTACAGGGATAGTCTTGCTGAGCGGTGTGCAAAAAATGTATTTCACTGTACCTGGTACACGTGACAGTAAAGAAACCATTGAACCACATCGTTTGTGATTGTTGATTACAGTTGTCGAATGTGCAGCATAGTCCAATCTGCCCAGCATGGCCACAAGTCTCATTTTACCCCGTACTTCAGGGGAAAGGCTACCCAACAGGCCCAATCCAGCAACAAACATCTGAAGAAGGGTCTGAACCAGAAACGTCACCCATTCCTTCTCTCCAGAGATGCTGCCCGAGTTACTCCAGCTTTTTGTGTCTATCTTTGGTGTAACACTAATACTAAATGCACCCACGTTTCAGCACACCAGATATATGCCCCATCTAATTTGTCAGCACGAGTTACTAAAACAATTTAGAGGCTTTCACTGTAGAATGTGTGATTGGATTTTGTTTTTAAATGGAGGTGGGATTTTTATCAGGCAACAAAGGCTGGAACAGCAGAGGACGTAGGCTGTTGTTCCAGAACTGATACCAACTGTGATTTTTTTTTTGCTGATTTAAAATAACAGAAACACAAATTTTAACACCTGGTGCGAAGCTGGGAAAGAAACAAGAATCTATGAATCATTGATAATGAGGCCAATGCATTCGATGACTGGAGATTTTGAACAAATATGGAATTCATCCAAACAAAAGTGGGTGCCAATTTTTTTATTTCCAAGATGAAGGAAACAATCTGGATTTAAGTAACCAAGCCAAAGAGAACACGCATAACCTACAAGATGAAATTATAACGCGAAATAAAATCCAAAATGCTGCGTCTGATGTCAATTGCAATCTCTAGCTTCAGGTGAAAGGGCAAAACCCAAAGATTAAGTTAGACCACATGATCTGGGCATTTTATTGAATGGAATTTCAATACAATGGACTGAAGCAAAAAAATCAACCAAAAAAATTATTCCCCTGACTACAATGGCAGTCTTCACAGAACTACAGACTGCTCTTGAGATCAGAGGCAGAGTGTTCTGGTCTGTGGTGCGGCAGTAGAGTTGCTGCCTTCCAGGGCCAGTGAACCCAGGTTCAATCCTGTCCACGGGTGTTGCCTGTAATAGAGTTTGTGCATTCTCCCTGTGACCATGTGAGATTTCTCCGGGTGCTCCGGTTTCCTCCCACAGTCCAAAGATGCTGCACCCGCTGGTTTCGTCCAGGTTAATGCAATGGGCTTCAATAACATTGCAAAGTGTCCCTAGAGTGCGTAGGATAGCGTTAGGGTGCGGGGTTTGCAGGTCGGCGCTGGCCATGGGGGGCCTATTTCTCCAAACTAAACTAAAAACTCTTGTAGTTTCAGACGGTTCTGCAGCAAGGCCTCAACCATGAGGCATAAAAGCACATTTGCTGATGATCATGTTCCTTCTGCACGTTTACATAAAAGAAACAAGTGACAATTCAGTGGTTGGACAGATGAGAGAGAGAAATGGACACCGACAAATGGGCAATACCATTCATTACGAGACCAGAAGGCATACGAGCAGAATTAGGCCATCTAGCCATTTGTATCCACTCCGCCGTTCGATCATTGCTGAACTATTTTTTCCCCCTCAACCCGATTCTTCCATCTTCACCCCTGAACCTTTGATGCCCTCCCTAATCAAAAACCTATCAATGTTGTATTTAAAAATACCGAATGACTTGTCCTCCACAGCTGTCGGTGGCAAAAAATTCCAGATTCACCACCTTCTGGCTAAAGAAATACATCCTTATCTCCAATCTAAAGGCACACCCTTTTATTCTGAGGAGTCTGGTTCTAGACTCTCCCATTACTGGACACATCCTTTCCACGTCCACTCTATTGTGAAGGAGACAAATACTCAATGAAAGGAAATTAAATAGCGTCACTGGAAACGTGTTTGCCCAATTGTATCTTAAAACAGTGTTGGAAGGAAGTGCAGATGTTGGTTTATACTGAAGGTAGACACAAAAAGCTGGAGTAATAGCTGGCGGGACAGGCAGCATGTCTGCAGAAAAAGAATAGGTGTTATTTTGAGTCGAGACCCTTCTTCAACCTGAGAGTGAGGGGAAAGGAAAACTAAAGATATACTGTAGGAGGTACGTAGAACAAATGAATGAAAGATAATCAATAAGCCTAGAAACACAGAAAATAGGTGCAGGAGGAGGCCATTCGGCCCTTCGAGCCAGCACCGCCATTCATGGTGATCACGGCTGATCGTCCCCAATCAATAACCCGTGCCTGTCTTCTCCCCATATCCCTTGATTCCACTAGCCCCAAGAGCTCTATCTAACTCAAGCAACGATGATCAAGGAAAGGTGGAGTCCACAATGGTTCATTGTTGGCCACGGGGTTGGTGATGACAGTTATGCAGACAGTCAAACTTAGCAGGACGAAAGTGAAACTAGTGCGATGATTAGAGTGGGAGAGGGACTGAGAGATAATGAAAGGGTCACTTAACATTAGAAAAATCAATATTCATAACGCTGGGGTGTAAGCTGCCCAAGCGGAATATGAGGTGCTGTTCCTCCACTCTGACAACAGAGTAGGCCCAGGACAGAAAGGTCAGTGTGGGAATGGGAAGGGATGCTAAAGTGTGCGAGTTGTAACTTATAAGAGATGTATGGAAGGCATACAGGAAGAAACTGCCTATCGCATGAGGTGAATTGGCACTTAATCAAAACCGTCAAAAAGCATTAGACTTAATCTTGATCGAGTAACAGGACAAAGTAACCAAAATATTGGAGAGGAACATATATTTATTTTGAGTTTCTTAGGTCAGTAAGACCACACACTAAGTTACTGAGGGGGAAGATTTCCAATGCCCCCCTCTCTTCTCCCCACCCTCTCCAATACTCAAAGGCAATGTGTAGGATGGAACTGCAGATGCTGGTTTACATCGCAGATAGACACAAAAAGCTGGAGTAACTCAGCGGGACAGGCAGCATCTCTAGAGAGAAGGAATAGGTGACGTTTCGGGCCGAGACCCTTCTTCAGACTCCATTTCACATCAAGACCCTTTTCTCGGCCCGAAACATCATCAATTCCTTCTCTCCGGAGATGTTTCCTGTCCCGCTAAGTTACTCCAGCATTTTGTGTCTACCCACGAAAGCAAGACAGTATTTAGGGAAAAAAACCTAAAACAAATCCAAGTTCCCTGTGATTCTTCATGATAACCAAACCAACATTCCTCTGTCTTACATGTTCATCTGCTTTCACTTTGTTTAATCTTGGGAGTAGGATTTACGGCTTTTTCTAGAGTCAATATGACATTAAGTGTTAACCACATGACTGGAAGTTGTGAAGGCCAGATTGAGTAGAGACTGGCAGTTGCAATTGCTTGCATGACATTGCTGACACTAGATTGTTTATTGAGAAAACAAGACAGCCCAGCAGTTTTTATTAAATTCAATTTCACAAATTGACCTTTTTAAATGAGCAATCTGTATTGATGCACTTTACTTGGGTGCAACAGGTTAGGTTAAGTGCAAATCCAGATATTAAAGAATACAAAATTTTGCTTACTTAAGGCCCTGTCCCACTTACGTGTCCTTGGCACGCAAATTACGCGACCTCGCCGTCACGTTGAGGCGCACGGGCATCGTGTGGCCGCGCGGGGCCGGTCCCACTGTGAAGTGCGGAAGGGTATGTAGACGTGCGCGACATCGCGAGGCGCTCTGAAATTTTGTAGCGAACGAAATCTTCGCGTAACTGATGGCCAAAGTGGGGCAGGCCCAAGACCCTGGCACGACGCAACGTCCCACCTCCAACAGCAGCAGAAGCAGGCAAACGATCGCCGAGCTCGGCCTGGGGCTCACGGCCGTTGCGGATCCGGTCCGCCCCCGCTTCTACTCCCAGAGCCGGGGCCAAGAAAATTGAAGATAGACACAAAATATAGGAGTAACTCAGCGGGACCGGCAGCATCTCTGGAGAGAAGGAATGGGTGACGTTTCGGGTCAAGACCCTTCTTTCAGACTGAAGAAAGGTCTCGACCCAATAAATCACCCATTTCTTCTCTCCAGAGATGCTGCCGGTCTCGCTGAGTTACTCCAGCATTGTGTGTCCATCTTCAAATGACGTCACACGCTCCAGACGGCTGTACATACGCATGTAATCGCGTGCAACTTTCGCAGGACCGTCGTGCCTCAACGCGACCGTCGTGCCTCAACGCGTAATTAGCGTGCCATGGACATGTAAGTGGGACAGGGGCTTCAGGAAGTAGCCGTTCACAGGATTTTACTTACCTTCACAGAAGGCTGTCGATTTTAATAAAAGGGACGTTGGTTTGTCTGATGGTCTGGGCAATGTCCACAATTCACTGCAATTTCTAAGTTTACAGTGCCCTCCATAATGTTTGGGACAAAGACCCATCATTTATTTATTTGCCTCTGTACTCCACAATTTGAGATTTGTAACAGAAAAAAAAATCATACATAGTTAAAGTGCACATTGTCAGATTTTATTAAAGGCCATTTTTATACATTTTGGTTTATACATTGTCTCCCCATTTCAGGGCACCATAATGTTTGGGGGACACAGCAATGTCATGTAAATGAAAGTAGTCATGTTTAATATTTTGTTGCATATCCTTTGCATGCAATGACTGTTTGAAGTCTGTGATTCATGGACATCACCAGTTGCTGGGTGTCTTCTCTGGTGATGCTCTGCCAGGCCTGTATTGCAGCCATCTTTAGCTTATGCTTGTTTTGGGGGCTAGTCCCCTTCAGTTTTCTCTTCAGCATATAAAAGGCATGCTCAATTGGGTTCAGATCGGGTGGTTGACTTGGCCACTCATGAATTGACCATTTTTTAGCTTTGAAAAACTCCTTTGTTGCTTTAGCAGTATGTTTGGGATCATAGTCTTGCTGTAGACTGAACCGCTGGCCAATGAGTTTTGAGGCATTTGTTTGAACTTGAGCAGATGGGATGTGTCTATACACTTCAGAATTCATTATGCTACTGCTATTAGCAGTTGTATCATCAATGAAGATAAGTGAGTCAGTACCTTCAGCAGCCACACATGCCCAGGCCATAACACCCCCACCACCGTGTTTCACAGATGAGGCGGTATGCTTTGGATCTTGGGAAGTTCCTTCTCACCTCAATACTTTGCTCTTGCCATCACTCTGATATAAGTTAATCATCGGCTCATCTGTCCACAAGACCTTTTTCCAGAACTGTGCTTGCTCTTTTAATTACTTCTTGGCAAACTGCAACCTGGCCATCCTATTTTTGCGGCTAACCAGTGGTTTGCATCTTGCAGTGTAGCCTCTGTATTTCTGTTCATGAAGTCTTCTGCGGACAGTGGTCATTAACAAATCCACACCTGACTCCTGAAGAGTGTTTCTGATCTGCTGGACAGGTGTTTGGGGATTTTTCATTATTATAGAGAGAATTCTTCTGTCATCACCTGTGGAGGTCTTCCTTGGCCTGCCAGTCCCTTTGCAATTAGTAAGCTCACCAGTGCTCTCTTTCTTCTTAATGATGTTCCAAACAGTTGAGTTTGATAAGCCTACGGTTCGGCTGATGTCTCTAACAGTTCTATTCTTGTTTCTCAGTCTCATAATGGTTTCTCTGACTTCCATTGGCACAACTTTGGTCCTCATGTTGATAAACAGCAATAAAAGTTTCCAAAGGGGATGGAAAGACTGGAGGAAAGACGAGGTGCTGAGAGCTCTCATATGCTTGCATGAAGGAGGCAATTAAACACACCTGAGCAATGCCCTGAAATTGGGGGGGGGGACTATTTATAAATACTATGTACAAACAAATTGTGGAGTACAGAGGCAAATAAATAAATGTTTGTCCAAACATTATGGTGGGCTCTGTATATGTTATGTGCTACAGCTCAATACTGACGTACTTCAAACAAAAGTCGCTAAACAATATCAGAGTACAAAAGCATAGTGGTTAAAGTATGGAACTAGTAATTCAGAGGCTTACACAGAAGTCTCAATGCACCACAGCAGGTGGGGAATTGAAATTCGGTTAATTCAATCAAAGTGAAAAGTAATGGTTCATATAAAACTACAGGATTTTCATCAAAAGGCAAAGGGAGGCACACCGGCCCACATGTCACAACAGTAACAGCCTTGTATCATTGAAAAAAAAAAGTTACCTAGAATGATGTTGTACATGAGACCATTCGGTCCATTAAGGACAGCACAAAGGTGCAGCGGAAGAGATGCTGCCTTACAGCGCCAGAGACCCGGATTAGATTCTGACCTCGACACCTGCCTGTTCAGAGATTGTACATTCTCCCTTTGACCGCATGGGTTTTCTCCGGAGGGCTCTGGTTTCCTCCTGCAGGCCAATGACTTGCGAGTTTGTAGGTTATAAAGAAGGAACTGCAGATGCTGGAGAATCGAGGGTACACAAAAGCTGGAGAAACTCAGCGGGTGCAGCAGCATCTAAGGAGCGAAGGAGATAGGCGACGTTTCGGGTCGAGACCCTTCTTCAGACTGGTCAGGGATCAGGGAAACGAGAGATATAGACGGTGATGTGGAGAGATAAGGAACAATGAGTGAAAGATATGCAAAAAAGTATCGGTGATAAAGGGAACAAGCCATTGTAAGCTGTTTGTGGTGTGAAAATGAGAAGCTGGTGCGACTTGGGTGGGGGAGGGAGATAGAGATAGAGGGAATGCCAGGGCCCGAGGGCTGAGGGAGAGGTGGGAAGGGGAGGAGACAGCAAGGTTAACAGAATTGAGAAAATTCAATATTCAAGCCCAAAGGATGCAGACTCCCCAAGCGGAATATGAGGTGCTGTTCCTCCAGCTTGCGGTGTTGCTCACTCTGGCCGTGGAGGAGGCCCAGGACGAGAGGTCGGATGTGGAATGGGAGGGGGAGTTGAAGTGCTGAGCCACCGGGAGGTCGGGTTGGTTATTGCGGACCGAGCGGAGGTGTTCGGCGAAGCGATCGCCAAGCCTCCGCTTGGTCTCACCGATATAGATCATCTGGCATCTGGAGCAACGGATGCAGTAGATGAGGTTGGAGGAGGTGCAGGTGAACCTCTGTCGGACCTGGAAGGACTGCTTGGGTCCCTGAAAGGAGTGGAGGGGGGAGGTGAAGGGACAAGTGTTGCATTTCTTGCGGTTGCAAGGGAAAGTGCCCGGGGAAGGGGTAGAGTGGGAGGGGAGGGAAGAATTGACAAGGGAGTTGCGGAGGGAGCGGTCTTTGCGGAAGGCAGACAGGGGGGGAGATGGGAAGATGTGGCGGGTGGAGGGGTCACGTTGGAGGTGGCGAAACTGGCGGAGGACTATATGTTGTATTTGCCGGCTGGTGGGGTGAAAGGTGAGGACCAGGGGGACTCTGCCCTGTTTGCGAGTGGGGGAATGGGGAGCGAGGGCAGTGTTGCGGGGTATGGAGGAGACCCTGGTGCGAGCCTCATCAATAGTGGGGGAGGGGAATCCCCGTTCTCTGAAGAATGAGGCCATTTGTGATGACCTGGTGTGGAACAACTCATCCTGGGAGCAGATGCGGCGTAGACGGAGGAATTGGGAATAGGGGATGGAGTCCTTACAGGAAGCAGGGTGGGAGGAGGAGTAGTCCAGGTAGCTGTGGGAGTCAGTAGGTTTGTAGTGGATGTCGGTCAGGAGTGTATCACCTGCAATAGAGATGGTGAGGTCAAGGAATGGTAGGGAAGTGTCGGAAATGGTCCAAGTGTATTTGAGTTTGTAGGTTAATTGGCTTCTGTACATTGTCCCCAGTGTGTGGGATAGAACTAGTGTATGGGTGATGGCTGGCTGGCTTGCCACGGTGGGCCCAAAAGGCCTGTTTTCACGTTGTTTCTCTAAACTAAGCTCAAATATTATAATTCACCTCAGACCAACCAAATTTGGGGTAGGATTAACAGTGTACTTATCAATGCACCATTTCATTGTGGATTCAATCGAACATTATAAATGAACAGAAGACACAAAGAGACTAAGCAAGTCAGCAGCATCTCCGGACAACATGAATTGGTGGCATTTTGGGATGGGACCCTTCAGAATGATTTGGCCAGAGATGAAAAGATTGGTGTGAGACAAAAGGATTGAAGAGTTGCAACTTGTGAAGCTAGAGGAAGGATTGTAGGAAGAAGGAGAGGGAGGGGAGATATATGAAAAAGGAAAAAAGTACACAAGCTCAGTTAAATGTGGAAAACAAGAATTTGATTTCCAATTGCCCGATTTTGCCATACAATGCATGTCTCTCTAACTTCTACACATGCACAGTAGAGAGCTTGCTGACCGGTTGCATCGTGGCTTGGTTCGGCAACTTGAGCGCCCAGGAGTGGAAAAGACTACAAAAAGTAGTAAACGCTGCCCAGACCATCATCGGCTCTGACCTCCCTTCCATCGAGGGGATCTATCGCAGTCGCTGCCTCAAAAAGGCTGGCAATATCATCAAGGACACACACTCCTCTCCCTGCTACCTTCAGGTAGAAGGTACAGGGGCCTGAAGACTGCAACGACCAGGTTCAGTAATAGCTACTTCCCCACAGCCTTCAGGCTATTAAACTTGGCTCGGACAAAACTCTGAACATTAATAGCCCATTATCTGTTTATTTGCACTTTATCAGTTTATTTATTCATGTGTGTATATATATTTATATAATGGTATATGGACACACTGATCTGTTCTGTATTTGTGCCTACTATGTTCTGTTGTGCTGAAGCAAAGCAGGAATTTCATTGTCCTATCAGAGACACATGACAATAAACTCTCTTGAATCTTGAATCTTGGATGTCATGTTGGAAATTCACCGTGCGGCTCTCATTAAATTCCCTGTCAGAACATCAAACTACAGTACTAACCAGTGGTTAA
The DNA here is from genome assembly GCA_035221665.1 of Okamejei kenojei. Taxonomy (NCBI): domain Eukaryota; kingdom Metazoa; phylum Chordata; class Chondrichthyes; order Rajiformes; family Rajidae; genus Okamejei; species Okamejei kenojei. The sequence continues at coordinate 17,438,205 of CM069133.1, forward strand.
TCATTAAACAAGCCAAAAATTGTTCAAGCTGACGCATTTGGGTATCAGTTTGTAAACAGCATGAAAAATCCTAATTGCCATCTGACAATCTTCGTGACACAAGCTAATTTTTACAAAGAACTTTGCAATTATTAAATTACTTAACCGTTTCCTTTCACCTCAGTCAAGGTAACAAACAATTCAGTGAAACCTTTCTTCAACCTGCCAAACATTGGTCACCCGAAAAAAGGGCACAACAAACCAACATTAATGGAATTTGTGATTAGTTACAAAACATTTATGGTATCTTTATTTTAAGAAGCTGCATTTACATTCTTTAATACACCTTTATCAAATAATTAAACCAGTAATTGGTGTTTTAAAGATTTTTTAATTTAGAGCACACACCATGTGCAGAAGGGCGGCTTTGTGGCGCAGCAGGTGGAACTGCTGCATCACTGGGTCAGAGACCCAGCTTTGATCTTGACCCCGGGTGCTGTGTGGAGTTTGCACGTTCCTCCTGTGACCATGTGGGTTTCCGCCGGGTGCTCTGGTTTCCCCCCGCATCCCGAAGACCCGTGGGTTTGTAAAATTGCCCCTAACGTGTAGGCAGTGGGATAGCAGAGAACCAGTGTGAATGGGTGAATGAAGATGGGCTGTAGGGCCTGTTTTCATGCTGCATCTCTGAACCAACACTCTCCTCACATGTCCTTCCACTCTTATTATTCCCTGAAAATTCATTCAATTTTCTCAACCTGTTTACAGTTTAAATTAGCCATAAACTCCCTCTATGTGCACTTCAAACACCCAAGTTCAAAAAAATGTGAAAGGAGAAATTGACAACACTGGAGTCATTCAGCCGTGGAATTCATATCTGTCGACAATAAGCTATTCCAAGCACTGTAACTGTAGTTCTCAAACAATCGCTGTGTTGCTTGCAGTACAACTCAAGGACCAGGAATAAAATGATGAGAGAGGCGAAAAAGGAAGAAAACTTTCACAACAGTAGCCTGTAAGTTTATTCTTCAGAAAATGTCTCCTATCTCATTATTTCATACTTGTCATCTCTATCAATGATTTGGATGAGAACGGACAAGGCGTGGTTAGAAAATATGCAGATGACACTAAAGTGCAGGGTGGTATTGTAGATAGCGCAGATGGTTGTCAAAAACTGCAGCAGGATGTTGGTCGGTTGGGCAGGTGGGCTGAGGAAATGGTGGATGACACAAAGCTGGGTGGCAGTGTGAACGGTGAAGAGGATGTTAGGAGGTTGCAGGGTGACCTGGACAGGTTGAGTGAGTGGGCAGATGCGTGGCAGATGCAGTATAATATAGATAAATGTGAGGTTATCCACTTTGGCAGCAAAAACAAGGGGGCAGATTGTTGTCTCAATGGGGCTAGGTTAGGTAAGGGGGAAGTGTAGCAAGACCTGGGCGTCCTTGTACATTGAAAGTTGGCGTGCAGGTACAGCAGGCAGTGAAGAAAGCTAATGGAATGTTGGCTTTCATAACAAGAGGATTTCAGTATAGGAGTAAAGAGGTTCTTCTGCAGTTGTATAGGGCTCTGGTGAGACCACATCTGGAGTATTGTGTACAGTTTTGGTCTCCTAATTTGAGGAAGGACATCCTTGTGATTGAGGTAGTGCAGCGTAGGTTCACGAGATTGATCCCTGGGATGGCGGGACTGTCATATGAGGAAAGATTGAAAAGACTAGGCTTGTATTCACTGGAGTTCAGAAGGATGAGGGGCAATCTTACAGAAACATATAAAATTACAAAAGGACTGGACAAGCTAGATGCAGGAAAAATGTTCCCAATGTTGGGCGAGTCCAGAACCAGGGGCCACAGTCTTAGAATAAAGGGGAGGTCATTTAAGACTGAGGTGAGAAAAAACATTTTCACCCAGAGAGTTGTGAATTTATGGAATTCCCTGCCACAGAGGGCAGTGGAGGCCAAGTCACTGGATGGATTTAAGAGAGAGTTAGATAGAGCTCTAGGGGCTAGTGGAGTCAAGGGATATGGGGAGAAGGCAGGCACGGGTTATTGATAGGGGACGATCAGCCATGATCACAATGAATGGCGGTGCTGACTCGAAGGGCCGAATGGCCTCCTCCTGCACCTATTTTCTATGTTTCTATGTAGTTGAATGCAGAAAATGTGCAGTGTTACATTTTGGAAAGTCAAACCAGGGCAGGACCTTCACAGTGGTAGGGTTCTGTGGAGTGTCGTGGAGTAGAGGCATCTAGGACTGCAAGTGTATAGCTCCTTGAAAGTGGGCCCATAAGTAGATAGAGTGGTCATGAAGGCTTTTGCACATTGGCCTTCATCATTCAGAATATTGAGTATGGAAGTTGGGAGGTCATGTAACAGCTATACAAGACATCAGCGAGGACATATTGTGTTCAGATTTGGTCACCCTGTTATGGGAAATGGTCCATGTCGATGGACCTCAGATTTTCCCTCCAGAGTTTAGCACTCACCTACATATTAGGTGCAATTCACAATGCCAAATTAATCTGGGAACTTTTGAATGTTTGGAATAAGGGAGGAAACCCATGTTCTTCTTCAAGGGAGGACATGCAAATTTCACACGGACAGTACCCGTGATCACGACTGAACCTGGGTCTCTGATGAGGCAGAGGTTCTACCATCTCTGCACCTTTGTCAGTGATTTAAGGTTACGTTTTTTCCTTGGAAGAAAGGAGAGCAAAGAGAGGTTTAATTAAAATGCATCGCGTTATTGGGGATGAGACAGAAAATAGAAAGGATCTCAAATTCACACAAGAGTTGCCCGATGACAGACGGATAGGAAATGTAGCAAAATGATACTTCTGGAGTAACCCAGCGGGTCAGGCAGCATATCTGAAGGACATGGATAGGTGATGTTTCAGGTCGGGACCCCTCTTCAAACATTGATGTTTATGACAAACCTATAATTGTTATCGATACAAGATGCCAGCACCAATCCATGTGGTACACCATTGCTCCTAGACTTCCAATCACAAACACATCTCTCCATTATTGCCCTCTGATGATCTACACCAGGAGAGGGTGCCCTGAGCATTCAAAGGCAGTAGCGGAAAAAGGCAAAGGTAAGATTTAACTTTATTACCTGGAATATCCTCCTTGCTTAGCAACTGCTGCCAATGAAAAGGTGCAGTCAATGGTTGCCAGGTGACCAATTGCCTTTCTTATTCCATGGTAGTGCTCACCAAACTGACTGTGCATGAACAGAATGAGAATTACATTGAGAAAATCAGTCAAAGCACAATAAACATTCCTTCAACAAGTTAATATACATTTCCCGTGAATCATGGTACAGTATTTTCATCACCATACACACATGCATTAGATTTTAAAACGTAATTAAAGAAATCAACTGAATAATTTTCTCCAAACCACAAAAATGACTATTTTCACTCGGACTTTAGGGTGGAGTTGCTGCCTTACAACGCCAGAGACCCCGGTTCGATCCTGACTACGGGTGCTGTCTGTACGGAGTTTGTACGTTCTCCCCATGACCTGCGTGGCTTTCCCCTGGTGCCCCGGTTTCCCCCCACACTCCAAAGACGTACAGGTTTGAAGGTTAATCGACATCAGTGAGGATTGTAAATTATGTGTAGGATAGTGTTAGTGTACGAGTACCATTGGTCGTCTTGTTCCCATGCTGTATCTCTAAACTAAACACACTGGAAAAATATTTTCTTCTCTAATATGCTATTAAATCGTCTAACAATTATCTTTAATCTATGTTCCTTGGTTACCGATTTCTCTGCCAACGAGGTCCTTCCATAAATCTTCCATTTTTATTTGCACGCATAATTTAATTGCCTTTTTCCTGCACAGCCACCTCCAGTTCAAAGAAAATAGCCCAGTCTGTGGCCTGAATTTCCCCATTGTGCCGCCATTCTCAAAGCTCTCCCGTAGTTTCCCTAAAGCTAATCGCATTCTTCCAATAAACTGGTGACCAGAACTACACACGGTCCTCTAAATGCGGCCTAACTGCTCCTTTCATATCAGGACCTTCAAGGGCAATGTCGATAGTGACAGTTCTTAAGTTCTCGGAGCAGAATAAGACCATTTGGCCCATCAAGTCTACTCCACCATTCAATCATGGCCGATCTATCTTTCCCTCTCAACCAAATTCTCCTCCATTCGCCCCATAACCCCTGACACCCGTACTAATCCAGAATCTGCCAATCTCTGCCTTAACGATATCTACTGACTTGGCCTCCACAGCCTTCTGTGGCAATGAATTCCACAGATTTACCACCCTCTGACCAAATAAATTTCTTCTCATCTCCTTTCTAAAAGGTACATCCGTTTATTCGGAGGCTGGCCTCTGGTCCTCGACTCTCCCAATAGTGGAAACATCCTCTCCGCATCTACTCTATCCAGGCCTTTCACTATTCGGTGGGGTGGGAGATTGCAACCTGCACGTGGTCCTCCCTGTTTCAACGAATGCAATCAACCTGGCGTGCACAATCAAATAAGATCAAATGGAACAAGTTGTCCTACAACGTTAGGCTGTGGACGCCATACGCAAGATGAAGATGACTATTTTGTAAGTTTCAATGAAGTCTTCCCCCTCAACCTTCCAAACTCCAGCAAGTACAGGCCCAGTGCCGTCAAACGTTCATCATATGTCTACCCAATCCTTCCTGGGATCATTTTCATAAACCTCCTCTGGACCGTCTCCAATGTGTGGGACAGGTGTGAAACCAGCAGCACTCTCATGCTTGATCGGGACAAAGCACATTGACTGAAACTCAATAGACTGGAGATGATTTAAATAATAATGTGTTTTTTTTGTTTTAGAACTAGCAGGATTGTTTATGGAATTTAATCATGCTGAAATGCCTACCTACTTTATTTTAAACTGGAAACCATTTCCAGCCATGTACTATGGGTGCACATACCCTCTTGATTCCCAGGAAGCCAACCTATCTAAAGTGGTAGACACAAAATGCTAGAGTATCTCAGCGGAACAGGCAGCATCTCTGGAGAAAAGGAATCGGTGACGTTTCAGGTCGAGACCAATCTTCAGACGAAGAGTCAGGGCAGAGGGAAACTAATCTACTCCTGTGTCAAGCTGCTTAACCACAGATTTACATTTAAGTTACAACTATTAAAATTAGAGGGTTTGGACGTGCACTAATATCAAACATCACCAATAACCAGTCAACAACATACGCGCTGGTTATTGATAATTGCATAATTACATTATCACTTGGATACTTTTAATGTTTTGCTAATCGTGCTAATACATCTGTGTCACTGCTATGACTGTTTAGTTTCAAGATATTTCGAGGAAACAGGCCCTTTGGCCCACTGAGTCCATGCCGACCAGCGATCCCCGCACGTTAACACTATCCTACACCCACTAGGGACAATTCTTACATTTACACCAAGCCAATTAACCTCCAAACCTGTACGTCTTTGGAGTTAGGGAGGAAACTGAAGATCTCGGAGAAAACCCACGCAGGTCACGGGGAGAACGTACAAACTCCGTACAGACGGCACCCGTAGTCGGGATCGAACCCGGGTCTCCAGCGCTGCATTCGCTGTAAGGCAGCAACTCTACCGCTGCGCCACTGTGACTGTTCACAACTGTTGAATGAGAAATCTATGCAAAACGTGACAGTCCAATAGCTGATAAACTTCCGATACTAATTTATTGCCATTGTATTTCTACGTTGCTATGCCAGAACAGCAGAAATACAATGCACTAACAGAACATCTTTAGACTACAGATCTTGACTGAAGCACCAACTTCCAAAACAAAAATGTGTACATGCTGATCAATTTAATTTCACGTTTGCATTCCCTAACTTTTTTATTGCTTCTACAATCAGGCTAACAAAGAGTTAATAGGCTTGACATACTCCAGCAGTTGTAGCCACTCTGCACTGCAGTCGAGGGCAAGCTGCTCACGAAGCCGGCACAAGCACCGGTACTGCTCTACAATGAATGGGGTGTGGAAGCGAACAACGGCTTTTGTACTGCAGGGAGAAAAAAAGGGAACAGAACCAAGGTCACCAAAGTATTCGTTATGTCACTACCGGAGGAAGTTTGATTCAGAATGGCTCTTTCTGAATTCACCTTGAAAAAAAATGAATGGAAAAAAAAAAAATTTGCTGTTATACAAAGTCAATATTCCACACAGTTCATTATGTCACAGGAGGCATCCAATAATTACCTTGCAGCTCTTCAAAGTAGATCGGACGATCTTTCAAATATCAGAACCTTGCTTGCGTAAATAGGTATAATGAACAGGAAAATAAAGTTACTTCATTATGTCATAGGTGCGGACTCGATGGGCCGAAGGGCCTATTTCCGCGCTGTATTCCTACACGAAATTAAACTAATCATAAAGCTGGAATTCTTCATAAACAGGACAGTTTGTCCCACTAAAAGTGCTGTTATTATTGCTCTAAAACCGGTACAGGTGCAATCTTTGGGATTGCGCAAAGCAGATCTGCAATGGCCCAGCAGAAAGTGCCAAAAGTTGTGGAGTGCAGTGGGGAGACAAACCACTTAACGCATATTTAAACAATTTATCACACTTAGCATATAAAAAAACAAAATCACCAAATTATGGAATGATACAGCACAAAAGGTCACAGTTAGTAGTCTGTGGCAGTTTAATAGTTTTTCCCTATTTATATTCTTATATACACTAAGAAACCCTCTGCGCATCCCTCTGCAATTGGATCCTTGACTTCCTCATCCACAGACCACAGTCTGTTCGAATTGGCGGAAACACTTCATCCTCAAACTTACAAAATTCTTAAGGGGTTGGACAGGCTAGATGCAGGAAGATTGTTCCCGATGTTGGGGAAGTCCAGGACAAGGGGTCACAGCTTAAGGATAAGGGGGAAATCCTTTAAGACCGAGATGAGAAAGACTTTCTTCACACAGAGAGTGGTGAGTCTCTGCCACAGAGGGTAGTTGAGGCCAGTTCATTGGCTATATTTAAGAGTGAGTTGGATGTGGCCCTTGTGGCTAAGGGGATCAGAGGGTATGGAGAGAAGGCAGGTACGGGATACTGAGTTGGATGATCAGCCATGATCATATTGAATGGCGGTGCAGGCTCGAAGGGCTGAACTACTCCTGCACCTAATTTCTATCCTCAGTAACGATTAGTACGGGAGCGCCTCACGGCTGCGTGCTCAGCCCCCTGCTTTACTCACTCTATACCCATTACTGCGTAGCCGGACATAGTGCGAGCCCCATCATCAAGGTCGCCAACGACACCACTGTCGTTGGACGAATCACAGATGGGGACGAGTTTGGAAGTGAGATCGACCGACTGACCAAATGGTGCCGGCACAACAACCTGGCTCTCAACATCAGTAAGACCAAGGAACTGCTTGTGGACACTGGAAGGATGAGGACCCACAATCCTGTTCACATCAACAGGGAGGGTCAAAAACTTCAAATTCCTGGCCGTGCATATTTCCGACGATCTTTTCTGGACCCAGCACACCGATGCAATTATAAAGAGGGCACATCAGCAAAACATTTGGAATGTCGAAGAGGATTCTCCTAAACGTCTTCAGGTGCACGGAAGAGAGCATTCCGAATGGTTGCATAGTGGCCAGGTTCGGAAACTTGAACGTCCAGGAGCGGAAAAGACTACAAAAAGTTGTGACCACTGCCCAGTCCATCACCAGCTTTGACCTCTCCACTGTCGAAGGGGTCTATCGTAGTCGCTGCCTCAAAAAGGCTGCCAACATTATGAAAGACCCGCACCATCCTGACCACTCCAGGAAGGTACAGGGGCCTGAAAACTGTAACGTCCAGGTTCAGGAACAGCTTCTTCCCTGTCGCCATCAGGCTATTAAACACTACAACCAATAAGCTCTGTGCCCTGAATTGCAAAAGACTATATTATTATTGCACTATATTTGTTATTTATTGAACATTTTTTTCTCTTTACCCGTTACGTACTATGTTTACATATTCTGTTGTGCTGCAGCAAGTAAGAATTCCTTTGTCCCATCCGGGACATACGACAATAAAACACTCTTGACAAACACAGCTTCTCCATCCATGCATTGAAGCTCATCATCCATGCAACCATTCCAGTAGTTATCTTCTACAACTTCTCTTGTGATTTATTTTATTTTCTAACATTTTGCAACCAGAACTTAATGCTTCAGGTGAAACCAAGAGTCAAGAGAGTTTATTGTCACGTGTCCCAGATAGGACAATGAAATTCTTGCATTTGGAGCAGCACAACAGGGTATTGTAGTCATAAATACCGATCAGATCAGTGTGTCCGTATACCAAAATATATATGTATACACACACATCAGTAAACAGATAAAGTGCAAGAGGTTGTTATAGTTCATAGTTTGTTTGAAGTTGAGTTTAATAGTCTGATGGCTGTGGGGAACTAGCTGTTCCTGAACCTGGATGTTGCAGATTCCAGGCTCCTGTACATTCTTCCCGATGGCAGTGGGGAGGTGAGCGTGTAGCCAGGATGGTGTGCGTCCTTGATGATGCTGGCAGTCTTTTTGAGGCAGCGACTGCGATAGATCACCTCGATGGTAGGGAGGTCAGAACCGAAGATGGACTGGGCAGTGGTCACAACTTTTTGCAGTCTTTTCTGTTCCTGGGCGCTCAGGTTGCCGAACCAAGCCACGATGCAGCCAGTCAGAAGCTCTCTACTGTGCACCTGTAGCAGTTCGAGAGAGTCCTCCTTGACATACCGACTCTCCGTAATCTTCTCAGGAAGTAGAGGCGAGGATGTGCTTTCTTTATGATTGCATCAGTGTTCTGGGACCAGGAGTGATCTTCGGAAATATGAACGCCCAGGAAATCAAACAAGCGTTTTATAAAGAATCAGCATAACATCATTTTCTAAAAAAAATCTGTTCCTCTAAAAGTGAAGACAAGGATCTCAACCCAAAACGTCACCAACTCATGCTCTGCAGAAATGTTGCCTGACCTGCTGAGTTACTCCAGCACTGTGTGTCCTTTAGTACAAGGATCCTTCATGTTTTTTAAAAAAAGTAACACAAGCATGATTTTGCCACCTTCAAAGATTTGTGTGGCTACCTCTACAAGTATCTTGAAGAGACTGTACTCGCTAGTTTAGAAGAATGAGGGGGGACGTCATTGAAACATGCAGAATAATGAAATGCCCGGATAGAGTAGATGCGGAGCGGATGTTGCCACTAGCGGGACAGTCTAGGACAGTCTAGAGATCATAGTCTTAGAATAAAATAAAGGACATTCTTTTCGGAAGGAGAAATGAGGAGAAATTTCTTTAGTCAGAGGGTGGTGAATCTGTGGAATTCTTTGCCACAGAAGGCTGTAGAGGCCAAGTCAGTGGATATTTTTCTAAGGCAGAGATAGTTAGATTCTTGATTAGTACGGGTGTCAGAGTTTATGGGGAGAAGGCAGGAGAATGAGGTTAGAAGGGAGAGATAGATCAGGCATGATTGAATAGCAGTGTAGACTTAATGGGCCGAATGGCCTAATTTTACTACGATCGCTTAAGTGTCTGTTCTCGCACCCACTTAAAATTCTGCCATTCAGTTCCAATTGTTTCTCCTTATTCTACCTGATAAAACCTGCCACCTAGTGCTTCACTGCATTACATTTTTGCTTTCATGCCTTGTATTTTACCAGTCACATGTAAATTTGTTAAATTAGCACAAATTGCTATGTATTTATAGAAAATATTCTGATTTCAATTCTTTTGACACTGAAATGTGTCCCAACATTATATTATTCTCAGAAAAATATGCCTAGAACATTACTTCCCTTTAAATGGTTCCCAAACCTAAAATAAAATACAATATGTAGACTGATTCGACGAGCAGAGATTCCGTGCAAGAGAAAATAACAACTTTGTTCATTGGCAAGACGCTAAGAATCAATTAATCTGTTTCTGTTTCAACAAAGGTCAATAGATTTGCAAATGAAAGAGAGAAATAGAAATTGCAAGAGTCCGTCCAACTGTGGGTAGCGGGCAGGATGCAGGAGACAGAATCAATGCTGTTCGTGTGGATGTTTACATTCATTTCAATGACCCAGACAGGACACTGTCTAAACACTGCTGTAATTTCTACATGGTGAAACCAAAATGTATAAAAATGGCCTTGATTAATATCTGACAATGTGCACTTTAACCACATGTGATTTTTTTTCTATCACAAATCTCAAATTGTGGAGTACAGAGGCAAATAAATAAATGATGGGTCTTTGTCCCAAACATTATGGAGGGCACTGTACACGATAAAAGCAACAGTCCAGCTGGACACTCAGTCTTTCGGGTGCAATAACAACATTTAATAGATACAATTATATTTAAAGAACACTTAGGTAGACAAAAATGCCGGAGAAACTCAGCGGGTGAGGCAGAATCTATGGAGCGTTTCGGGTTGAATAGGTGACGTTTGGGGTCGAAACCCTTCTTCAGACTGAAAGCTAGGACAGGTACATGGATAGAAAGGCTTCGAGGGATACAGGCTATTTACAAATAGGGGACAATATCAGTTTGCGGAGACATAGGGCATCGCTTGGTGCAGCATGTATGCAAAGTTTAGGGTATAATGTGGATAAATGGGCCTTTGGTGACTATTATTTACTGCAGCGAGATGCTGTCATGACTTTCTCTAGTAGCTTAGCAAAAGGATTTGTACAGGAGCAGAGAGAACACTTGGTGAGCAAGTTTGGCAGTTTTGGTTTCCCATAGAGGGAGTGCAGAGAGGTTCCCTGACTGGGATGTCAGTCTGAAGAAGGGATCTCTGGGGACCATCCAGGACAAGGGGTCACAGCGAAATCCTTTCGTCACACTCTCTCTCTCTGCCACTAGCTATATTTAAGAGTGAGTTGGACTAAGGGGATCAGAGGGTATGAGAGAAGGCAGGTACGGGATACTGATCAGCCATGATCATATTGAATGGCTGCAGGCTTGAATGCAGCTATGTTTTTGTGAGGGATACAGGCCAAATAGGACTCGATTCTCCAGCATCTATGCATGTTCTCTTCTTGTTTAGAGAACACAGCAATTTGGCAAATGGTCAAACAACATTATGTAATAATATTAATTTTATTCAAATAATGTTAACTGCAATATATAATTTCAAAACGTGTGTTTGATTTATATACAATCTCTGTTGGATAGAAAACCAACTGGCTACATTACACATTCTTTGCGAGCAGGAAGGGTCACAATAACCTACTCGCGTTCATTCTTGCAGTGCTTGTGTAAATGTAGCAGTAGTTTCTGCTACTGATCTAATAAAACCCATTCTCCATAAGCTTTTAATCTGAAATATTTTTCACTGCCACTAATCAAATGACCAGATGATACCGTAAACCATACTCTGTAGTGCAATCCAAAGAAAGGCTTTCAAAAAAAAGATTGGAAAAAAAAACCCGGAGGAAACAGACCATTCGGCCAGTGATCCCTGCACACTAATGCTATCATACACACACGAGGGATAATTTACAATGCTACCAAGCCAATTAGCCTACAAACCTGCGCGTCTTCGGAGTGTGGGTGGAAACCGGAGATCCTGGAGAAAACCCACGCAGGTCACGGGGAGAAGGTACAAACTCCGTACAGACACGCACCCGAACCCGGTCTCTGGCGCTGTAAGGCAGCAACGCTACTGCTGTGCCACCGTGCTGCCCAATAATTTTATCAAATACATGCGTAAGAAAGGATGAGAATTACATTTTCTATTGGACTGTGCCGATTACAAAGAAACATAAGAAGAATGAATACGGAAGACAACACACAAAGCTTGGTCTACAACGGAGTCTTTCTTTCAATTTGCCATCTGAATTACTTACACGGACATGATTCTGACAATCAAATTCTTTGGCAATCATTGAGCACCCACACAACGATACAATTTTGCAGAAACTGTACTTCAGGTCATGAATGCATTGTCAAAAGCATAATGTTTAAGGACTGCAGCTGCTGGAAAAATCGACGGTAGACAAAAATGCTGGAGAAACTCAGCAGCATTTTTGTCTACTTTCTATTGTAAAAAGCATAATGGTCCTAATACCATCTCCCAAAGGACTCCTAACATCTAAAATTAAAACAACCATTCACGCAGCATGCTTCCAGAACTTCAGATCATTTTTTAAAACTAAATTGCCACCATCCATTTACCTCCATAAGTTTCAAGTTCGCTGAAGTCTATTATATACTTCATCAAAAGCTTATTGGAAGTCAAAATACACAATATCAATTGTATTATTTAATAATACTTTTTGTTAAACTTCAGCAAAGGTCGCATGGAAACTGTTCACATGGCGTATTGATTTCTGCAGAAGATTTTCCAAGTGATAATATTTTGGGTTAACTTGCATTAGTTGATAAATGCAAAATGCATTTATGGCATTATCTGAATTGATGGCATAAATGCAAATTGGAAAACTTTCCCCATGGCAGATTTCTAAATGTACAACTAGGTTAGACACAAAATGCCGGATTACGTCACCCATTCCTTCTCTCCAGAGATGCTGCCTGTCCCGCTGAGATACTCCGGAATTTTGTGTCTATCTTTGATGTAAACCAGCATCTGCAGTTCCTTCCTGTACAACTAGGATAACCGGTAAAGACAATTACATCAAATACACGGTTAAAATATGAAGCTTTCCTTGCATTTCGATTACCCATGCTCATTTATGATTCCTTAGCTTCCATTTATGATATTGATGCGCCACTTTGTGTTGGTCTATCACATAACATCCCAATAAAATACATTTACGTTTGTGGTTGTAACGCGACATTGCCCTCCAGGTCCCTATAAAATCTTTCCCCTCTCATCTTAAACCAATGTTTCTGATTCTTGATTCCCCTACTCTGGGCAAGCGGCTCTGTGCATTTACCCTATCCATTCCCCTCATGACCCGATACAATTCTATATAATCATTCCTCATGCTCAAGATTCTCCTAAGCTACTACAGGTCCACGGTAGAGAGCATTCTGACTGGTTGCATCGTGGCCTGGTTCGACAACTTGGACGTCCAGGAGCGAAAAACGCAACAAAAAGTTGTGCCCGCTGCCCAGTCCATCACCGGCTTTGACCTCCCCGCCGTCGAACAGATCTATCGTAGTCGCTGCCTCAAAAAGGCAGCCAAAATCATCAAGGACCCACACCATCCTGGCCACACACTCATCTCGCCATTGCCATCAGGAAGAAGGTACAGGAGCCTGAAAAACGGCAACGACCAGCTTCAGGAACAGCTTCTTCCCTACAGACATCAGGCTATTAAACACAACAACGAGCCCTGAGCTCTGAACTGCAAAAGACTATATTATTATTGCACTATATTTGTTATTTATTTAACTTTTTTTTCTCTTTCCCCGTTATAGGTACATGGATAGGTATATGGACGGGAAGGGAATGGAGGGGTATGGTCTGAGTGCAGGTAGATGGGACTAGGGGAAAATAAATGGTCGGCACGGACTGGAAGGGCCGAGAGGGCCTGTTTCCGTGCTGTAATTGTTATATGGTTACGTACTATGTTTACATATTCTGTTGTGCTGCAGCAAGTAAGAATTCCATTGTCCCATCCGGGACATATACGACAATAAAACACTTTTGACTCTTGAACACTCCCAGATCCCTGCCGTTCACTGTGAAGGTTAATGGTGGTGATAAAAATAACGTATCCTCCTTAAAATTGGTGCTTCCTCTAATGAACGCTATTTTGTGAGGTGCCTGTTTGGGACGGGTGTACTCATCCAATATTGACACATCTGCATAAAACAACAGATGCCGCAACCACACTGATGAGAAAGCCACCTTTTAGTTCAGATTATAAAATAAATCCATAGCTTCTTCTGAAGAGAGGTACATTTTTTCAGGTATCCATTTCATGATATCCAATATCCAAGACTGGATAAAGTGTTTGGCATACATTCATCCGCAGTGTCAGGCTTTGCAGAGCATAGCCACCAAGTGATTTAAACACAATAATGAAATGGCTTAGGTAGAGTGGATGTGGAGAGGATGTCTCCACTAGTGGGAGAGTCTAGGACTCGAGGTCATAGCCTCAGAATTAAAGGAAGTTCTTGTGGGAAGGAGATTGCATTAGCCAGAGGGTGGTGAATCTGTGGAGGCCGTGAGTGGATATATTTAAGGCAGAGATAGATAGATAGATTGGTGATTCGTACGGGTGTCAGAGGTTATGGAGAGAAGGCAGGAGAATGGGATTGGGAAGGAGAGATAGATCAGCCATGGTTGAATGGCGTAGACTTGATGGGCCGAGTGGCCTAATTCTGCTCTTATCACTTACGATCTTATGATTTGTCCACACGACAGAAAGTACAACACTTCATAAAGTCATGCATTGATTGTTAGAAGTGCTTTGGAACATGGTGGAAACGTGATGAAGTACCTCATAAATTCAAGGTATAGACAAAAATGCTGGAGAAACTCAGCGGGTGAGGAGCGAAGAAATAGGTGACGTTTTGGGTTGAGACCCTTCTTCAGGCTGATGTCGGGGTGGTGGGAGGGGGCGGGAAGAAGATAGGAAGAGGCAGAGAGAGTGGGCTGAGGGAGAACTGGGAAGGGGAGGGGAAAGAGGGAGAAAGCAAGGACTGCCTGAAATTGGAGAAGTCAATGTTCATACCGCTGGGGTGCAAACTATCCAAGCGATATGTGAGGTGCTGCTCCTCCAATTTACAGCGGGACTCACTCTGGCCATGGACGAGGCCCAGGACAGAAAGGTCGGATTCGGAATGGGAGGGGGAGTTAAAGTGCTGAGCCACCGGGAGATCAGGTTGGTTGGCTTGGCTGGCGGTGAGGGGAGCCCTCCCAGTCAGATCCTTCCTGCACCGTCGGAACCACATTACCAGTGCACGCTGCCCTCGTGACGGCTGCTATGGAGAGGAGACGGTTGCCCACCTCTTTGCAGAGTGTGGATTTGCAAAGCGAGTCTGGAGTGATCTGAAAGGGTCCCTGTCACGGTTTATTCCGAACAGCTCCGTCACAGAGGACTCTGAGATTTACGGACTGTTCCCAGGGACGCATTCAGAGGCTGACATCGAGTGCTGCTGGAAGGTCATCGACTCGGTGACAGACGCTCTTTGGTCTGCCCGAGTGTTGTTGGCCGCGCAGCAGAGCGAGATGTCCGTCGGGGAATGTTGCCGACTGGCCCGCTGCAGACTGCAGGAGTACGTGCTGAGGGACGCACTGAAGCTCGGTGCAGCCAACGCCAAGGCTCGGTGGGGGAGGGCCACAGTCTAGCTTCCTTCCGCTGCTGGACATGGGGGTCCGGGTGTGGTGGAGACGCCCCTCAAAATAAGGGAAGGGATTCCATACCAGTGGGCCACATGAGTGGCACGGGTGTGGGGTAAAATTGTGATTTGGGGAAACTGTATTGAATGTATGTATAGCCTCCGAGAATGTCGGATGGAGTTTTGTATGGAGCATGTATTGTATATATTGATTTCTCGAATAAAGCCTATTTTGAAATGTTTTAAAATTGCGAAATGAGCGGAGGTGTTGAGCGAAGCGATCGCCAAGCCTACGCTTGGTCTCACCGATGTAGAGCGGCTGACACCTAGAGCAGCGGATGCAATAGATGAGGTTGGAGGAGGTGCAGGTGAACCTCTGCCGCACCTGGCAAGACTGCTTAGGTCCTTGGATGGAGTCAAGGGAGGAGGTAAAGCGACAAGTGTAGCATTTCCTGCAATTGCAAGGGAAAGTACCAGGGGAGGGGGTGGTTTGGGTGGGAAGCGACAAATTGACCAGGGAGTTACGGAGGGAACGGTCTCTGCGGAAAGCCAAAAGGGGAGGAGATGGGAAGATGTGGCCAGTGGTGGGATCCCATTGGAGGTGGCGAAAATGTCGGAGGATTATCTGTTGTATTTGACGGCTGGTAGGGTGGAAGGTGAGGACAAGGGGGACTCTGCCCTTGTTATGAGTGGGAGGGATGGGGAGTGAGAGCAGAGCTACGGGGTATAGAAGAGACCCTGGTGAGAGCCTCATCTATAGTCGAGAAGGGGAACCCCCATTCCCTAAAGAATGAGGACATCTCTGATGCCCTGGTAACTGTTCACAATATCATTGCTTTCTAAATACCTTTTCAGCAGACAATAGTAATTTTTTTAAATGCATACTTACAATACAATTCCTATATTACATACCTGGAAATTTTTGTCCATTCAGATGGAATGATGTGCAGCTGGGAATTTTTCACTTCCACGAGAAACTAGAAAATAAAATGCAAATCAATCAATTATTTTTGCATGCTGTTGGTGTGGCAACAACAGTACAAGGGAAGGTGCTTTCCTACCCCAAAGATGTATTATAATATTACACGGTTCAATATATTGTTGTTGGTATCAATACAACAGTTAGTGATGCTTTTGCACTACACTACGGTTCTCGGGACGAGAATATTTACACTAGCCAGCTGAATCATGGCTGTAAAATAGACTGCAGATGCTGTAAATCTATCTATCTATCCATCTATCCATCCATCCATCTATCCATAACTAAAACTCTGATCTTGCGATCTTCTGGGTTGTGTGTTTTTTCTATTTGCTTTGTCCATGAGTAATAGGAGCAGAATTAGGCCATTCGGCTCGTCAAGTCTACTCCGCCATTCAATCATGGCTGATCTTTCTCTCCCTATCAACCCCATTCTCCTGCCTTCTCCCATTAACCCCTGACACCCATTATACCTTTCTTCCAGAATGAATGACAATAATTCGCACTGCATACTATTGGTAATGAAACCCATTTTCAAAATTCATCACGGTGAAGTTCATTATACTTCCAGACCCACAGCACGGGTCTGGTTAGAGCAGTTCAATTTGGACATAAACATTTGGCTTCATTCGGCTTAAGCCCGAGAATAGCAAGCTCTTCATAATCCGAGGAAAGCTTGTTCATAATCACAAACAATATGAACCTATATCATAAATCTTTGGCAATGCACTCACGTTGTGCTCAAGTTAGTGGGCAGGCAGCTGGACTCTTGAATCACTGATCACTACGCCAACTGGGAAATAGATATTTGCAACTTAAAAAGTAAAATCTAGCCTTGGTAACGGCAACGGCAAAGCATTTTTATATAAATTCACCAAAAGATTTCACGGCAGGAAATCTACCACACTGGTTTTGTTCACTGTGGAATTCATCGCCAATGATGGCTGTGTCTGGTGATTAGTGTGGGTGTCAGGGGTTATGGGGAGAAGGCAGGAGAATGGGATTGAGAGGGAAAGATAGATCAGCCATGATTGAATGGCGGAGTAGTATTGATGGGCCAAATGGCCTAATTCTGCTCCTATCATTTAAGAATTTATGAAGCAGAAGTCATTGGGTATTTTTAAGACGGAGATTGACAGATTTTTGATTTGGAAGGGTGTCCGATGATAATGGTTCGATGTAATAGTCACATGCATAGAGAAATTCACACAGTCAACTGCACAGAGAAATTCTTTTTGCATTTTTGCACACGCAGGCACTGCCATGTTTTGACGCCATTTCCACAGTCTAAAGTCCGGTGGCCTGCGCGGTCGATCTACTGGAGCGGCTCCCGATCCGTGCCTCACGCTGGGAAAAGGCAGTAGGCGCGCCACGGCGGCACAGGGGTAGAGTTGCTGCCTTACAGCGCCTGAGACTCGGGTTCGATCCCGACTACGGGTGCTTGTCTGTACGGAGTTTGTACGTCCTCCCCGAGACCTCGTGGGTTTTCTCTGAGATCTTCGGTTTCCTCCCACACTGCAAAATCGTACAGGTTTGTAGGCGAATTGGCTTGGTATAAATGTAAATTGTCCCTTGTGAGTGTAGGATGGTGTTAATGTGTGGGGATCGCTGGTCGGTGCGGACTCAGTGGGCCGAAGGGCACGTTTCCACACTGTATCTCTCAACTAAAAAAACCCAAAATGGCCTAATTCTGCCCCTATAACATGAACATACAATTACAAACCCACCAACATGGTTTGACTCTTGGCAGGGTTTCTCACTTCATGGGCAATTAGAGAAGGGCAAAAATGTTGAAAATTCCTGCAACATACATAACCCATGAACAAATAAATAAAACAAATCACATTTGGGAAAAGTCATAATGAAATTATGAAAACATGCCATATATAGTACAAAATACTTCTCTGATTCTGATTCCCACAATATTTAACATAAAAACATGAAAATTAACCAGTTTTGAGATTGGGAGGATAAATAAGGAAGCATCAAACTGATCGAAGGCTATTCTCTCCCACGATTAAACTATGTGGCCCTTTACAACGCCAATAAGAATACAAGCATACTACTTCTTCCATTAATGAAACAGTGGTCTGAAAATATAAATGAAATCATTGGTGTATTATTTACAATATCTGAACAAAATTAAAAATAAAAATATGCTGAACTGCTCAGTCGCTCAGGCAGCAACTTGGCAAAGAAGAGTCTATAAACTATAATATAGTTGTCTCGTTGTACGACACTGATCATTTTTTTTACTCTGGATTTTTAAGTTAAGTATTGTGGGTTTTTTTTTTTAAATATATAATTTATGATGTTTTTATGTGATTTGCCTTGATTTTATATATATTTATGATATTTGAGATGCAATGCATTTTTTAATGTAATGTTGCCCCTTGTCTGGACCTTGAGTCCGTAATAAAGTTATTATTATATTATTATTATAACGAAGAGACTGTGTCTTCATAACAAGGTGTAGATAATAAGAACACAAGATTGGATCTACCAAGCTTGCAATTTTCTCATAATAAATACTGTTTCTGGAATTACTCACCTGTTGAATCAACCTGTAACAATGCTTCAACTCAAAACAATCTTTAACTTAAACTGTAAATTTGGTTTAATTTGTAGAATGACAGGTTGAGCACAGATTTTCCAGCAACTGATGGTACCGCCCCTCCCCTCCCCACCCCCTTATAAAGCGGGTAAAATCCCGAGAGCTCAGTTGAAATTGCCTGAGCGGCCAGCAATGGCAGTGGACAAAGCGATGGGAGAATGAGCAACAGGGGTCCCACCTGCCCGCGTTAGTCCCATATCCTTCAAAATGGTGTGAATGCATTTTTAAAGTAACTGGCATTTACGCACTCAAAGCAAAACGAACAATTAGGTCATATCAATGCCAAAAGCAAGATGCAACTCCTGGATTAACTGGAATCGGAAACAGGAAAGTCAAACGTCATTGAAGATAACAAGCTTTTCAGCCAACTCAAACTTCACCTCCAATACTCCTCTCTTATCTAAAACATCTGTATTCCAAACAAGCCCAATATGATTACATTTGCTAACTTAATAGAATGTATGCATTTTGTGATACCACACTACCGTGTCGTCATTTCAGAACTAGATGGTCAACTTAATTGCAGATACCATCGCAATGTTAAAAAAAAAACATTTGGACAGGTACATGGATAGAATGGGCTTAGAAGGATATGGGCTTGAGGGATGAGTGCAGATGGGGCATGTTAGTCGGTGCGGGCAAGTTGGGCCAAAGGGCCTGTTCTCACGCTGTATGACGTCTATTTTTAAAATTAACATACAGACCTCTCAACATCGCTTAAAGAAACAGTGTTAGTGAGAATAAATACAACATCACATAATCATTCTTGTCTAGTCTTCTCGAAGCCAACGAGAATTGACAAACATCTCATCTCTCAAGTTGTTCAGAATAAATATGGTACTCTTCAGCGTTATCTGCAGAGTACAGGATCAAACATTTCCAGTCATAAATGCCAAGATACAGTAACTCCTTTCCCATCGGGACTTGCACGATAATCACTGCAACCTCCTCCCAACAAAAGGAGGACTTCTGTGCACTGGTTATCTCAATGAATAGCACGAGACGACAAGAATCTCTCATGGCAGAACATCCTGACATTTATCTGAACTCATTACCGTCATATTATGAAGTTACTGAAACAAAACAAAAGTATTCTGTATCCTAATCTAGAAGTCTCGCTGACCTTTAATACTGGGATGCAATCCATGTAAGTTGCCAAGTATCTCAGAGACGTACAGAACAAAGCAAAAATTAAGGAGAACAGTCAGAGTCTTTAGTCAGAGGGTGGTGAATGTGGAATTCTTGGCCACAGAAGGCTGTGGAGGCCAAGTCAGTGGACATTTTTAAGGCAGAGATAGATAGAATCTTGGCTGGTTCGGGTGCCATGGGTTGTGGGGAAAAGGCAAGAGAATGGGGTTCGGAGGGAGAGATAGATCAGCCATGATTGAATGGTGGAGTAGACCACATGGGTCGAATGGCCTAATTCTACTCCTATTCCTTATGACCTTATGATCTTAGAACAACTGACGGAAGCCAGAGGGCCAGCCAGCATCTTAGCTTAGCTTACTTTAGAGATACAGCGCAATAACAGGCCCCGTGGCCCACCTATTCCACGCAAACCAGCCATCTCCATACACTAGCACCATCCTACACGCTTGGGACAATTTACAAATTTTACCAAAGCTAATTAACCTACAAACCTGTAAGCCCTTGCAGTGTGGGAGGAAACCGGAGCACCCGGAGATAACCCACGTGGTCACAGGGAGGACATACAAACTCCGTACAGACAGCACCCGTAGTCAGGATCGATCTCAATTCTCTCTACTCTACTCCTGCTGCATTCCGGAAGTGGTGGCGCTGTTGTTTAGTTTATTTCGTTTAAATTAGTTGTGTATGTGTGTGTGTGGGGGGGGGGGGGGGCGTGGGAGAAACTCTTTTTAGTCTCTTCCTTCGGGGGGATGCGACCCTTTCTTGTTGCATCCCCCGTCTCCGTCTCTTCCCGTGCTGAGGCCCTATCGCAGAGCTGGCCGCCTCCAACTGGGACCGACCTCGATGCTCCGAGATAAATCGGAGCCAGGATTACCAGCGCGGAGGCTCAGTGGACGGCAGCGTCGGGAGCTCACAGGTCCCAGGTTGGTGACCGGTTTTCTGGAGCTCCCACAACGACAGCATCGTCCGCTGGACCTGAGGGTGGCAGCTCCGCCCGCCCCGGGCCGCGGAGTTTAAACCAGCCCGTTTGCGGAGCTTGGATTGCAGCCGCTGGACTTTCCATCACCCGGCGGGGTCCCCACATCGAAAGCTGGATCGCCTCAACGCAGAGGGAGACGAGGAGGGAAGAAACAAGGACTTTAAGACTTTTGCCTTCCATCACAGTGAGGAGGTGCCTGGGAGACTCACTGTGGTGGATGTTAAACTGTGTTAAGTGTGTGTTTTGTTATTTTATTCTATGTTATGACTACAAGGTATACAATTTCATTCAGACTGAAATGTCCGAATGACAATAAAGGATACTTTACTTTACTTAATCTGTGACGGAAAATAGACACCTAGATGAAGGGTCTTGATCTGAGACGTCAACTGTCCATTTCCCGCCACACATGCTGCCACTGAGTTCTTCCAGTTATTCTGCTATTTTTGCTACAGTTTCCAGCTTCTGCACTCGCTTGACCCTCCTATGAAAAATCTCAGCCAAAATTAAGGATAATATAAAACTTTCTGTTTTTTTAAGAAAATTTTGAATTTGTTTTTTGCAAGTGATGCAGAAAGGAAACAGACCGTCAACTCCAACTTACTATAAAGGTGGACATTTACTTGCTATTTGTAACGGGAATCTTGTACCTTTGTCGGCACCCTTTAGGTGGCGACTCTTTGCATACCTTGAATATCACTTGACTTATCACATGGCTGCAAAGAAAGTAAGTAAGGAAGGAAGGATCTGTCAGAAATTGCTCATGTTGAAAGTTGTACATTAATTTTTCAGTTCAGCAAAATTTGAACATATGATGCCTCAACAGAGATAAAGTGGACCTCTGTGAATTCCTTTGTAAGAATCAGGCTAACTAAGACGTGGTCTGCATTTATAAATCTACCACAAGGATAAGGTGCACGAATACCTCAAAAAAAAGTACTGGCGTCGGGCCTTGGTAAAGGGGGACGAAAAACTGTGGAGTTGGCAGATTCCATTTGCGCGATGTTTATAATAAAGTAACAGGCTTTTCTTTTTTCCTTCTCATTCTTTCCCTTTTTTTTTCTCCTCTCCAGGGTCTATCTCTTAATCTCCTTTCTCTAACTCTTCGACCAAGGGTTCCCCTTCCCTCTGGCACGCTTTCTCACTTTCACAACTCTTTTTCACTCTCTCCACTTTCTCTGTTGATATTTTTCTTTCTTTTTTCTTTTTTTATAAAGCCTTAAAAAATTAAGGGGTACAATGATTGTAATAATATACATGGGATGTACACTGATGTAACCTCTAATAAATAAAGATATTTTTAAAAAAAATTTTTTTTTTAAAGAATCAGGATAACCTTTTTCCTTCACCAACATTGATTTACCTCTTGTCCCGAAACAGTAATGTAATCGAAAGACGGTTTGTTCAGAATTCGACGAATATCCCTGCGATGCTGATGCAGCCGGGAAACTACCTCCTGGATCTCCTGTTTTCGCTGCTGTATCACAGGGAAGTCAGTGAGGTCTCTGAAGAGCTGCGTCTTATCACCGGACCTGCAAAGATTTCAGATTCTAGTTTTACTTGACAGATACAGCGTGGAAATGGGCCCTTCAGCCCCGCCGGGTCCCCGCCGACCTGTTATCGCACCAGTTATCGCACTTCCCCGTCCACTCCCTGCAACTTGGGGAACAGATACAAATTTGGGAACAGCTCCATCCAAGACCGCAAGAAATTGCTATGAATTGTGGACGCAGCCCGGACCATCACACAAACCAACCTCCCTCCCATTGATACCTCGCGTTGCCTCGGCAGTGACACCAGCACAATCAAGGACGAGTCTCACCCCCGGTCACTCCCTCTTCTCCCCTCTCCCATCAGGCATAAGGTACAGAAGTGTGAAAACTCACAGCTCCAGTTCAGGAACAATTTCTTCTCAGCTGTTTATCAGGCAACTGAATCATCCTATCACCAACTAGAGAATGGTCAATCTACCTCATTGGAGATCCTTGGACTATCTTTAATCGAACTTCACTAAACATTACCCCCTCTATCATGCATCAGTACACTACGAATGGCTCGATTATAATTGTGTATTTGATTGGTAGCACGCAACAAAAGCTTTTCGCTGTACCTCGGTACTCGTGACCATAAAATAAATTAAGTTAGGGACAATTTACAGAGGCCGATTAACCTACAAACCTCCACACCTTTGGGGTAGATAAGGCCATAGAACACTGAGAAAACACAGTCAGAGGGAACGTGCAACCTCCACACCAAGGTAAGAATCCAACTCCGATCTCGGGCACGGTGAGGCAGCAGCTCCACCGGTTATACCACTGTGCTGCCTTCTCTCGTTTTTAGAGCAGCCGCGACGAAAAAACAGAAACAAAACTCGCTACACGTTTTAATAAATTAACAATACTGCATATCCTCACTGCTAAAAGTGTCATTTCAAATTTTCATTGCTTCACTTTTATTATCCATTTTTAAAACGATATGCATTGCACTGAACGCCCTCTGTTAGCTCAAGTCGTTGAAGGCCAAATGCCAAGAGTGTTTTATTGTCATATGTCCCGGATGGGACAATGACATTCTTACTTGCTGCAGCACAACAGAATATGTGAATATGTAACCATAGTACATAACAGGGGGAGAGAAAAAAAAAAAGTTGAATAAATAACAAATATAATGCAATAATAATAATATAGTCTTTTGTTGTTCAGAGCTCAGAGCTTATTTGTTGTTGTGTTTAATAGCCTGATGGCTGTAGGGAAGAAGCTGTTCCTGAACCTGGATGTTAGTTTTCAGGCTCCTGTACCTTCTTCCTAATGGCAACGGTGAAATGAGTGTGTGGCCAAAATGGTGTGGGTCTTTGATGATTTTGGCTGCCTTTGAGGCAGCAACTACGATAGCCACAGTGAAATTAACACCTTTGGCTATTATTTTGAAAAAAAGAGCCAGATATTTTGGAAAACCCATCAAGAGATTATGCGGATGGATTGGGGAGGGAAAGGAAAAATAAAATAGCAAATTTCCATCCTGCGTCCAAAAGGGCAGACACAATAATAGTTGCTTATCTAAAAGAAATATAACTGTTTAGTGGAAAAAAGTCCTTTCCATTTTTTTTGCTGGCATTGAAACCATTAAATGAACGCTTGAGTTTATACGTGTAAAGCGTATTCTGGCTAAAAGACATTGATCGGACAGTTGAAAGGATAGAATTCCCTCTTCTCGCCACAGAAGATACATGACCTGGCAAGTGTTTTCAGCATTTTCTGTTTTTATTCCATTTATATCATATCCAGTAATTCATTTTGTATTTACTTAATAGTTAGAAACTCGCAGTGTTTCAGAGAGCAGGGTAAACTAAAGGTGCCAAACGTTTGCAACAGCCTTCCAAAACCACTGATGGTTTTGATGGCACGGAGGCTAGAGAAACTAGGGATGAGGGGGTTGAACTCTCTATCGAGGGCGAACAAGGAACTGTGGAAGGGAATGTATATGATTGTGAAAGCAAGTTGAAGATATGATGAGAGCTTTAAATGAGAATTGCAATTAATTTGTTGAACCCGGACTGGTGTAGGCCAGGAAACAAGCAGCAATTGGTTCTTTTCAGTCGAAGCTTGCACGCAACAGTTTCTGCAAATGACTGCGCTTTTTCCTGGGATGAACATTTGCAATCTGATCCAGCACTGCCAGATTCTAGCACTCATGCTGAAAACACTTTTGCGTTAAGCAATGTGCTTGACTCGCAATCCAATAGACGATAGGTGCAGGACTAGGCCATTCGACCCATCGAGCCAGCACCGCCATTCAATGTGATCATGGCTGATCATCCCCAATCAGTACCCCGTTCCTGCCTTCTCCCCATATCCCCCGACTGCTATTTTTAAGAGCCCTATCTAGCTCTTTGAAAGCATCAAGAGAACCTGCCTCCACCGCCCTCTGAGGCAGAGAATTCCACAGACTCGCCACTCTCTGTGAGAAAAAGTGTTTCCTCGTCTCCGTTCTAAATGGTTTACTCCTTATTCTTAAACTGTGGCCCCTGGTTCTGGACTCCCCCAACATCGGGAACATGTTTCCCGCCTCTAGCGTGTCCAAACCCTTAACACTCTTATATGTTTCAATGAGATGCCCTCTCATCCCTCTCATTGTGTACAAGCCCAGCTGCTCCATTCTCTCAGCATGTGACAGTCCCACCATCCCGGGAATTAACCTTGTAAACCTACGCTGCACTCCCTCAATAGCAAGAATGTCCTTACTCAAATTAGGGGACCAAAACTGCACATAATACTCCAGGTGTGGTCTCACTAAGGCTCTGTACAATTGCAGAAGGACCTCTTTGCTCCTATATTTGATTCCTCTTGTTATAAAGGCCAACATGCCATTCGCTTTCTTCACTGCCTGCTGTACCTGCATGTAGACTGATGTACAAGGATCCCCAGATCCCGTTGTACTTCCCCTTTTCCCAACTTGATGCCATTTAGATAGTAATCTGCCTTCCTGTTTTTGCTAACAAAGTGGATAACCTCACATTTATCTGCATTAAACTTCATCTGCGTGCATCTGCCCACTCCCCCAACCTGTCCAAGTCACCCTGCATTCTCATAGCATCCTCCTCACAGTTCACACTGCCTCCCAGCTTTGTGTCATCTGCAAATTTACTAATGCTGAATCCAAGGCAGGAAAAAAAAAAACACAGAACAGAAAAAAAAACAGAAGATGGCAGAAGTGGGCGAATTGCGCCTTACAAAGACCCTGGTTCGATCTTGACCACGGGTACTGTCTGTACGGTGTTTGCACGCACGCTCTGTGGCAGTGCTGGTTTTCTCCGGGTGCTCCCGTTTCCTCCCACATTCCAAATAGGAGCAAGGTTTCACGGCGTGGGGTGGACCACTCTGAGGGACGGTAGGAGAACAAAGGAGGGACCCAGTGTGGGGGAGGGGGGCACTCGGGTTTAGAATCCTCTGCCCAGGGAATAAGTCTACGTTTGTTTGTTCATTTGTTCCGGTGAAGGCGCTGTGCACACGGCAGCCAGACAAGTCGCTTGTCTTATCGCTATCGTATCATATCGTATCATAGGTTTGTAGGTTAATTTCTCTCTGTAAATTGCCCCGAGTGTGCAGGATGCATAACAGGGATAACATAGATCATTAGTCTGCGCAGACTGATTGGTGTGAAGCGGGGGTTCCCAACCTTTTTCGTCCCGTTTACCCCTGGCAACTTTAATAGCACATAACAATGTTATTTCACTTATTTATGAACAACTAATGAAGAACAGATACCGGTATACCAGAACCAAACACAGTCAGTCAATGAGAAAAAAATATGTACAAATCCAGAATCAACAAATTTACCATCTGGTGAGAAAATGTACCCCAGGTTGGGAACCCTTGGTCTAAAGGGCCTGCTTCCACATTGTATCTCTACATTAAACTAAATACATGAAGTGGGGCCAAATGTAGGCAGTTTGTCCCAGTGAACCTGAGCCAGCATCCAACAAGAACAGGGCTGATCTTTCACCTAAAACACCCTGTCCACTTATCCTTCTATCTCCAGATTCCTTTGAATATCAACACTTTCCAATCACGCAATATTCACAAGGTTAATTTTTCTCTTGATGGACAATATTATACTTTGTACTTAAGGTTTTCCACATTGTTCATAAGGTTGTGATGGCCAAGCTAATGGATATATTTAAGGCAGAGATAAATAGATCGAGTCTTGATTAGGATGGGTATCAGGGGTTATGGGGATAAGGCAGGAGAATGGGGTTAGGAAGGAGTGATGGATCAGCCATGATTGAATGGCGGAGTAAACTTGATGGGCCGAATGGCCTAATTCAGCTCCTATCACTTATGATGCAATCATGACTGATCTATCTTTCCCTCTCAACCCCATTCTCTTGCCTTCTCCCCATAACCCCTGACACCCACCTGTACTACTCAATGCTGTTCATGTTGTTGCCCACTCATTCACCTGGCTAATTCGGCATCAAAATGGCAAGTACTAAATTCTAAAAATGTGCCTTTTTTTTCTGGCTAAACGTACTTCGCTGCATTTTCATCCAGAATCTTCAAGTAGTGATGCACAGGGTCCAGCAGCTGTGGCAGCTCCGACAGAATGTTACGCAGAAGAGACGAGCTTAACTCAGACGCAGCAGCCGGAAGCAAAGACTGGAAACCCACCTCCAGGTTGGACAAAGTACGGAGCAGCTGGTAGAACTCCCACGTGGAGCACTGAAATATCAACATGCATTCGGTTAGGGACTTGGACAAACCTGAGAGTGGTTGCAGTCAAAACAATTCGTTGGAGAGCCTCAGCAAATCAGGTAGCATGCGTGGATAGAAAACCCGCTAACATTTCAGGTTAATCTGGAAAATGTTAACCAGATTACCAACTGTGAACCAGAAACAGGAAATACTTCCCTCGGTACAACCGATACTCAATCTGCCCACCATCTCCTGCATTTTATCTTTCGATTGGTGGCATCTGTGGCTTCCTATGTTTTATTTACGGTTGCAGCTCCTAGACTGTGGAACAGCATCCCTCTTCCCATCAGAACTGCCCCCTCCATCGACTCTTTTAAGTCAAGACTAAAAATTCATCTTTACTCTCAAGCCTTTCTTGATGTCCTCTGAAGGAGGGCTATATGTATGTACTTAATCTATGAACCAATGTTGTATAACGTTAGTACCTCCACCAATGTAAAGCACTTTGGTCAACGAGAGTTGTTTTTTAAATGTGCTATAGAAATAAAAGTGACTTGACTTTATTTGCTGGGTCTGATGGCATGTCACAGTTTTGTCTTTAATCAAAAGGAAAAGTACCCCAGATATAAAAAATGTTTAAGAAAGAACTGCAGATGCTGGAAAAATCGAAGGCAGACAAAAATGCTGGAGGAACTCAGCGGGTGAGGCAACATGCTGGAGGAACTCAGCGGGTGAAGGAAATAGGCGACGTTTCGGGTCGAGACCCTTCTTCAGACTGAGGTCGGGAGTGGCGGGAAAAAGAAAGGAAGAGACGGAGACAGTAGGCTTGTGGGAGAAGCTGAGAAGGAGGGAAAAAGCAAGAACTATCTGAAATTAGAGAGGTCAATGTTCATACTGCTGGGGGGAAAATTACCTAAGCAAAATATGAGGAGCTGGGGCTCCTCCAATTTGCTCTGGGCCTCACTCTGGCAATGGAGGAGGCCCAGCCCTCCTCCATTTTGTTTTTTAATGAGCGAGATTGGCTTAGGACAAGTATAAATTGTCCCTAGTGTGTGTAGGATAGTGTTGGTGTACGGGGATCGCTGGTCACTGTGGACTCGGTGGGCCGAAGGGCCTGTTTCCGTGCTGTATCAATATACTAAATATTCTCTATACCCGAGGACCAAGAATTCTCAGTCACTCACTGTATTTTAGACTACACAAAAGGAATCAATGTACTTGGGAATAAGAACTCCAAGCAAAGTTGAAGTAGACGATCCATCATGAATTATGGAACAAAAGAGAAATATCAATGGATGCATGGCTTCCTCTATTCTGATCGGTTCTTATGCTTAAATTTAACTTGAAACAAAACCTATCGATTTGAAGGCGGTCAGATACCAGCTGAACCGTGATAGACGTGGGGATTTACACAGTTCCCTCAGCAAACCTCAGGCATTATCTGAATAATTTAAAGGGATCGCTCCCTTTCAGTCTTTCATCTTCTTCATCGGTTTCTTCAGCTGGCAATTTGGGGATGTTGCCCATACCCTAACATTCTCCACTCTTTACATGCACCAACACAGAAGCTCCTGGCATGATATATAATGAGTGGCGGGGCAGCACAGTTGCTCCCAATCTCTCCTCAGCTAAGGAAGACAAAGTGAAGAGTCAAGAGTGTTCTATTGTCATGTGTCCCAAAACAATGAAATGCTTACTTGCAGCAGCACAACAGATATATAAACACGGTACTCAGTAAACACCATAATAAGCATCAATAATAGTGCAAACACAAAAACAATGCCGCCAAGTCTATATAGTTAGGAGCTTATTTGGAGATTGCAGTGTTTAATAGCGGGATGGGTGGAGGGTGGAGGCTGTCCCTGCACCCAGATGTTACAGTATTCAGGCTCCTACATCTTCTTCCCAATGGTAGAGACAAACCGAGTGTGCGGCCAGGATGGTTCGGGCCTCTGATGATGCTGGCTGCCTTGTTGAGACAGCGACTCCTGTAGATCCCGTCAACGGTGGGAAGGTTGGTACACGTGATGGACTGCGCAGTGTCCTGGAGTAACCCAGCAGGTCAGGCAGCATCTCTGGAGACTTTTCGGATCGGGACCCTTCTTCAGACTGATTTTCTCCTGTCTCACAGAGTTGCTCCAGCACCCTGTGCCTTCTTTTGTAAACCAGCATCTGCAGTTACTTGTTTCTATATTTTTCCTCAACTAATATGCATGAAAAACTTTTGTAAAAGAGTCTAAAAGAGGAATGCCCAGCCCATTTTCCACTTGCAGATCAATTTACACAGAGAGCACTTTAATGCCTCGACTTCCTGGAGATAAATTGCAAGAAAACCTTTGGTTCCTGTTGAATGTTTCTCAACACCCAAAAGGTAACAGGAAAATACCATCAATTCACAAATTATATTCGCAATACCTGATGAACGTTTATATCAACACTGTACTGTCCTCGTGAAAAATAGTATTATCTGCAGCTCATCAAGTTAAAACATTGTGGAAAATGAAAGGCAAGGGAGCCCCTACACCCAGGTTATTGAGGCTGGGACTATCGCACTGTTTAAGTTAAAGTAGACAGGTACATGAATAGGACAGGTTTAGAGGGATATGGGCCAAACGCAACACAGGTGTTGCTGGGACATGTTGGCCAGTGTGGGCAAATTAGGCCAAAGGGCCTGTTTCCATGCTGTATGACTCTGATTTTCAATCTTTCGATGAATGAGCATTTTATCGCCAGTTTATTTTACATTGGTTTACATACTGGATTATAAACTGATCAAGATGGGGAAAAAAAAATGCTGTGCATAATTTTAGTTTTACACAATGCATGGCATCTTTTTATTAACTTTGATGAATTTTGTATGAACAAAGACGGTTCCTAGTTTCATCTACTCCTGATTTTAGATGCACCCCTTTCATGCGAATAAAGAACAAAAGATTTTGCCCCATGAAAGTAAAATTTAGTGGATTAGTCATCATGCTGAAAATGACAAAATCATCTTAGTTAGCGATTTCATCATTTTGATCGCTGATATTTGCAATGAACAGATTTCTCTGAAGCAACAGTCATAGTGTGTTGAAACAGGCCCTTCGGCCCAACTTGCCCATACCGGCCAACATGTATGTCCCAGCTACAGCAACAACCCCTATGTGACCCAATTGTAATTCATTTCTTATGTGCTTCTGGGAGAACATTCATTCATGGCTAAGCAGCAAAAAAGGAGTGCGGTCAGTGGCAGTCGCATTAAATGCGATTCCTAAACAATTTCAAATCCCGTTTAATCATAAAACAAAATCATGCTAAATCAGCTTTTCAACCTAACCCAATTTCCAGTAAAAAGCACCAATTCCCCTCCACAAAATGTATGTGCTTCTGAGAGTGCTCTCGATATCCTTGACTATCATTTACTTCTCTATTAAAAATGGTATCTGATCCTAATAACATTGCTGTGAGCATATTGCTTTAATATACTATAAAAATTACAGCATATAAAAAATAGTTTACTGACATCCCAAAGGCTCCAAAGAAATCATAAATCTTTTTGTTTTAACATTCACTCATAGATACTTGTACACAGATTATGTTCTGTTCTTTCCTAATAATGTACTAGAGATAACTCCTGAAGGACAAACTGAGACCTGGCTCACTCTCGACATGCACATGTACCTTTTTGTGATAAATACTACAAATTCCTCTCTCCAGATCAGGCAGTTTAGACAGCAGGCTTTGGGTCTTCGCCAGGACGATGGAATCCGATGATAGGATTTCAGCAACAGCATCCAAGCGTGCATTGATTTCACTAGAAATAAGAGCATTGAAGAAAGGTAATACTAACTATCGAGCATAAAACACAAGGAAGGTTTTCAACTGGTGGGTCACCACCATTTGTGGATTTCAAACTAAGATGCACCAAGAAACAAGGCAATTGGCACAAAAAAAAACTCTTCCAAAAGATTAAAAGAAAATGTGCTAACCGTGTGAAAACCCCGCGTTTGAGCACGATAGCACCTTAAAGTCATCTTTATCGGATATTTTGACACAAGTTTAAACTGGGTCTGAAGTGAAGGGATCCAAGGAAAACAAGAACTTAATGCCAGTCTCAAGAAGGGTTCCGACCCAATACGATGCCTATTTGTGTTTTCTAGAGACGCTGGCGGACCCACTGAATTACTCCAGCACTTTGCGTTTATATGCATGATTCCAGCATCTGCGGTTCCTTGTGTCTCAATCTTAAAAAACAGTGTTGAGAATCACTGATGTGAGCATTTACGATGAATCCATCTTTGTGTTAATTCAATTGTCCATTGAATGTAAACATGCAAGGCAATACATGAACCCACACAAGAAATGGAAACATCCATGTTCAATTGTCCAGTGAGTCGACGCAAGTGGGCGTCACAGTGGCGCAGCGGTAGAGTTGCTGGCTTACCGCGCGTGTAGCGTCAGACACCTGGGTTCGATTCAGACTACGGGCGCTGTCCGTACGGAGATTGTACGTTCTCCCCCGACCTGCATGGGTTTTCACCGAGATCTTCAGTTTCCTCCCACACTCCAAAGACGTACAGGTTTGTAGGTTAGTTGGCTTGGTATTAGTGTAAGTTGTCCCTAGTGTGTGTAGGATAGTGCGAGGATCGCTAGTGTGAATGGACTCGGTTTCCATGTTTCGTTTTCACGGGCAAAGGGCCCGTTTCCACGCTGTATCTCTAAACTAAACTTTGTTTATTATTGTTTGTGTAGCAAATGTTTATTCTGAAGAAACAAAGAACTGCAGATGCTGGTTCATACCAAATATATAGACAGAGCTGGAGTAACTCAGCGGGTCAGGCAGCGTCTCTGGGGGGAAAAAAAAAGGATGGTTAACGTTCCGGGTCGGGACCCTTCTTCAGACTCAAGAGTCGGAGTCTGAAGAAGGGTCCCGACTCGAAACGTCATCCATCCTTTTTCTCCAGAGATTCTGCCTGACCCGCTGAGTCACTCCACCACTTTGTGTCTATCAAATATTTATTCTGCCCTGTCCCAGCTACATGCTGCGAAACATCAGAGACCAATATCACAGTAACTATTAAAACAACCCATCAGATTGATTCTGGGCCGAAGGGTTGATGAATGAAGAAAGGTTGAACAGCCTAGCAGTTTGCATCAATATTCACTGGAACGTTATAGAACGCAAGGGTATCCTAAAGACTCATACATGATTCTGAGGGCGATTGGAAGAGCAGACTATTTCCCCCCAAGTGCCAGCGTCTAGAGTTAGGGGGGTTGGTTTCAAAGCAAGGTGCCCCCATTTCACAAGGGGATGGAGACAATTGATTGATAGATACAGCATGTAAACAGATCCTCAGCCCATCGAGTCCAAGCTGACCATCGCTCACCTGCTCACAATAATTCATTGTTATCACACTTTCGCATCTGCTCCTTGTGCACCAAAGGCCATTTAGAAAGAGCAATTAACCAAGGGCATTTGGACAGGGACATGGATAGGAAAGGCCTTGAGGGTTATGTGAGCAAATGAGAACTTAGCTTCAATGGGACACTTGGACAAGTTAGGCCAAAGGGCCTGCTTCCACGCTGTATGACTTCAGGCTATTTCTGCATCACAAAGTCCTGGTTGATACGACAAGCATTACCAGTGATCGGTTCTGACAGCCCCCTTTAGTCTGTTCACTTTCACACCGAAAATGAATTTTGAAACATAAGAAAGCTCCTATCAGCGGAAAATTTTGTCAAAGATCATGGGAACAATGACATCAAAGGGTGAAGTACTGAACAGCCTCTCTTGTGATTGCCTTGTCTGCCAGAAAACACTGATAATAACAACATCGTGGAAATCACCAATGAAATGAATTGTACTTCTGTGATACACGAGACAAAAATGAACTGGTTTGAACACAAACAACATGAAACCAAAGGGCCCTTGTGCAATGATCCGTGTGAAAAAATAATCAAGGAGCTACCAATAAAAAACACCATCTAGTTGTTTACAGGGGCACTGTCCGTCACACATTGTAAAATCAGATATGGAATACATGCCGAGATAAAATGTTACGCTTTGCATAGGTTAAAAGGTTAATCTGTAATTTAATCATCTCCACATAGAACAGAACTAATCCCCAAAGTTACCAATCCAGCTGTACTCATTAATCTTTCATAGAAATCCTTTGAAAAGATTGCAGTTTGATCACAATCCCCAGCATCAGTCGCAGGTAGTCAAAAAAAAACCTGCCCACTGCACCATTTATTCTCCAGCCAGGCTTTTACTGCAGCAAATTCAATGCATTAGTTTCAGGACAATTCCCAACGAGGACAAAACAAAATGTGTAGGAAGGAACTGTAGATGCTGGCTTAAAAAGAAGATAAACACAAAATGCTGGAGTAACTCTGCGGGACAGGCAACATCTCTGGACAAAAGGAACGGGTGACGTTTCGGGTCGACACCCTTCTTCTTCAGTCTGAAGAAGGTTCTCGACCCATTCCTTCTCTCCAGAGATGCTGTCTGTCCGCTAAATTAACCCAGCATTGAGTTTATCTTCGAGCACTAAACAAAGAGAGTAAAGCTCACCTTGCTTTGATTAAAGGTTGTGCCACCCATTTCCTCATTAGTCGTCTTCCAAAGGAACTCTGGGTATGATCTAGGACCCAAAATAGACTAGCTTTCTTTGTGCCAGTGGTCTGCCAAGGATAAGAAGAAATCACATACAAGTTTTTTTTTATATAAGAACAATCCTTTTTTTAAAATTCCATCGGATATTACAGAAATAAATGTGGAAATAAAGCCGTCGAAGGATATTTTTAAGGCATTTGATTGATTCTTAATTAGTACGGGTGTCAGTGGAGAAGGCAGGAGAATGGGATTAAGAGGGAGAGATAGATCAGACATGGCAGAGTAGACTTGATGGGCCGAATGACCTAATTCTGCTCGTATCAGTTATGAACTTACGAATATCAATATTGAACCTTTCACAAGTCTTCCCCCACAACTCAATAGCTTTAGAGCAAAGGGTTACACAAAAGGCTGGAGAAACTCAGCGGGTGCAGCAGCATCTGAGGAGCGAAGGAGATAGGCGACGTTTCGGGTCGAGACCCTTCTTCAGAGCTTTAGAGCAAAAGTGTTTTTGAAGACTCATCATCATCTTACAAGGGCTAAGCTGTGTTGCAGTTTCAAATTTACAATATTTTATTGAATAAGTCTTTTTTTCTCATATTATAAGAATTCAAGCAGAAAGGTTTAAAAAAATCCATTAAAAAAAAGTCATGGATTTACCATTTTACCAGTTGTCCAGCAACTCTGTCTGGTTGAGTGACTGAGAAAAACAGTACAGAATGTTTCCTGGTTTGGTCTTCCATCTGTTGTGCATTAATTGAGACCTGTGGTGCCAGCATTTGGGATGCTACACTTGCTTCCAGATTGTTTTCTGGCGGAAAATGCTGGCCTTTAATGAGTTACCGCTAACCTCTGACCCCTGTGAATCCTCCATTTTGTCTAGACTGCAGTACGATTCGGCACTTGAGGGACACCACTGCCCACGGTAGAATAACACAAAGGTAGACAGAAAATATCTGGAGGAACTCAGCGGGACAGGCAGCATCTCTGGAGAGAAGGAATGGGTAACTCAAGTCATACTTAGGCAAAAAAAACAGTAGAAAATTGGGAAGATAAAGAAGGGAGGAAGGCAGAAAAAAGAAATGCAAGTTTCAGTTTGTGATTTTCTTGATTAGTAAGGATGTCAATGGTTATGGGGCGAAGGCAGGAGATTGGGGTTAGGAAGGAGAGATAGATCAACCATGATTGAATAGCATAGTACACTTGATGGGCTGAATGGCCTAATTCTGCTCCTACATCGTATGTTTGGGTTATTAAAATATAAAACATAAGCTTTTATGATAAGCCCACTTTCATACATATTAGACCAAGTGGCAAAGAGAGACCAGACACTTTGGGTCAGCACCCCGTCTGTAGACTGAATGCGTACCAAGGAACCGCAGATGCTGATTTATAGCAAAGATAGACACAAAATGCTGGAGTAACTCAGCGAGACCGGCAGCATCTCTGGAAAGAAGGAATGGATGACTCTCAGTCTGAAGAAGGGTCTTGACCTGAAACGTCACCCATCGTTCCTCTCCAGAGTGGTCTCTTGTGTCTCCATACCACTGGTCTCTCTTTGCCACTAGGTCTAATATTCTGTACCTCCCAACCCAACATAATTGTGGGAGCACCTTCACCAGACTGCACCAAAGCAGCTCACCATCACATTCCCAAGAGCAATTAGGGATGGGCCATCAATGGTGGTGTTGCCAACAACGCCTAGATCCTTAAAAGTGAATAAATATATATATTTTTTAATGCAATATTTCATTTCACTCTTTCCTCTTACCTGGTTTTGTAAAATTTCCAAGTTCTTTAAAGTTGTTCCATTGATTGACATCCAAGAGGACTCTTCAGAGAACTTCCTCAGGTTACTAGTTAAAAAAAAGTGCCTGTATTATTATTGAAGAGACAAAGAAAATCTCGAATGCATTCATCATTTGCTCAGTTATCTGATCAAATTGCTATTTGCTTTTGATTCCTTTGAAAGAACACTCTCTCTCCCTCTCACTGTGACTTCATAGTGTTTTCCATTGTCTTTACTGCAAACAAAACAAAAATCAAAAAACAAGACTGAAAACATAAAACATAAGGTCATACGGGATAGGAGTGAATTAGGCCATTCGGCCCTTCAAGTCTACTCCACCATTCAATCATGGCTGATGTATCTCTCTTCCCTAACCCCATTCTCCTGCGTTCTCTCCATAACCTCTGACACCTGCACTAATGAAAAATCTATCTATCTCTGCCTTAAAAATATCCACCGACAGCCTCCACAGAGACGAGCAAATAATTTCTCACATTCACCACCCTCTGACTAAACACATTTCTCCTCATCTCCTTCCTAAAAGAACATCATAAATACGCAGCTGAATCAGAGAATTAATGATAGATCAGAAATGTTGTTACACAGCGGTTGTGGGGGGTGAGGAAGAACCTTTTAAAAGTGGTTGGAAACATGAAATGTTATCTATTCTCTTCAGATACTAATCGATTGCCATTTCCAAAACGTTCTTCCAACCATGGATACTGGACATGAGGTCGTTTTCAAGATGGAGGGCAGAGAAGAGGATCGGCATCACCAGGACAACAAGCCTTTTCGGTCAAGACTACTCTCTTAAGAATATTGAAACTTTGTTAGAAACATAGAAAATAGGTGCAGGAGTAGGCCATTCGGCCCTTCGAGCCTGCACCGCCATTCAATATGATCATTGCTGATCATCCAACTCAGTATCCTGTACCTGCCTTCTCTCCATACCCCCTGATCCCCTTAGCCACAAGGGCCACATCTAACGCCCTCTTAAATGTAGCCAATGAACTGGCCTCAACCACCTTCTGCGGCAGAGAATTCCAGAGATTCACACTCTCTGTGTGAAGAATGTTTTTCTCATCTCAGTCCTAAAAGACTTCCCCCTTATCCTTAAATTGTGACCCCTTGTTCTGGACCTCACCAACATCGGGAACAATTTTCCTGCATCTAGCCTGTCCAACCCCTTAAGAATTTTGTAAGTTTCTATAAGATCCCCCCTAAATCTTCTAAATTCTAGCGAGTACATGCCGAGTCTATCCAGTCTTTCTTCAAATGAAAATCATGACATCCCAGGAATCAGTCTAGTGAACCTTCTCTGTATGGCAAGAGGTCTTTCCTCAGATTAGGAGACCAAAACTGTACGCAATACTCCAGGTGTGGTCTCACCAAGACCCTGTATAACTGCAGTAGAACTGCCCTGCTCCTATACAAAACCTTTTGCTATGAATGCTAACATACCATTCGCTTTCTTCACTGCCTGCTGCACCTGCATGCCTATTTTCAATGAGTGGTGTACCATGACACCCAGGTCTCATTGCATCTCCCCTTTTACTAATTGGCCACTATTCAAATAATGGTCTATTTTCCTGTTTTTGCCACCAAAGTGGATAACCTCACATTTATCCACATTATACTGCATCTGCCATGCATTTGCCCACTCACCCAACCTATCCAAGTCACCTTGCAGCCTCCTAGCATCCTCCTCACAGCTAACACTGCCCCCCCAGCTTCGTGTCATCCGCAAACTTGGAGATGTTGCATTCAATTCCCTCGTCCAAATCATTAATATATATTGTAAATAGCTGGGGTCCCAGCACTGAGCCTTGCAGTACCCCACTAGTCACTGCCTGCCATTCTGAAAAGGACCCGCTTACTCCTACTCTTTGCTTCCTGTCTGCCAGCCAGTTCTCTATCCACATCAATACTGAACCCCCAATACCGTGTGCTTTAAGTTTGCATACTAATCTCTTATGTGGGACCTTGTCTGAAAGTCCAGATATAACACATCCACTGGTTCTCCCTTATCCACTCTACTAGTTACATTCTCGAAAAATTCTATAAGATTCGTCAGACATGATTTACCTTTCATAAATCCATGCTGACTTTGCCCAATGATTTCACCACTTTCCAAATGTGCTGCTATCCCATCTTTAATAACTGATTCTAGCAGTTTCCCCACTACCGATGTTAGACTAACTGGTCTGTAATTCCCCTTTTTCTCCCTCCCTCCCTTTTTAAATAGTGGGGTTACATTAGCTACCCTCCAATCCTCAGGAACTACTCCTGAATCTAAAGAGTTTTGAAAAATTATCACTAATGCATCCACTATTTCTGGGACTACTTCCTTAAGTACTCTGTGATGCAGCCTATCTGGCCCTGGGGATTTATTGGCCTTTAATCCATTCAATTTACCTAACACCACTTCCCGGCTAACCTGGATTTCACTCAGTTCCATCTCATTTGACCCCCGGTATCCTGCTATTTCCGGCAGATTATTTATGTCTTCCATAGTGAAGACAGAACCAAAGTAGCTATTCAATTGGTCTGCCATGTCCTTGTTCCCCATGATCAATTCACCCGTTTCTGACTGCAAGGGACCTACATTTGTTTTAACTAATCTTTTTCGCTTCACATATCTATAAAAACTTTTGCAGTCAGTTTTTATATTCCCTGCCAGTTTTCTTTCATAATCTATTATCCCTTTCCTAATTAATCCCTTTGTCCTCCTCTGCTGGACTCTGAATTTCTCCCAGTCCTCAGGTAGGCTGCTTTTTCTGGCTAATTTGTATGCTGGCTAATTTGTTGGCATCAGAAAGGTGGTGGCTCTTTGTGTATAGTCTCGGTGAAGACAACTACTGCATTACAATCATTGCACTTTGGTACTTATAATGATTGGGCTTTTATCTATGGTAATGATTTTACTGGATTTTCTGCCAAAGATTTTCATTGTGCGTAGGATCATAAGTACATGTGACAATAAAGTATCATCATCAGAGTCTATTGGATTCTTGTTTATAGTCAATCATATATGTATATGGATCTTTATAGCTAATTTTGAGTTGGTTTAGTTTAGAGATACAGCGTGGAAAAGGGCCTTCGGTCCACCAAGTCTGCACTGACTAGCAATCCCCGACTAACACTAATACTAACACTATCCTGCACACACTCAGGACAATTTACAATTTTACCAAGCCATTTAACCTACAAACCTGTACGTCTTTGGAATGTGGGAGGAAACCGGGGCATCCAAAGAAAGCCCATGCGGTCACGGGGAGATCGTACACACAGCACCCATAATCAGGATTGAACCCGGCACTGTAAGGCAGTAACTCCACCGGTGAACCACCGCGCTGCCCATAAAGGTATAGCTAACCAAAGAAGGGTCTCGACTCAGAGCAAGTAGGTATGTTACTAAACTTACCTTCAGCGGCGCTGCAGTTCTGTCACTGGCCGTGTGCGCGACTTTGGCGCCTTTGAGAGGGGGGCGGGTTTAAAATGCGCTTTTTCTTCAGACTATTCAAATCGATTTTGAACAGGCTGTTTAGCTGCTGAATAAAAATTGCTTCGACTGCCGATTTATTAAGTTTATTAAAATGAGCGGTGGATAATTCAATAGCAGGAGTAAAATTAAAATCATCTTCTAATGCCGTCAACGGGACGGATCTCACGTACGGGACAAGGCAAGGTACACCGTTTATTTTTTCATGTAAACTTGCTTCTTAGGATGCCTTTAATCAAAATTTCACATTGTGAAAAGGTGACTTAGGACCCATACGAACCGGCAGTATTTTTCCTGCCGATATGGGGTTTAAATTCGCCCCAACCACAACGTTCCAATTGATCGCGTTCCACAAAATCCCACTCCCAAGATGATTTAAATGCCCATTAATTTACGGAAATTAAACACTCAATTCCTTCCATTTGGCCTATAAATTCAAGACAATGAGATTTTAAAATCATGTTATATTGTGAATTCTTGTGTGAATGTTATTTGGACATTTAGGCTTTTTAAAAATGTTAACCTTTTCTTAAGAAATTGATTGATGTTTAGATGTAGTTATTGAATTTTGTAATTAGCTATGATTAGGTAACTAATTATATGCTTTAATTTCAGGTCATCCAAGTAAGATTGTTTCATATTTGTTTCAGAATGCTTCAAACAATAATAACTGAAAATTTCATTTAGTTCTCTTAATTTTTAAGAAAATTATAGTCTTTTGACTGTCCTTGATCACAGCTTTTGTGTTAAGTCAATGGAAAAGCAATGGGGAACAAGATGCTAATTTCCGAGTATGAAAATGGCCATACCTTTTTTAATACTGAAGATATGAAAGTGAATTAGGCGTCAAATTAAGCTTCTTTTTATGCTTTATCTGATGGGATAAATTGCAGATTTGATTTTTAAAATCTCAAAATTTTGTAACATTGCTAGAGCAAGTTGCCGAGAAATCCAAACAAAAATATGCAGTTTGATTGTCCGATAAGAACTACAAGCTCTGGCTCATCATTGGACTCCATCCAACTACAGCGTTATAAGGACTCGCGTGCAAACAATAATTCAATGGAATTTCATAGGTTCAGGTCAACGGCTAAAGAAGCACAATTGCACGCACAGAAGGCGGTCACGGTGGCGCAGCGGTAGAGTTGCTGCCTTACACCGAACGCAGCGCCGGAGACCCAGATTCAATCCCGACTACGGGTGCTGTCTGTACGGAGTTTGTACGTTCTCCCTGTGACCTGCACGGGTTTTCTCCGAGATCTTCGGTTTCCTCACACACTCCAAAGACGCACAGGTTTGTAGGTTAGGGTACACAAAAGGCTGGAGAAACTCAGCGGGTGCTCTCCCTCAGCCCTCGGGCCCTGGCATTCCCCTCTCTCTCTATCTCCCTCCCCCACCCTAGTCGCACCAGCTTCTCATTTTCACACCACAAACAGCTTACAATGGCTTTTTCCCTTTATCATCGATACATTTTTGCATATCTTTCATTCATTGTTCTTTATCTCTCCACATCACCGTCTATATCTCTCGTTTCACTGATCCCTGACCAGCCTGAAGAAGGGTCTCGATGCGAAACGTCGCCTATCTCCTTCGCTCCTTAGATGCTGCTGCACCCGAAATCCTCCCCACAGGTTTGTAGGTTAATTGGCTTGGTAAATGTAAAAATTGTCACTAGTGGGTGTAGGATAGTGTTAATGTGCGAGGATCGCTGGTCAGCGCGGACCCAGTCGGCCGAAGGCCCCGTTTCTGCACTGTATCTCTAACTTTAAAAAAAAACAGTCAATTGCATTGCATGCGTGTATAGAATATTCAACTGAAGTACTGACTTGCAAAGGCATTTGTGTGGGAAGGAACTGCAGATGCTGGTTTACACCGAAGATAGACACAAAATGCTGGAGTAACTCAGCGGGACAAGCAGCATCTCTGGGGAGAAGGATTGGGTGACGTTTCCGGTCAAGACCCTTCTTCAGACTGAGAGTCAGGGGAGAGGGAGTCTAGAGATATGGAAGGGCAGGATATGCATTTTATCTTATGAACCTATTGACTTGTGTAAGAGCAGGTTCAGCAAGACAGCACCTCTGCACTGCCATCCCCATCCCACAAGATACTCCTCGTCAGGTTAATTAGATTCTGAACTCCACTGTGCTAACAATATAACTGAGCTGAGCTAATTCTTGTCTACCCTGCAATCTCGAGGGCTAGCTTCTTCGACAGCCAACCGCTTTGAACTGCTGTTCACAATTGTTCATCATCATTCGTAAAAATGGGTAAATTAACTCATAAGTTCACCGCTTAGCCCTTATTAAATGATGATCAGACTTCAAAAACACTTTTACTCTAAACCTCTTGGGCTGTGGGGGAAGGCTAACAAGTTCATAAATTTATAAGTAATAGAAGCAGAATTAAGTCATTGAATGAAGAAAATGTGGAAATCAAACCAATTTTAAGTTGCAAAGAAGCAAGAGAGGTGGAGGGAACAAAGGGGATGCCTGTGAAATGGTGGAGAGATGACGAAGGAATTAATGTTCATAAGTCATGGGACCAGAAGTAGGCCCCTCAAGTCTACTCTGCCATTCAATCATGGCTGATCTATCTCTCCCTCCTAACCTCATTCTCCTGCCTTCTCCCCATAACCCCTGACACCCGTACTTATCAAGAATCTATCTATCTCTACCGTAAAAATATCCATAGATTGGGCCTCCGCAGCCTTCTGTGGCAACGTATTCCACAGATTCACCACCAACTCCAGGTTTGTAGGTTAATTGGCTTGCTAAATGTAAAAATTGTCCCTAGTGGGTGTAGGACAGTGTTAAACGTGCGGGGATCGCTGGTCGGCGCGGACCCCGTGGGCCGAAGGGCCTGTTTCCGTGCTGTATTTCTAAACTAAAATAAAGTTATGTACGTTTTGCATTGTGATACATTGACCCAGAACAAAAAAATAACAGTTTGCATTTATTATGTTGAGGTTGCTCTACAAAACCAGCATAGTTAGGTTTCAGTTAAGTCGTGTGAAGACCCTTCAAACCCCTACTAGTACTCTAATGAAATGAAAGCATGGATTTGAATCAATTCCTATTATTTTTAATAAAGATTATGGACATGAGGCAACTCTCCCCAAGTTATTAAAGCATGCTCTTCCAGATATGAGTGAGGTCGGTTGCTGATGGTTCGCCAAAGCCTTTCAAGTAACCTTTCAATGTCCTCGGGTATCTGCTTTTCTCTGCACCTTGGTACCATAAACTAGACACAACTAAAGCTGGTCAGGCGTTGCTCCAGAATACACCCAAACACACCCGCCTCCAGAAATCAATGGTAAGTGAACAGAAATGCTAACTATAACTGTCACTTCCTCTTGGGTTGTCGACACAAAATGCTGGGGTAACTCAGCGGGACAGGCAGCATCTGTGGAGAGAAGGAATGGGTGACCTTTCGGGTCAGACTGAAGAAGGGTCTCGACTCGAAACATCACCCATTCCTTCAGACTGGAGAAGGGTCTCGACCCAAAACGTCACCCATTCCTTCTCTCCACAGATGCTGCCTGGCCCGCTGCGTTACTCCAGCATTTCGTGTCTACCGTCGATTTAAACCAGCATCTGCAGTTCTTTCCAACACACTTCCACTTGGGGCTTGGGAGTGCTGCTGCACTATTCCCAAAGAGTCCATTTGCAAGTCGAATCGGTCGTAAGGAAGGCAAAATGCAAAATCACATATTCTGCGAGGAGCAGAATACAAAAAACAGGGATGCGATGCTGAGGCTTTGCGAGGGACTGGTCAGCGCATTTGGAGTATTGTGAACAGCTTTGGGCCCCATATCTGAGAAAGGATCAGCTGGCATTGGAGAGGGTCCAGAGGTTTATGAGAATGATCCCAGGTATGATTGGGTTAATATATGATGAGCGTTGGAAGGCAATGGGCCATCGAGCGTGTGGCACCATTCAAACACGGTTGATGTATCTCTCTCTCTCTCTCATCCCCATTCTCCTGCCTTCTCCCCATAACCCCCGACACCCATACTAATCAAGAATCTATCAATCTCTGCTTTAAAAATATCCATTAACGGCCTCCCCAGCCGTTTGTGGCAATAAACTCCACCGATTCATTCCCCTCTGACTAAAGAAACTCGTTTTCATCTCCTTTCTGAAGTGACACCCTGATGTCGTATCCTCGGGTCCTAGACTCTCCCACCAGTGGAAACATCCTTTCCACATCCACTCTATCCAGGCCTTTCAATATTCGGTAAGTTTCAATGAAGTTCCCCCCCCCCCATCTGTTTAAACTCCACCAAGTAGAGGATTGTTAATGTACGAATCTGTGCACGGAAACACTGATCATCACCAAGAATTTCCCTTCTGGTTATGTGCAGACATCTGATAAATGCAGCTCAAGTTTGGAAGTTCAGGAGCACTGTTGCAAACCCAGATAGAAATTAAGATATGTAACCGTTGTCCCCAAGCTCACCTCGGGTTCTTTAGTATCTTCTCCAATTTGAATTCGGATAGATATTTGATGACTGCTCCCAAACAGGAAACAACAGGCATCTCCAATTTTAATAAGGTGGATAATTGCCGTGATTCTGCAAAACAAAGTGCATCTCTTCAGTATAGTGGCACATTGAAACTCATGCAGCTGAACATCAGGCGCAGTGGTAGACCTGCTGCCTCACAGCGCCAGAGACCCGGCTTCCATCCTGACTCCGTGTCAGCACG
This sequence comes from Okamejei kenojei, assembly GCA_035221665.1. NCBI lineage: Eukaryota > Metazoa > Chordata > Chondrichthyes > Rajiformes > Rajidae > Okamejei > Okamejei kenojei. Next base: position 17,481,913 of record CM069133.1, read on the forward strand.
GAGCTTGTACGTTCTCCCCGTGACCTGCGTGGGCTTTCTCCCGAGAACGTCGGCTTCCTCCCACACTCCAAAGAGGTACAGGTTTGTAGGTTAATTGGCTTGGTATAAATGTAAATTGTCCCGTGCGTGTGTAGGATAGTACTCGTGCGGATTTGGTGGGCTGAAGGGCCTGTTTCCACGCTGTATCTCTAAAGTAAAGGGCACAGTGGTAGAGATGCTGCCTTACAGCGCCAGAGACCTGGGTTTATTCCTGACTACGGGTGCTGTCTGTACGGAGTTTGTACGTTCTCCCTGTGACCTGCGTGGGTTTTCTCCGAGATCTTCAGTTTCCTCCCACCCTCCAAAGACGTACAGGTAGGTGGGTGTGTGTGTGTGTGTGTGTGTGTGTGTGTGTGTGTGTGTGTGTGTGTGTGTGTGTGTGTGTGTGTGTGTGTGTGTGTGTGTGTGTGTGTGTGTGTGTGTGTGTGTGTGTGTGGTCGGCGCGGACATGGGTGGGCCAAAGGGCCTATTTTTGCACTGTATCTCTAAACTAAATCTCTAAACCGGCGGGTCGTGGGGGGCTGCTGCGGCCAGTAGATAGGACTGTTCAGCACTTTTGTAGTTTTGTCCGCACGCAAAACAAAGCATTTCACTGTAACTAAGTACGTGTGCAATAAAGTATAAAGTATCATTCATTCATGTGCAGTAGTACATGGATAGGACAGGTTTAGAGGGATATGGACCAAACGCGGGCAGGTGGGACGAATGTAGATGGGACATGTTGGCCGGTGTGGGCAAGTTGGGCCCGTTTCCATGCTGTATCACTCTATGACTCCATATCAGGCAAGACGAATACCTTGAACCACAAAAGATTCAAATCTGATCCACCAAGTGCAACTTCAACACCATTGGGATGCAAGAAGCTGGCCATTTCCCCACCAACTCCGAATGGTGCCATCAATATTCGACCCTTGCAGGCTAGGATGTGCCTTGCCACAAGTCCGGAGGCTGCACCGCGTGTCCAGATAAGCCAAACAGCTGTTAATTGGACTCCGCTGAAGACCACCAGAGGGACAATTAAACTAGGATCCCACTCCTATGACCTTAGGATCAAACCAAGGAGCTCGCCTCTGTAACCCAATGCTAACTGGACCTGGTACAAGATTGTAAACACGTTTCATTTGAATTGGTAATCCTAGCATGGAGATGAAAGGTCATACCAGTTTTATAATAATCAGCCTGATGAAAGGTCCCAACCTAAAAAGCCTTCAATTCATGTCCTCCAGAGATGCTGCCTGACCCGCTGAGTTACTCCAGCACTCCGTGCCTTTACTTGTAAACCAGAATCTGCAGATCCTTGTAATATAATGTACATATAATATATCCTAGTGTTTTTAATTATTGCTTCAATGTACAGAGATACAGCACGGAAACAGTCCCTTCAGCCCACCAAGTCGGCGCTGACTAGCCATCCCCATAGATTAATACTATTCTACACATGACGGACAATTTTAACTGAAGCAAATTAACTTACACGCCTGCACGTACTCTGAAAGTCAATGCACCACCCCCTCGAAATGAAAAAAAAGATCTAAAGCCAGCGTAGACTTAGTTTAATGAGAAAAAAGTTTTAAGAAATGTTATATGTTAAAAAGAAAGAAAAGTACAAAATTAAAACAAGGATCTGCAGATGCTGGTTGACAAAAAAAAAAGGACAAAGTGCTGGAATAACTAACTAACAATGATCTTTTCTGCATTCTCCATGATCCTCATTCCCTTTGTCCTGGTTTCACACCTTACACTTCCTATTCTACACACTTCCTGATCTCTGCCCCACCCAATCCCCGACATTAGTCCTGAAGAAGGGTCTCGACCCGAAACATCACCCATTCCTTCTCTCCAGAGATGCAGCCTGTCCCGCTGAGTTACTCCAGCACTTTGTGTCTATCTTGAATAACTCAGCAGGTCAGGTTGTTTCTCAGGAGAACATGGATAGGTGACATTTCAGGTCGGGACTTCTTCTGACTGACAGGAGTCCCCAATGAGATTAGAAAGTGTATCTTAAATTCATAACCTACCTAAAAGTTTTCATGAAAGTTTCAAAGTTTTCACGCCTCTTGCCTGATATTTTTGCTATCAGTCCCATACATGCACATCAAGAGAAAAAACTCGCGTGCATCCTTCATCACGGTTCTCTGGTGATTGCAAAATGCATGCGATGGACATTTGGAGCCTGCTTATTTTGCAAGCAGAAATCGAACAAATGGTCACGGCTGCATAGGGCCTCTGGGGCCAGCTACAGCTGGGACTGCAAAATGGTGGCCCTTGCATATGGACTCGGTGGACTGCTCACTGCATACTGTACTGACCAGGGGGATTGTGTTTATGTGTCGGGATAGTCTTGCTGATCTGTGTGCAAAAAAAAAAAAAAAAAAAAAAAATGTATCTCACACTACCTAACACACATGACAATAAAGAAACCATTGACCACTGCTGCCTACCAACCCAGCAAAGAACGACAGCATCCACAATACTCTGCAGATAGAATTAATGGACTTTCTTTTAGGAAAGAGATGAGGAGGAAATTATTTAGTCAGATGGTGGTGAATCTGTGGAATTCTTTCCCACAGTAGGCTGTGGAGGCCAAGTCAGCAGACATTTTTAAGGCAGATAACTTGATTAGTACAGGTTTCAAGGGTTATGGGTAGAAGGCAGGAGAATGGGATTAGGGGAGATAGATCAGCCATGATTGAATGGTGGACTGGACTTGACGGACCGAATGGCCTAATTCTAGTGCCATCACTTATGACCTTATATATCATCACAGCTGTCATTAGTCTGCATAACCCAAATTACAATATGTTATGATGTAGCTTTTCAATATAATCAAGTGGATGTTTCAGGGGGTAATTCGCTGTAAAGCGCACTACTCTTAGACTGGGTCATGCTTAAGAATTGCAGCCTTCCTTCCCTAAATGGACACCAGTGAACTAACAGTGCTTTCACAACAAACTAATAGTATTGCTGTCACTGTTAATCACTATCTTTAAAGACTTGACTATTGCAGCTTCTTAATTTAAATTTATCAAGTTATCATGGTGAAATTCAAACTCACGCTTTTGAATTGTTGATATTCCTGGTAGGCAGCGCGACTCACGTTGCAGCGCCCCCTGCAGCCTGTCGGGCTTTTTTTAGTTTTCTGTCTAGTTGAATGTAGTTGTTGTGTTTTTTTAATGCTGTTTTAACTGTGTGTATATGTGGGGGGGCGGGGGAACTTTTAAAATCTCTTCCCTGCACGGGAGACCCGATCTTTTTCCTGTGGGGTCTCCGTTGTCGTTGGGGCCTAGTACCGTGGAGCAGCCTCCAACCCTGGGGGGCTCCAGTCGCGGAGCCTGTGGACTACTCACCATCGTGGGGCTGGCCGGGCCTCGGAACGTGCGGAGCGGTGGTGGCTCGCTGCTGCGGCCCGACTCCGGAGCTCGGAGGCTCCAGCCGCAGGTCCGGTGGACGGTGACATCGGGAGCTCGCGGGTCCTGGTGGGAGACCGCTTTTCGGAGCTCCGCAACGCAACTTCTCCCGCCCGTGCCGCGGGGTTGGAACGACCCGGAGCGGGGCCGCACATCGCCCGGCGTGGCTTTAACGGCCGCGGGACATTCCAACGCCCGCTGGGGCTCCAACATCGGGAGAAAAATGGTGCACAGGGGAGAGAAAAGACTTTGCCTTCCATCACCGTGAGGAGGAGATTCACTGTGATGGATGTTTGTGTAAATTCAATTGTTTGCGTGCCTTGTAGAAATAGTTTTGTTTGTATGGCTGTGTAAACGGAGTTTCGTTTGAGCCTCATTGAGGTTCAAATGACAAGGAATATATTGTATTGTATATTGCTTTGTATTCTCGGTACGTTAATCCAACTTGACCACTGTACCTGAAACATCAGAGGTTCCAGGAGCACAGAACTCGGAGATTAGTTGGAAAGCATTTGTGTACTCAAAATGGAAATTGTCCATCCGCTCGACACGAATTCTGTCATCACGCAAGCTGAAAGGAAACAAAAAATGGGCAAGGACAATCCTTTTCAATCAATCACACTATTTTAAAAAAATGTACATTTGCCCGAAGATGCATGAATGTTTTAAGGACATAAGAAATCATCACCGACTGTGCAAAGCAATTCTTGGATCAGAAAAGGACACAAAGTGCTGGAGTAACTCAGCAGGTCAGACAGCAGCTGTCAAGATCATGTCTCAACCCACAGCGTCGCCAACCCATGATCTTCAGAAGGGTCTCAACCCAAAACGTCACCTATCCATGTTCCCCAGAGTTGCTTCTTGGCCCGCTGAGTCGCTCCAGCACTCGGTGTTCTTTTATATATCAGCCAGCATCTACAGTTCCTTGTTTCTGCATTCTTGGATCAGGTATGAAACACACTGCTCAAAACTCGCCGTCACTTTTTGACACTTCACTTTCTGCTTGAGAAGACATCGTTCTCTTGGACGGTTAATCGCAAACTACATTCTCAGCAGCCAGAATTAGATCTACTCAAATATTAAAAGCTAATTTGAAATTAAATAAACACACTCAATCCTGTCATTAAAAACAGAACTGAAATGTTGCCATGGTTTCCTTAAAATCCAGCTAATTAACTCCACCAATGAAAGTGCCTGATCTGCTGCAGTTACAAACATCTGAATGTGCACACTGCCAGGAAAACAGAAAAGCTTTCCAAAATAAAAAGATATTCAAAAACAATATGCCACTAGTGAAAACTCGTTTGGACTGAAGTATTATTTTATATAATGGGCCTATTGAACATAAAAGGCCATTTTAAATAATATCATATTGAAATGTTATTCGTAATATTTAGGATTCACTGTGACCTCTTGTTAAGGCAGAAATTAAAATCCCGGGTGGCAGCAAAAATAACAAGAGGGTGTAACATGCACGAATTTGCAGCCTGGCTTGTCGATCAGTTCATAAATTGCCCTTTGCTGTCTGCTTGTACAGTAGCTTTGTATCATCTCCCAAACAGTTGAATGTGAAATAAACCAGATAGCTAGGACAGCTCCCAGATAATGAGAAGCGATAGGTCAAGTCATTAAGTTACATCTTGCAATTTCAGTTAGTTCACCAGCCACATTGTACTTGAAAAGTTAATGCTGCCCTTTCATGTTTTTCCATTCCATTATCATTGATTTCCCAAAGTCAACAATGAACAATTGTTGAGAGAGATCACTGAATAATAGTCAATTCTTTTCCCCTTTTCTCTTTCAGTCATAAAATATTCAGAGGATCTAAAAAAAGATTCGAGTGCTGGAATCTCGCCTTGAAATGGCATTGCAAGATGCCTTGAAAAACACTCAACGTCCCAACAGAAAACCAACCACAATCACAGCGGCACATCAGGCAATGGTGAAGAAAATTATGGCAATGGTGAAGAAAATTATCCACTTCTGACGTTATCCTCCAGGTGTGGCTTACAGTTTTCCCATTCTTTTTAAATGACCTGCAATTTGCACGAGTCAAAGTTATGGAAATAAATAGCATTCCTCCATTCAGGTGGTCATGGTGGGGTCATTCCTAAATTAAAACTCAAATTTCCTGATGTTTCAAGTTCAAGACAAAACGGACCATGAGACAGGTTTGGAGGGATTTGGGCCAAGCGCCGGCAGGTGGGACTAGTGTAGCGGGGACATGCTGGTCGGTGTGGGTAAGTTGGGCCGAAGGGCCTGTTTCCACACTCTATGACTCCTGCTGAGGTATTTCACAGTGGCAACAGTAAACGCTGAAATAGTCGGCTCCAATTTAAAGTTTCAGAGTGCAAGTTCAAAGTTGCAAAGTTTAGATTCCGTTTCCTTCTTTCCCTTAAACTTTGTCAGAGTTGAATATGTGAAATTTGTCTGGGCAATTTTAAAAAGCTACTAAGCAGCAGCAGCAGATCAGATGCTGAAGAAAATAACCCGTCAGTATGGGATCACCATGTTGAGCAAATTCAACATACCACAACATTTCAAAATCCAGGTACAGCAAGCAGCACTGCACCTCTGGGCAAGATTACTAGATCCATGCCTAGAAAAGGTGTGGCCACACACAAATAATTACAATAGGTCGGTACAATAAGTGAAATACCGAGATTAAATTTATCTCATATATTATTAAGAATTAATGTTCAAAAATGGTCCTAGTCTCCCAAGATGTACTTGTGTGGTAAAGGAAGCTGAGTGCCACAACGTTCTCTGAAGAAGGGTCGAGCCTTTTGGGTTGAGACTCAAAGAAGGGTCTCAGCCCAAAGTGTCACCCATTCCTTCTCTCGAAAGAAAGAGATGCTGCCTGACCTGCTGGGCGACTCCAGCATTTTGTGTCCATATTCACTATAAACCAACATCATTTACAGTTCCTCCCCAGACGTTCCCACTTGGATCCCTGCCCGCTAGTGAGCAGATTAAACCACCGTCTGCAGAACGGGCTTTACAGAATCCATTATGCCGATGGAAAGTGTGCAGACATCACAGCTTCTGGTATCACAGCTCCATTCTTGCAGGCTATTGCCTGATCAATTAGTTGAGACACAAATAAAACAGCAAGTTCACCCTGCGGAAATGGTTAATGGTATCAGTCACGCACGTTAAAACAAAATAACTCTCTTCAGAGAGCAAGATATTGTGAAAAGCAGAACAGGTGGCGTTTCTTGGAAATCTAAAGCTGGGTTTAATCTCCATTTCCATGGCTACACGTAATTTCACTGAGAATTTAAACTCAGTTGGAAGTTAATGTCGTGAGCTTGCCAGGAAGGAGTCAGTGATCTGATCCAGACAAGCATAACCCAGAGAGTGGCAAGAAAACATGCCCTTTCAGAGCAATTAATGCCACCTCACTCCTGCTCAGGCTACGACACTTCAGACCAGGATGCCAGGGTACACAAGGTTCTATACATTAATTTTGTTATCATTTTTATTATTAGCAGGGGTTCCAGGGGATGTGGTGGCGTTACAGCGGCGCAGTTGCTGCCTTACAGCGCCAGAGACTCGGGTTCGATCCTGACTACGGGCACTGTCTGTACCGAGTTTGTATGTCCACCCTGTGTCTGTGTGGGTTTGCTGCCCACACTAAAAAGATTTACATGTTTGTAGGTTCATTGGCTCCGTTAAGTTGCAAAGACAAAATTTAGGACAGTATTAGCGAACGGGGTGATCGCTGGTCGACGCGGACTTGGTGGGATGAAGGGTCTGTTTCCGTGCTGTATCTCTAAAGTCCAGTCTAAAGACTCCAGAGCTTCATGCCACAGATGGGCTAGGCACTGATAAAGTGAAAAGGGAATTCAAGGACAGACACAAAAGTCTGGAGTAACTCAGCGTCTCTGGAGAGAAGGAATGGGAGACGTTTCGGGGCGAGTCCCTTCTTCAGCTACAGAAGGGCAGATCCGATAAGATGTGGAACTTGCTACCACACACAAAAAAAAAATCACTCAGGCTGACTGGCATTATACATACATTTAGTGGGAAGTTGGATACACAGAATGGAATAGAATTATACTTTGATGGAGTTTGTGAGGGGTGAGAAGGGCATAGTGGGGATCATGTGAAATACAGGAACATGTAACATCACCACCATTCAGAGACCTCCAACACCCCTTCCAGGTCTGGGAGAGGGGTCGACATACAACCCCTCCAACCTCATCTCCAGCCTTCAGTGTCCGCCATGTGGCATCAACTACACTGGCGAGACCAAGCAACCACCATAGAACGCTGGCTCTATGCCTGCCAGGGCCAGCTCAAACTCCTGGTTGCTACTGTGGCGCCATCTTGTAGCCGAGTCACTTTGGTCTCGAACCTTCGTTTGTCGAGCGATCTTGCGTGAACTGGCGTGAACCGACGCCGATCTGTGTGGTCAGGTGACGGGGTGCAGCAGACAACAGAGAGACTTCACTTGTCAGCCATCGCTTTCTTACTAATATTAAACCGTGTGCTTTAATATTAAATGAGTGTCTGTACAACACGCGAACCTCTTCAGTAAGTCAGTAATTTTCTATTTATATAGCACTTTTAAATCAAATCACGTTGAAGCCAAACTGCTTTACAGAGAAGGAATTAGATTACCATACATCCGTGTAAAATTAAAAAATTGAAAAATTAAAAAGACACAACACACTATAGAGTTTAACATGAAACTTCCCCCACCGCAGAATCAACATTTTCCACTGTGAGGGAAGGCACCAAAAAGTCCAGTCCTCCTCCACTCCGAGGTTTGAGGCCTCCACAGTCGCCGCAACAGCGGCCCGATGTTATGGGCCCTCTCGCCGGATGATGGAGTTCCGGCGTCGCGAAAACGCTCTTCAGCGGCATTTCAGTGGTGACCCCGACGATCCAAAACGACCTCGTTTGGAATTCATCATGCCTGGTGGGGACAACCCAGATCAACAGAACGCAGTTGCACTCAAACTGCCCATCTTCTGGACATCACAGCCCCAGGCGTGGTTCAAACAGGCCGAAGCCCAATCCCACATCCGCCAGCCGACAAATACGAGGGGATCAAGACGCTCCTCAAGGGCACAGTCGGTCTGTAGCCACCGCAACAGGGCAGCAAAACTCCTGCACATGGATGGCCCAGGCGACCGCAAACCGTCCGCGCTCATGAACGAAATGCTCGCCCTGATGGATGGACACAAGACCTGCTCCCTTTTCAAACAGATCTTCCTCGAGCAGATGCCCGAGGACACCCGCCTGCTCCTTGCGGATGACAATTTCACCGACCCCCGACGGCTGGCAGCCCGTGGGGACGTGCTGTGGCAGGCCGTGGGCACGTGCTGCGGCAGGCCGTGGGCACGTGCTGCGGCAGGCCAAACAGCAGAGAGGAGCCACCATCAGTCGGCTGGTGGCGGTGCCTCGGCAGGCCATACAGGCGGTCCCAGCCTCCACGGAAGGAGCGGCAGTGACATCGGCTACGAACGGCGTCAGCAATGGTAAGTGGTGCTACTACCACCAACGGCGGGACTCCGGAGCCCGTAGATGCCGACCACCATGCACGCATCCGGGAAACGCCTCGGCCGGACACCGGTGCTGGCAACTGCAGCCGGCCAAAAAGACCGCCTCCACTACACTTTCTCTTCTCATTCTCATGCCAATCCATCTGAGCTCAGCCTCTGCCAGAATGAGGCCACACGCAAACTGGAAGAATAGCATCTCGTATCCAGCTTTGTAGCTGACAATCCATATGGTATATGTGGAATATCCAATCTGTATGGCATGAACATTGACTTGTCCCAACCCCTTCCCATCCGCCCAGCTTCCCCTCACCAGCGGTATTCCAAAAAAACATCTGGAAGTTGCTGGTATAGATTTTATATAACAGTTTTTGATCCAAACAGAAAGGCAAACTTTGTAATTTTATTTAAGAGTCTGAATTCAAGCCAACTCCTACATTTTCCTTGCAACAAAAGCTTTTCACTGTACCTGGGTACACATGACAATAAACCAGACTTAAGCTAAACTCAAACTGATTACCAACCCTCCTCTCCACTGGCTAAGTTTATATTTATCCTCCGCCTTGCAGGTTCTGAAAATAGTTTAGATATATATACACACACACACACATATACATACATACATACATATATATACACACATACATATATATATACACATACATACACATACATACATACATATACATACATACATACATATATATACACATACATATACATATACACACACATTTTCTGACAATAAATTTGCACAAAGACATCAAAGCGCTTACAAGATACTGCCTTTCAAATCATACTCTGAAACCCTCTCCTGAAAACAGCTTGCTTCCCACGCAAAAGCACAGAATTCATGACCTGATCAAAGTTGCATAAATCGAACCTGCTCTCAGGTTTGCAGCCAACATCGCTGTGGTGGACAGGACCATGAACAATGTTGAGATGGAATGCAGGAAGGGGATAAGAGAGCTTAGCAACACAGTGTCAGGACAATAATCTCTCCCTCAATGTCAGCAAGACAAAGGAGTTAATCATCAACTTCAGGAAGCATGGTAGAGTCCAATCAGCATTGTGTAGGAAGGAACTGCAGATGCTGGTTTAAACTGAAGATAGACACAACATGCTGGAGTAACTCACCGGGGCAGGCAGTATGTCTGGAGAGAGGGAATGGGCGACGTTTCGGGTCGAGACCCTTCTTCAGATGGAATCAGCATTAATGGTGCCAAATTGGAAATGGTCGAGTCCTTAAGGTTCCTCGGTGCTAATATTACCAACGCTTTGTCATGGACCAACCATAATGATGCGACAGCCAAGAAGACACACAAACAGCTCTACTGCCTGAGAAGACTGAGGGAATTCGGCATGTCTCCAATTATTCGTAAAAATCTTCTACACATACACCATAGGAAGCAGACTGTCAGGAGGCATCACACCTTGGTTTGGGAACAGCTCTGCTCAAGACTGCTAGAAACTGCACAGGGTTGTGGATGTAGCCCAGTCCATCACACAGACCGGACTTCCAACCATTGACTTGTCCCACCCTGAGTTGCTGCCTTTCAGCGCCAGAGACCCGGGTTCGATCCTGACTACGGGCGCTGTCTGCACAGAGTTTGTACGTTCTCCCCGTGAATTGCGTGGGTTTTCTCAGAGATCTCCGGTTTCCTCCCACACTCCAAAAGACATACAGGTTTGTAGGTTAATTGGCTTGGTATAAATGTAAATTGTCCCTACTGTGTGTCGCATGGTGCCGGTGTGCTGGGATCGCTTGTCGGTGCAGGCTTGATGGGCCGAAGGGCCTGTTTCCGCGCTACACTAAACTAAGTCACGCACTCTGCCTCCGTCACAAGGTACCCTACCTTGATCAGTCATGGAATAGTTTTAAATTAATACTAGTTTCTGCCAACCCATGTCCAAATAAAAAACTGAACAGAATGGCAACTTGGTCATTCTTGTCCAGGCAGCCATCACACTGATTCACTTGGCCAATTAACACTGAAAAAACAATTGCAGAATCCCACAAAAAGCTGGGACTTTTTTTTTTTTTTTTTTTAAATCATCCCAGCCCATGTTAAGCTTTATAACTTTCAATCCAATTAGGACATGCTTATCTAGCTCCTCTTTTCCAGAGACAATCTACGCAAGGACATTCGTGATGAGCAGGTGTGAAGATTGCGCGGAAAACAGAAAGGTGGATAAACCGACGGCGACGCTCGTGGACACGTAATTTTGCCATACACACATCTTCTCAATTACATTCATAAATTGCCTCTTCACACCAATATGATGTAAATATGCTGGCATGCTGAAGAATCCTTACTGTGATCAAGGGATCATTGCACATACCCTGGAGTAAGCTGTGGCAAATTGCCTTCTTGAACTGCCATGTCCTCTTGCTGAAGATACTCCTGTTGGATCGGGTGCTCCAGAATCTAGACCCAGCAATACATTTCCAATTGAGAATGCTCTGAAAGAGGAGCCTGCCAGTGCTCGTGTACCCATGTCCCTGCTGCCCTTGCTGGAAGGTTGCAGGTCTGGGGGAAAGAGCTTCTGAAAGCTGCAGTTCATACATTCATATTGGAGCAGAATTAGGCCATATGAATTACATTCATATTGGAGCAGAATTAGGCCATTCGGCCCATCAAGTCTACTCCGCCATTCAATCATGGCTGATCTATCTCTCCCTCTCAAACCCACTCCTTTCGCTTCCTTCACATAACCGCCGTCACCCGTACTAATCAAGAATCTGTCAATATCCGCCTTAAAATATATCCATTGTGTTGGCCTCTAGATCCTTCTGAGCCAATGAATTCCATTCATCTCCTTTCGAAAGGAACATCCTTTTGTTCTGGGGCTAAGGTCTCTGGTAGTAGACCAGGGGTAGGGAGCCTGCGGCCTTCTAGGCCATTAAGTGCGGCCTTTTGAATGAATCCAAATTTTGTAGAACAAATCCTTTTATTTTTATTAATATGTTTTTGTTTGTCTTATTATTTTTATTTTAATCTTAAAATGAACGTATTTAAAATGCCAAAGAGCAAAAGAAGATTCAACAAAATAATCCTCCCCGACTGACGGCCACAATTAAAACATTAGTAAGTCATGAGGGCTACTTTAACAAAATAAATGTAAATTTTGAAGTATATCTAAGTTTCTCGGATGCGGCCTTATTAGATTACAGCTAACTTAATGCGGCGTTCCAACATGAAAAGGTTCCCCACCCCTGTCCTAGACTCTCCAACTAGTGGTAACATCCTCTCCATATCCACTCTAACCAGCCCCGTCACTATTCGGTAAGTTTCAATGAGGTTCCCCCTCATCTTAAACTCCAGCGAGCGTAGGCCCAGAGTGTAGGAAGGAACTGCAGATACTGGTTTACACAGAAGACAGACACAAGATGCTGGAGTAACTCAGCAGGATGAGCAGCATCTCTGAATAGAAGGAAGGGGTGACGTTTTGGGTCAAGATCCTTCTTCAGACCCATAGGTCAATCAGAAATTTTTCAATCCGGTTTATTAATCACCTACACATACAAGTGCAGTGAAATGAATTTGCCAGCAGCGGTACAATCAAAAAGGAACACACAATATAGAATAAAATTAAACACAAACATCCACCACAGCATTCTTCACTGTGGTGGAAGGCAACAAAGTTCAGTCAGTCCTCCTCCTTTCTTCACCTGTGGTCGGGGCCATAAACCTCCGTGGTTACGGACGGCCCGATGTACAAGCCCTCTCGTCGGGATGGTTGAAACGCCGACCTCGGGACGGGCGGACACACTCCGCGGCTTGGAGGTCCCGAAACGGCACTTTCCCACCGGAGGCCGCAGCCTCAGGATGTTGTAGGCCGCTGGCCGGCTGTCGGAGATCTTCTCGGGCTGTCCCCGATGAGGGGGTCCCAGGCTCCAGATGGTAAGTCCACGCCGCAGGCTCCGGGCGCCACGCCTCCGGCTAGATGCTCCGCACGCCGCGGCTTCAGGATGTTAACGGCCGCAGGCCGGCGGTCGGAGCTCCTCTCCGGCGATCCCTAGCGAGGGGTCCCAGGCTCCGGACGCCACACCTGCGGCTAGAAGCTCCGCAGGCCGCGGCTTCAGGCTGTAACAGTGCCGTCAAATGCTCATACGTTAACCCAATAATTCCTGGGTAAATCTCCTCTCCACCCTCACCCACGTCATCCTTCCTCAGATATGGGGCCCAAAGCAGCTCACAGTGTAGGTCGCGCACATTGCAACCATTGTGCACCTGTGACAGAAGGTATAATGTATAGTGCGCTAAATGGGATGCAAAGCAGGTGGATTTGTTCCAGATGGTGGTTGTAAACTTGCAGAGAGCTGGTGCTGCACTCATCCAGACAAGTGGAGATTATTCCATCACAGAGTCATACAGCACGGAAACAGACCACTGGGCCCAGCGAGTCCACATCAACCGTCAAGCACCCACTTACATTAATATAAGGTCATAGGTGATAGGAGTAGAATTAGGCCATTCGGCCCATCAAGTCTACTCCGCCATTCAATCGTGGCTGATCTATCTCTCCCTTTTAACCCCATTCTCCTGCCTTCTCCCCATAACCCCTGACACCCGTACTAATCAAGGATCTATCTCTGCCTTAAATATATACATTGACTTGGCCTCCACAGACTTCTGTGGCAATATAATTTTATTCTACCCACATTCTCATTAATTTTCCCCAGGTGCTACCACCCATTTATAGTGGCCAATTACCCAACCAACCCTACAGACTTCGGTATGTAGGAGGAAACTAGAGACCATGGTAGACAATAGTGTCCGCAGAAAGTGCACACAAACGGCAAAGCAATAATGAAATAAATCATTTTAGAGGCATTGACCAAGGAAGTCTGAAAACGGATCGGCTCGCCTTCAAAGCAGCACCGTCATCGTACGCTATCAGCCCCGCTAGAAATCAAAGGGAACATAAAAAATGTATAGCTTCCACGCCTCACCGTTTAAAAGGATGTGCTATGTATCACTTCAATCTTCTCCAAAGCAAATACAGTAGATCAGAGCTTAGTTTAGTTTTGAGATACAGTGCGGATACAGACCCTTCGGCCCACCGGGTCCATGCCGACTAACGATCCCCGCACATTTACACTATCCTACACATGTTAGGGACAATGCTTTATATTTACCAAGCCAATTTCCCTACAGACCTGCACGTCTTTGGAGTGTGGGAGGAGAGCAAAGATCTCGGAGAAAGCCCACGCGTACAAACTCCGTACGGACGGCACCCGTAGTCGCGATCGAACCCGGGTCTCCGGTGCTGCAAGTGCTGTAAGGCAGCAGCTCTACCGCTGCCGTCCGTTTATCTCCAGGCTGGCTGGTAATAGCGAATCAAAAAATGAAAACCTACTCCATTCCTGAGAGAATGATCACGTATGAACAAGAGAAAAATGCCTGGAATTTGGATAAATTAGCATCACGGAAAACCAACCACAAAGCTCAAAATGTATAGTAACCCCTCAACTCACAAATTTGCCGCGATCCAGTAAATGTTTTGGGAAAGCACGCGCCCAATTTGCGAAGCTATCCGTCTCTGTAATGAACAGCCACACTGTGCACAGGTGGAACGCGTACTGATATACCTACTGGGCATATTGCCCTGCCTTGGATTTATGACATTTTCCCAAATCTAACGTTTTCCAGGAATGTATCCCTTTCAAGGAACTACTCTATCAATTCAGTTAAAGGTTAAAAGAGAAAAGCCATTTCCAATTAGTATTCTGTTTGTCCCGGCTCTCAATTTTTCAGATTACCTTGGCAGAATGTCTGCAATAATTTAACCCTGTTGCAGGAACCACAGAATTATCTTGCTGTTCTACTCGTTGCCCATTTGCGCGTGATTAAAATAAATTATCTCAAGATATTGAACTTGAAAAAGCAGTCAAACAGCTCGCATCAGCCTAACCACAGGTGCAATGTTCCAGTGCATAGGAAGGAAATGCAGATGCTGGTTAACGCAAAATGCTGGAGTAACTCAGTGGGTCAGTCCGCAATAGCAACTCTGGAGAAAAGGAATAGGTGATGTTTCGGGTCGAGACCCTTCTTCAGAAGTCTGAAGAACTATCGCTTTTCCTATTCCTTTTCTTCAGAGATGCTGCCTGACCCACTGTCACTCCAGCATGTTGTGTGCAATGTTTGAGTTTAATCTTCACTGGGGACCAAGATTATTTACTCTGCTGCCATCTTCTAAGCACAAATCTGAGAATCAATCTAACTATAGAAAATGCATGCAACACCTCATATTCTCAAATGACCCTTGTGGATCAGAAGAGGCCGGATAATAACCCACGCACAGCTTTCCCTTCATTTATCTTTAGTTTAATTTAGATGCAGGCCCTTCGGCCCACTGAGTCCATGCCGACCAGCGATCCCCGCACATTAACACGATCCTACACACACTGGGGACAATTTACAATTGTACCAATTCAATTAACCTCGACGTCTTTGGAGCGTGGGAGGAAACCTAGGATCTAGGAGAAAACCCAAGCAGGTCACGGGGAGAACGTACAAACTCCATAGCAACCGTAGTCAGGACCAAACATGGGCCTCTGGCGCTGTAAGGCAGCAAGTCTACCGCTCTATGTGCTCGGAGATGCCAGGTATTCAATAGGTCACAGCAATATTTAAATAGAGAGTCAATACAAAGGAAATTAAAATATTATCCATTCTCAAACATGGTTCACGGAAACAACTTCAGTTTCCCAGCAACAATGAAGATGCGTCCGCATTAAGTCAAATCTTGATACGTTTTCCATATGTCTTCCGTTTATTAATCTGCTCGCACTGGTTTAGCTCACCAGAATCTCACAGTGGGATTATGCTTCAGCGAGAGCAGTTTTTAAGGATTTATTTTTGCATTTTGAGAAAGAGCAAATCAAAAACCATATGGTATATTGTATGTTTGGGTGTGTGGAGGGTGTCAGGGAATGAGGACAGCGGGCAGGAAGCCACCATATAAATGTCTTCCAGAAATAAGCCAATTGCAGATGGCAATAATTTAAAAAAAAAGATGGGCAAGGTCAGGCCTACACCTTAGCAATAGGTTCAGAAAGCAAAAGTTAATTTGTGAAGAGTCTTCTGTGGGCAAGAACATAGGAAGCTGGTAGAGAGTGATCCTGGCTGGTTGCCTCATCTTTAAAGCCTAACAGCTGTGCAGACAGCCTGACAAGGACCCTTGCTAATCTTCCATGCATCGAAAATAAAAGTGTATCTTCTGCTTTTTGCTTAACCAAAAACAACAACTGTGGAAGCTTTCGATAAGAGAGAAGAAGAGCATGGAAACAGGCCCTTCGACCAACCGGTGTGTTGTCGGAGTCTTTCTGCCTAAGGATGCTGCTGCAAGCATGATTTGCTTTGTGCAGATAGATGCAGGAAAAATGTTCCCAATGTTGGGCGAGTCCAGAACCAGGGGCCACAGTCTTAGAATAAAGGGGACGCCATTTAAGACTGAGGTGAGAAAAAACTTTTTCACCCAGAGAGTTGTGAATTTATGGAATTCCCTGCCACAGAGGGCAGTGGAGGCCAAGTCACTGGATGGATTTAAGAGAGAGTTGGATGGAGCTCTAGGGGCGAGTGGAGTCAAGGGATATGGGGAGAAGGCAAGCACGGGTTATTGATAGGGGACGATCAGACGTGATCACAATGAATGGCGGTGCTGACTCGAAGGGCCGAATGGCCTCCTCCTGCACCTATTTTCTATGTTTCTATGCCTGCTATCGCACCGTACGTGCAATAGTGACAATGAACTCGACTTGACTCAAGTCTACACCCATTATCAAGCATCCACTTTTACACTAACTCCACCCTAACCCTTCGCCCCTCGTTCCCATCAACTCTCCCCACTTTTCTCCACATGCCTATACACCAGGGACAATTCACAGCGCTGAATTAACCCAGCTGCCAGCATGAAGTGGGTGTTTGGGGGAAAACAAGAGAACCTGGAGGAATTCCACGCAGACCTGGGGAGAAAGTGCAAACTCCACAAAGAGAGTACTATAGAGTACTCCTCCCTCCCTCCTCCCTTCCCCACCACCCCAATCTTTGCACATCCCCAATCCTTTCCACATCACTTTAATTTCATGTTTTGTATATTTTGTGTTTTTCTGATTGTTGGCAGATCAATTGCCCTCCTGGAATAAAGATAGTTCGATCGTATTGTATCGTCAGCATTAAACTGAGGTCACCACCAATGTACGTCATTGCTCTTTAATTCCATGCTCTTTAATTACAAAGAAAGAAATTAGATAAGGACATGAGATCTATGCCTCGGCTGAACAACCAGACAAACTTCATAAACTTTTAAGATTAGAAATCAAACTAATCTGAAGGGAACTCAGCCTTTCCAAAGCTTTCTCTTTCCCACTGGGGAATTAAAACGCACTGGAATTAGCTCAAAATTAAAAATGACATGAAAATGCAAGTTTGAGCAGAAAGCTCATCGATTCTCATTTCTTCTGAAACTATTATTCAAATTATCAACCCATGGCAACTAATATGCTTGCCTTAAAAACTCGGTCATCGGGTTAAAATGGAACGATTGAATGGTAATCAGTATTTCAAATCGGAGATCAATAATCAGGCAGAGAAAGGCAACGACAAAACAAAACGCAACACCCTCTCCAAACCTCATAATGTCATTGGGAATGGAGTAGAATTAGGCCATTCGGCCCATCAAGTCTACTCCGCCGTTCAATCATGGCTGATTTATCTCTCCCTCCTAACCCCATTCTCCTGCCTTCTCCCCATAACCTCTGACACCCGTACTAATCAAGAACCTCATTGGCACGTTCGATTTATTAGAGATAACAGACCCCCAGACCGCGGGAGAGCAAAAGGAAGAGATTGAACTTTTTTCCGCCTTCCATCACAGAGAGGAATGTGGAGGAGTCGCTGTGGTGGATGTTTATGTTAAAATGTACTTTGTGTGTTCCTTTGCCTTTTATTTGTATGACTGTCTTGGCAAATGAAATCCCTCATATGTTGCAAGACATACCTGGCTAACAGGGAGGACTGGATGAAATCCAGCACTACATCTTCTTGCGTATGGCGTGCACAGCCTAAAGTTGTTCAATTTGATCTTATTTGGTCGTGCACGCAAGGTTGATTGCATTCGTCGAAACAGGGCGGACCACATGAAGGCTGCAATCTCCCACCCCAAGTCCAGACAACATCTAGCACTGTCGTGCGCCTGCAAATCGTGTCACGTTAGACACCACGGAAGAACAGAGGCGAGCCAAAGAATACCACTCCGCAAAAGACAAACTGCTGGAGGAACTCAGTGGGTCGGACAGCACCCGAGGGAAAGGATAAATGTCACTCCTGGTTGGGACCCTTTTTCAGACTTTCTGTTCCAAGGGTCCCGTCCCAAAACGTCCTCGCTCCGTTCCCTCCAAAGATGCTGCCTGACCTGCTGTGTTCCTCCAGCACTTTGCTGTACTGCTCAAGACTGCCGCACCTGCAGTTTCATGTGTCTCCGTAAACACACTGGGCTTCACTGCGGGACGGCTAATAGAGCAGCTGCCTCAAAGCTGCACCGACCCAAACCAGTGTGGATTTTCATTGGTATCTGTGAGGAATTTGTGCATTCTCCCTGCGATTGTACCCGTCCCACCCGCTTTCCTTCCACGACCCCTCACTTGCCCTGTTACCCTGTCCACATGTTTCAAAGTAACCCATAGCCCGATAGGGATTGCATTTCATCTCATTTTGCACAGATTAATGGTTTTGTTTTGCTTAGATTAGTTTGGAGATACAGCGCGGAAACAGGCCCTTCGGCCCGCCAAGTCCGCAGGTGGGATAGGAATGTGCAGAGATTACAACCCTTGGAAAAATCCATGGGGGAAGAGATTGTTGCGCAGGTCAGTATAGACCAAATGGCTTCCTCTTCCTCTATCAAAAGGAAATATGCGAAGACAAGGAAGTATTGGTGCTCGGTGTATCCAAGATAGACACAAAATGCTGGAGTAACTCAGCAGGAGAGGCAGCATCTCTGCAAAGAAGGAATGCGTGGCGGTTTCAGGTCGAGACCCTTCTTCGAATCAGATGTAATCCCTGCATCCAAGATATCCTTGCAATTTCTCGTTTACCTTCATAAGTTCGTAAGTGATAGGAGCAGAATTAGGACATTCAGCCCACCAAGTCTACTCCACCATTCAATCATGGCTGATCCATCATTCCCTCCTAACCCCATTCTCCTGCCTTCTCCCCAAAACCCGAGCTAATCAAGAATCTATCGATCTCTGCCTTAAAAATATAGCCACAGCCATCTGCGACAATGAATGCCACAGATTCACCACCCTCTGACTTGTTGGTAACAAGTCTTCATTCCTCCCCACTTTTGGGTAAATATGTCCATTGTGATATAACTGTACCTTGCCTGCAATTTTCAGTTTTAATCTTTGCTGCAATGACTTGTACCATTATACTCTCTTTTAAGGCAGAGATAGATCAATTCTTGATTAGAACGGGTGTCAGAGGGTTATGGGGAGAAGGCAGGAAAATGGGATTAGGAGGCAGAGATCAGCCAAGATTGAATGGCGGAATGCACTCGATGGGCCGAATGGCCAAATTCTACTCCAATAATTTGTGAACTTGTCCAGGAAGAATACAAAGGGAGATACAAAGGAGCACTGGTACAGTTCCCAGGATCTTTCAGTATTATCCCAGGGTTTGCTGGTCTGGAAACATTCCTGGCGACAATTTAAAGGGAAGAGATTGTGGGATTACTGCCCAGAACTGAGTGTACTGTTGGATGTTCCAGATTCTGAAGATGGACGTGGGCATGGCCTGCGATCTAGCAATGCCACAAACAGCTTTGGAAGAACTGGAGCGGCCAACTACTGCTGATCGAAGGCCTTGCCAGAAATCTGGTGAGGGAACAAGATGTTAAAGATGCAAGATAGGGTGGTATGGTGGCACAGCGGTAGAGTTGCAGCCTCACATCGTCAGAGAGCCGGGTTCCATCCCGACCAAGGGTCCTGTCTGTACGGAGTTTGTACGTTCTCCCCTGTGACCTGCGTGGGTTTTCTCTGGGTGCTCCAGTTTCCCCCCACACTCCAAAGATGCACAGGTTTGTAGGTTAATTGGCTTGGTATAATTGTAAATTGTTCCTAGTGCGCGTAGGATAGTGTTGGCGTGCAGGGGATCTGCCACAGGGCTGTTTTCCACACTGCAACTCTAAACCTATAGATGTATTTTGCCTTATCAATCATGGTAGACCCTGCCCTGCCTGCAGTTGTGTCCCATTCAGTTCTGGGTCTGTGGGTTCAGTGCCAACCTCTGCAACTAACAGTAAAACCTAGAATGTATTTTGCACCTATGAATCTGCAATGAATCCAACCCTTCCTTTTTTCAACTAGATCCTTTAGTATAACACATACACATAAACCAATTGTCTAAATGACAATGCCGATGTTGGGGAGTTCAGAACCAGGGGGCACTAAAGCCATTTCACCATTCTCTGCCTCATGGGGGGTGGAGGGCCGGTTCTCTGGGTGCTTTCAACAGAGAGCTAGATAGGGCTCTTAAAGATAGCGGAGTCAGGGGATATGGGGAGAAGGCAGGAACGGGGTACTGGTTGGGGATGATCAGCCGTGATCACAGTGAATGGTGGTGCTGGCTCAAAGGGCCGAATGGCCTCCTCCTGCACCTATTGTCTATTAAAACATACAACACAGGCAATGGGCCCTTAGCCCCACAATGCTAATGTTACCTCTGTTCCTTGCACATGAATGTCTTAACAGCCTTTTGGGGCTATTCCCGCTGCACGTGTCTGACCGCCGCTCGTTCCCGCTCCCGCCCTTCCCGCTGCACGTGTCCAACCGCCGCTTGTTCCCGCCCTTCCCGCTGCACGTGTCCAACCGCCGCTCATTCCCGCTCCCGCCCCCGCCCTTCCCGTTTATTGTTTTGATTATTTTTCGTTCCCGCCCTTCTCCGTAACGACATGTTTGCCTGCCGGAACACCGTATTTAGGTTGTTTCGCCGGGACGAAATACGGCGAATCCGGGACAGTTGGTAACCCTGCGACCTTCACCCCGTCCTCGCGTCTACCATCGGGACTGGAGCGGCCGGAACCTCGGCTGGAGCGCTATCGCGGTGAGGGCGATGCCTTACCCGGGTCGCCGCGCTGGGGTTTCGGAATGCTGAGTCCTCCGATGGAACATGGCGGAGCTGCGGGGACTGCGGGGCGGCCAGCAGCGGGCGGCGGCGCTGACCTTTACACCGCGCAGCCTGGGATCTCTTGCCGAGATCGCCAGTGGTGTAGCTCCGTCCTGCTACGGCCTGTCGGCTTCGGGAGCCACGGTCTCCGGTAAGGAAGCGGCCGATCCAGGTATTCCAAGCAGCTGAGTGGATTCTCCCGACGCCAGAGCACCGTCACCCGGCGAGAGGGCCTGAAACATCGGGCCCCGACTGCGGAGGCCTCAATAGGCCCGACTATGGGTGGACAAGGGGATGGGGACTGGACTTTGTGCCTTCCCCAACAGTGGGAACCATTGTGGGGGGATGTTTTTATGTTTCTTCTGTAATGTGGTGTTATATAATCTTATTAGTGTGCTGCAATGGCAACTTGAATTTCACTACACCAATTGGTGTATGTGACAATAAATGAACCTTTGAACCTTTGGTGTTTTAAAAGATTCACAGGTTCACAGGTTATAGGAGAATTAGGCCATTCGGCCCATCGAGTCCGCCATTCAATCATGGCTGATCTCTGCCTCCTAATCCCATTTTCCTGCCTTCTCCCTATAACCCTTGACACCCGTTTGAATGAAGAATTTGTCTATCTGTCTTAAAAATATCCAGACTTGGCCTCCACGGCCCTCTGTGGCAATACGTTCTACAGATTAACTCCCCTCTGACTAAAGAAGTTCTTCCCCGCCTCCTTTCTAAAAGAGCGCCCTTTAATTCTGAGGCTATGACCTCTGGTCCTAGACTCTCCCACCAGTGGAAACATCCTTTCCACGTCCACTCTATCTATGCCTTTCATTATTCTGTAAGTTTCAATGAGGTCCCCCCTCAACCTTCTAAACTCAGTACGGGCCCAGTGCTGTCAAACGCTCTACATGCGCTAACCCATGGGATCCTGGGATCAATGGTGTAAACCACCTCTGGACCCTCTGGAGAGCCAGCACATCCTTCCTCAGATATGGGGCCCAAATTCGCTCACAGTACTCCAAATGCGGCCTTATAGAGTCTCAGATTATTATGGTCATGATATCGTTTCGAGACCCAACATGGAAAAACAGCTGAATTATCAGGGAAGAGCGAACTTATCATCAGAGGGACAGCATAAGGGGCTGGGATTTTTATGACACAAATCTATGAAACCTGCTGCTGTGCACTCGCAAGAATCCACTGATGCGCTCCATTTCCATCAATTACATTACGACAGGCAGCAATTTAGTTTAATTCACATATGTTGTTAAAGTGTAATTCACATATGTTGAGTAAGCTGGGTCTCTATTCCTTGGAGCACAGGAGGATGAGGGGTGATCTTACAGAGATGTATAACATCATGAGAGGAATAGATCGCTTAGATGCACCGAGTCTCTTGCCCAGAGTAGGGGAATCGAGGACAAGAGGACATAGGTTCAAGGTGAAGGGGAAAAGGAATCTGAGGGGTAACCTTTTCACACAAAGGGTGGTGGGTGTATGGAACAAGCTGCTGGAGGAGGTAGTTGAGGCTGGGACTATCCCAACGTTTAAGGAACAGTTAGACAAATAGATTGATGGGACAGGTTTAGAGGGATATGGACCAAACACAGGCAGGTGGGACTAGTGTACCTAGGACATGTGGGCAAGTGGGGCCAAAAGGCCTGTTTCCACACTGTATCACTCTATGAGAGGAGAGAAGAGGGAGTGGCCAGGGGGCGACTGGTCCATGATTATGCTGCTGGCCTTGCCGAGGCCACGTGACGTCTAATAAATCCCGTTACTTTGCCTGCCGCAACCACTCTCTCTGGCAGCCCATCCAATACACGCACCACCCTCAGCGTGAATCCTCGTACTTTGAACTGCACGCAGTGTTAAATCCAACCGCGCCATTTAGTTACTAGGAAATTCACAAATTAGGAAAACGTTGTATCCTATTGAAGAGGTGAACAAAAGGCTGCGGAGCTGGATATGCAAGCAACAGGTTGCTATGGTGAGAGAATACCATTAACACTGGGCGGCTCGGTGGTGCAGCAGCTCGAGCTGCCTCACAGCATGGGAGACGCGGGTTCATCTCCATGTCAGGCTCCTCTCTGCGAACGGAACAAAAACAGAACGCTGGAAGAACTCAGCAGCAACTGTGAAGGCAGAAGTTTCAGATCGACAGCCCACAGCAGAGCTGAAGACAGAAGAGAATGCAGATGCTGGAACCCAGTAAATAAATGACATTGCCCGAGACTCTCGACCCAAAACACTGACATACACCTTTTGCCTCCGCAGATGCTGATTGACCTGTTGAGTTTTGCCAACGTCTTCAGCGTTTCAGTTTAGTTTAGAGATGCAGCGTGGAAACAGGCCCTTCGGCCCATCGAGTCCGCGCCGACCAGGCATCCCCGCACATTTACACTATCCCACACACACGGGTCAATTTACAATTATACCAAGCCAATTAACCCACAAACCTCTACATCTTTGGGGAGTGTGAGGAAACCGGAGCTCCTGGAAAAAACCCACGCGGTCACGGGGAGACCGTCTGCACGGACAGCACCTGTAGTCGGGATTAAATGGCTTAGGTAAAAATTGTAAATTGTCCCTAGTGTGTAGGATAGTGCTGGTGTGCGGGATGATCGCTGGTCGGCGCAGGCTCGGTGGGCCCTGAGATTCACTGTATCTCTAAAGTGAAGTCCCATCTAATCTCTGAGCTTTTCCAGAAAGGTACAGAAGAAACCGATTGCAGGTAG
Source organism: Okamejei kenojei (assembly GCA_035221665.1). NCBI lineage: Eukaryota > Metazoa > Chordata > Chondrichthyes > Rajiformes > Rajidae > Okamejei > Okamejei kenojei. Next base: position 17,505,774 of record CM069133.1, read on the forward strand.
TTGCTCAGCAAGCCAAGAACTGCGAGGAACCACATGACGGACACCAAGCAGACTGGATGCCGGATCTCGCTCCTAGCAAATATGCACCGTTTCCTACCTCAGTGTCCAAATTACATGTTGAACACGGCCCAGGATGCCAAGATATCAGATTAGCTCTCACTGCCGAAGGCACCCCACTATCAAAACATCATCTGCAACAAAACTGTTCCCCGCAGACTCTCAAATAAACTCGTCTACGCACCTTGAAGCCGAGATGCTCGCCAAAAGCTTCTCCGTGTTCTCGGACAACTCTGGCGGGAGCAGAATCTCAACCGGCTGTAGGCACAGGATCCGGCTCTCCAGCTCCGACCGGGATTTACAATCATGGAAACAATCATAGACCATGTCGCCGGTGTTGGGCTGCACCGCCTGCCAAACACAACAAGGTCACATCATATAACCATATAACCATATAACAATTACAGCACGGAGACAGGCCCTCTCGGCCCTTCCAGTCCGTGCCGACCATTTGTTTTCCCCTAGTCCCATCTACCTGCACTCAGACCATACCCCTCCATTCCCTTCACATCCATATACCTATTCACTTTACTTTTAAATGTTAAAATCGATCCTGCCTCCACCACCTCTGCTGGAAGCTCATTCCACACAGCCACCACCCTCTGAGTAAAGAAGTTCCCCCTCACGTTACCCCTAAACTTCTGTCCCTTAATTCTCATGTCATGCCCTCTTGTTTGAATCTTCCCTAACCCTCAATGGGAAAAGCTTATCCACGTCAACTCTGTCTATCCCTTTCATCATTTTAAAGACCTCAATCAAGTCACCCCTTAACCTTCTGCGCTCCAAAGAATAAAGACCCAACTTGTTCAACCTTTCTCTGTAACATAGTTGCTGGAACCCTGGCAACATTCTAGTAAATCTCCTCTGTACTCTCTCTATTTTGTTGACATCCTTCCTATAACTAGGCGACCAAAATTGTAAACCATACTCCAGAATTGGTCTTACCAATGCCTTGTACAATTTTAACATTACTTCCCTACTCCTATATTCAATGCTCTGATTTATAAAGGCCAGCACACCAAAGGCTTTCTTTACCACCCTATCTACATGCGATTCCACCTTCAGGGAACTATGCACAGTTATTCCTAGATCCCTCTGTTCCACAGCATTCCTCAATTCCCTACCATTTACCATGTACGTCCTATTTTGATTTGTCCTGCCAAGACATCAACCAGTATCAACATCGGGAGCTCATGTTGCAGTTGTACAAGGCGTTGGCGGGGCCACATTTAGAGCATCGTGTTCAGTTCTGCGCACCGTGTTAAGAGGAAAGATGTTGTCAAGCTGGAAAGGGTACAGAGACGATTTACAAGGATGTTGCCATGACTAGAGGGTGTGAGGGATAGGCAGAGGTTGAGTAGGCTGGCACTCTGGAGCTCAGGACGATGAGGGGTGATCTTATCGAGGTGTATAAGGTCAAGACAGGAATAGATCAGGTAGATACAGATTCTCTTGCCCAGAGTAGGTGAATCGAGGACCAGAGGACATGGGTTCGAGATGAGGGGGCAAAGATTGATCAGGAACCTGAAAGGTTAACCTTTTCACGCAAAGGGTGGTAGGTGTATAGAATGGGCTGCTGGAAGCAGGTACTATCCCAGCATTTAAGAAACAGTTACACAGGTACATGGATAGCACAGGTTTCGGGTGATATGGGCTAAATGCAGGCAGATGGACTAAATGTTGATGGAACATGTTGGCCGGTGTGGGCAAGTTTGGCCGAAGGGCCAGTTTCCATGCTGTATCACTCTATGACTATCAACATTTTTAAAAATTCTACATCTAATATTGATTGATTGGCACCATTTTAAGAAACCAGACGGACATAAAAATGTTCACATATTTTTTAAATGAGACAGTAGATTGATCAGAATGATGCAAATATCCCAGTCATACATTTCAAATAAATGATGAATAAAGGTAGGCAACAAGAGGTGGTTCGTTCAGAAGACTTCAAACCAGAATTTGACTTCAATCTGCCAACAGCATAGGTATGCTTCCACATTAGCTTTAAGGATACCGCATGGAAACAGGCCCTTCGGCCCACCGAGCCCATGCCAACCATCGTTCACACTAGTTCTATCTTATCCCACTTTCACATCCATTCCCTATGTAGCTGGGGCTGAGGTCAATTTACAGAGGTCAATTAATCTGCAAAAACGGACATCTTTAACACCCGGAGGAGACCCACGTGGTCCATGGGGAGAGCGTGCAAACTCCACACAGACAGCACCAGAGGTCAGGATGGAATCCGGGACTCTGGAACTGGGCAGCAACAGCTGTGTCACTGCACATATCAACCACATAACAATGATTTTTATAAGCACAGGGCTAACTATCACTTCACATGCAGAAATGCTGCAAAACCAACTCTTGGATTAAAGGTTTAACTGCCACTCTGCATGAGAATTGTCGCTTAAATAGTTTAGAGATACAGCGCGGAAACAGGCCCTTCAGCCCACTGGGTTTGGACACGCCAGAGGCAGGAAACATGTTCCCGATGTTGGGGGAGTCCAGAACCAGGGGTTAAACCACAGTTTAAGAATAAGGAGTAGACCATTTAGAACGGAGATGAAGAAACACTTTTTCTCACAGAGAGTGGTGAGTCTGTGGAATTCTCTGCCTCAGAGGGTGGTGGAGGCAGGTTCTCCGGATGCTTTCAAGAGAGAGCTAGATAGGGCTCTTAAAAATAGCGGAGTCGGGGGATACGGGGAGAAGGCAGGAACGGGGTACTGATTGGGGACGATCAGCCATGATCACATTGAATGGTGGTGCTGGCTCGAAGGGCCGAATGGCCTACTCTTGCACCTATTGTCTAGAGTCCGCACTGACTATGCTACACACACACTACGGACAATTAAGCCAATTAATCTGCAAACCTGTACGTCTTTGGAGGGTGGGAGGAAACCGAAGATATCAGGGAAAACCCACGCAGATCACGGGGAGAACGTACAAACTCCGTACAGACAGCACCCTTAGTCGGGATCGAACCCGGGTCTCCGGCGCTGCAAACCTGCAACACTTCCGCTACGCCACCAGCCCACTATACTTCAAGGCACTCATTGGTGACTCCCCTATGCTGTTTTTGCAAAGCTAATGACAATAATCTTAAGAATAGCAACCGCTTAATATTCATACATATTTGGATTTTGGCCCTTGCAGGAATAACATTTGCAAGTTAAAAAAAAATATTATTTACTTGGCCACCAGATTGCCATCAACATTGTTATTAAACTATAGTGCACAGACAATGGTTACCTCTGGGCTTGTGAAAGTTGCATTTTACTTCAGAGTCACGTGAGTGACCACGTGATGACCCCGCCAGCACGCATGCGCGACATATCGTCTACCGCATTGCTCATCGACAGGCTGTTGAAGCGCTGCTCCACCAGCGGCACGTTTGAAACCTGAAGGTAAGTTTTTCACCTTAACTCCAGCTATGTTTTTTCTCCTTGCAGGAAGCTCTGTGCACAGAGTTCCCGCTGGAGATATTGCATTCCCCTAAACTGCGGAAATCCCGGCTGCGGGGATGCCCGGCAGGAGGGGGAACCCCACCACAGACTTTGCGGGGAATCCCGTCTCCAGGGATCGCGAGGGAACGGGAAGAGCCAAACCGCGGGGTGAACCCGGCTGCGGGGACCGCAGGAAGATTCTCCTCGGGTCGAACCCGGCTCGGGGGAAACCCGGCCGCAGGGACCATAGGGAGAAGCAAACCGCGGGGTGAACCCGGCTCGGGGGGGGGGGGGGGGGGGAACCCGGCTGCGGGGACCGCGGGAAGACCACGGGATGAACCCGGCTCGGGGAAACCCGGCTGCTGGGACCGCGGGAAGACCACGGGATGAACCCGGCTGGGGGAGGAAACCCGGCTGCGGGGACCGCGGGAAGGCAAACCGCGGGATGAACCTGGCTCGGGGAAACCCGGCCGCAGGGACCGCGTGAGGGGACCGTGCGAAGACACGGCTGCGGACTGCAGAAGTGCGGATAGCCGGCGGCATTTTTCAGACTCCAGCGGCCCAGAGAGGTTCAATGGAGTCTGAAAGGCCTGGGGAGGCCAGGAGGGTCCCCTCGACATGGGTACGTCCTCGGCTGTTACCCCTGAGGCATGGATAGCGTCAGAGAGCGCTCATCACACTAATGCTCCCTCCTGATAGGATCCATGCATGGCATATCAGTAGAGATATACTGCCTACGGTAAGCCCAGAGACCTGCAGTGTCCGGGCTGCGAATATACCACCGGCGGATGAGCCTGTAGACTCGGAGGGTACGGGCCCGAAGATTACCACCTGCGGAGGGATTTCCCGCCGGTGGATAACCTCAGAGACTCAGCAGGGTCCGGGCTGGAAGGTCCACCACCTACGCATCCCGCATGAAGCGGAAGACTCGGAAGTATGTCCAGGGAACATACTGGAGTACAAACGTGAGGTTCCAGAAAATTCTGCCGTGGCATCAAGATCTTCGCTAAACGAAGCCTGAAGGCCAGAGTTCCCTCGTGAAGAAACAGCCACCTCACATGTGCCGGCGGTGGAATACCATACACCTGCAAAATTGTCCCTGAAAGGCGCAGCAGTCAGCAGCGCTATATGGGGGTACAATGCACACTTCAAAATGAACTGCTTCCAGAAAACGCCATCGGACCTGCCTTAAATTTCAAATCTGTAGGTCCAAGTGAGACCAGCAATGTCCAGCCGCCGAATCCTCTCTTCAGGAACCTGCCCAAACAGGTAAGACTCGGATGAAGAATTAAAGCTGTCTGGCTTATCAAGGGACCACGGCAACACACCCCACGCCTCTATCGGCAGCAAGCGTTTCACTGAAGCTGGGGGCAGCTTCAACACTGGGCGCAGGCCTTTCAGGCCAAGGCCCAAACCGGTCCTCAGGGAATTGGGTCCACACACCCCAGCAATCCTACTCTCCAAATCTGGGACGGAATTAGAACCCGCGCCAGGAGCCTTGGGCTTACCATAAGACCACCTATAACCATGAAGGTAGGTGGGTCTGGTTCTTTCCGAAATATGAGGTATGTGGACCATTTACAAGTTGGTAAATTTACACTTGTTTATGCTAGACAAGTTGGCTTTCAAGACAGGCCGCAGTTGCGGGCCGCTCATTGTCACTATGAAAGATACCGGTTACAACTCGCATATGCAGTATAGACTTTTCTGAATAGAAAACTTCATTACTGTCTAACAACAGGGGAATCAGTTTCCACTGGGCTCACCTAAGATATTATATTATGGGCTATCTGGATGATGTTCTAAAACACTGTATTTTGCAAAATCAACGGTATCAGCCACAAACCATTCTGCAGAATTGGATTCTCATCCATCCAGTAAATTTAAGTTGATACCAACTGATGTTATTAAATTGTCTGGGATTGGCAATATATTGGTTCAGCTGTGCTATTGCGCCTTCTGCACCATCAGAGCTAACGGCGTGCAAAGGAGCAAGCTCACAGGCTATTCCCAGCTGTATCAAAGTCACCATTGTGGACAAACAGTATTCAGCATTGCCCCACTAACCTTCATCAGTACTCGTCAGTTAATTACTAACTGATGCTATGCTTAAAGATGGATAATTACTATATACCATCTTCAATTACGGAGGCGGATGGGGTTTGCATGAGTTACCAATTATTCAGTTATATGGTATCAACTACCTATTCACATTAGGTGCATTCTGTGGATAAAGGTTTGTGCGAATATGCATAATCTGCATTCTCAAGTCTAACTTGATACACTGGTGCTGTTATATGCAAATCACATGTGTGCAATCTAGTCAATGTATCCGGTAATAGTTTACCTAACTGCATTGGCATTGGCGTATCAGCAGGAAAACGAGAATGGATGTGGAATCGCCAGGATTCAAGGACATTAAGGCTCGATGAAACACCTAAAGATCAAAATGTTGCATCCAGGCTCAAACGCCAGTTGCAAAATACGTGGCGTATCAGTGGCGATGGATGCATTCTCGCTACACTGGGGAAGAATGTTCATTGTGTCCCTCCATTTTACCTTACCAGACGGGTCTTGAAAATTCAGCATTTCCCGCTTCAGGCATTTTTCGTAGTGCCTGACTGGCCTATACAGCCATGATTCCCGCTGATGTTGGGAATGGTGATAGAACCTTATATGGATTCCAGGCACAAAATGGCTGGTTAGCCGTGACCGGGGAACCATCCTCTGCATAATTAAATCTATTCATTGACTTGCAGACTGGGAAGACCGCTTCCTGCGGCTTAGAATTGTCAAACCAAACTATGGACGTGCTCACTGCAATTGCAGGGTTAGCACCAAACAAACAGCGCTTCCCTCATAGGGATGGGGAGTATTTTGTTAACATATAAGATGACACGGATGACTGACGTCCTGAAGTTCAGTTCCATATGGGGTTTGACAACCATTACAAGAGTGCCATTACTGTGCCGCACGTGCCTTCTCAGCATATTGGCTGCGAGGAGCAGAATCCACTCTGTCGGGTAACCTTCTGTTATCGAGATTATGAAGGGTATCTTCAACTCGACACCCCCCAGGCCAGGTACGCAGAGATATGGGATGTTAACATTGGAACATCCCTGCCCTTGGCTCACTAAACCAAGTGGTTATGCTCATGGCGCTGAGTCAGCACTACGGGTCCAGTTTTGCATAGCTGTGACTGGACAAGATGATTATTCTGCAGGGAATTACATTTATGTTATCACTTAATCAGCAGAAATCACCAGGGACATTAGGTCTCATACTAGAATTGCTGGCATATCCCATGGACCTTTGGTTGTATGTGGCCACACATCTACACCAGTATGTTAAGGTCACTAGAGCCTTAGGGACTCTGACCTAGCAATGATTGTTAGTCACATGAAGCCTCACAAGAGAATCACTACAGACCATCGCCCGGTGGTTTATATGGGTTCTGGGATACAGGAGTGAACACTGACATACAAGTCTCACTCCACCCAGGCTGCAACTATATCAGCAGCAGGGGATGGACATTCACGGGACCACATCCTAGCGGCTGCAGGATGGTCTAACGAACGATTCCAAACATTTAGAAATACCCTTGCCAGACCAGGGGTATTTGCCGACTCTTTTTAGGTCTGTGTTATAGTCCTCCCGGGTGAAGGAGGTACTAATATCATTATTTGTCCATTAATAGCATCAACATGTCTATACCTATGTCATGTCTGAATGCACTATTAAAATTAGCTCTTCACTGATGCCGTGTGTGATGCATGGAGTCGTCCACGGCATGAAATCACAGAGCTTTGAAATCTTCACGTAGTCACTCACGTGACTCCGAAGCAAAATAGTAAGATTAAATGAGAACTTACCAGTTTGAAGTTTGATCCTTATTTTGAGGGTTTACGTGCCCTCCGCTCCCAACCCTCTATATAAAGATCAATTGGTATTTTAGTTCTCTTATCTTCCTATACATTCAGTCAACTTCTGTGTTCTGTGGTTTCACACCGCTGCTTTGTCGCGCATGCGTGCTGGCGGGGTCTTCACGTAATCCCTCATCGTAACTCCTCTTAAAATAAGGATCAAACTTCAAACTGGTAAGTTCTCATTTAATCTTACTATTTTAAACCATCATTAAATTTCTCAATAGGAGAAGGTTTACACTAAATATCCATAAAGAGAAAGGTCCTTCAATGCTTATCACCATAACTCAACAATACCCTTTGCAAATAAAGATTCGCTGTAAGACCTTAAAGTGAATCACATTGTATATGACAGGGGCTAGTGAGGGAGACGCAATGGTGGAGTCACTGCTTTACTGCGTCGGGGACCCCGGTTCAATCCTGTCCACAGGTGCTGTCTGTACGGAGTGCGTACGATCACCCTGTGACTGCGTGGGTTTTCTCCAGGTGCTCCGGTTTCCTCCCACACTCCAAAGACGTGCAGGTTTGAAGGTTAGTGGGCTTTGTTAAATTGTTTCAAGTGTGGAGAATAGAACTAGTGTGTAGTCTGAAGTAGGGTCTTGACCCAAAACGTCACTCTCTCGAGAGATGCTGCCCGCGTTACTCCAGCTTTCTGTGTCTCTCTTCGGTTTAGATCACCATCTGCAGTTCCTTCCTACACACGGGTGATCGCTGGTCAACGTGGCCTCAGTGAGCCAGAGGGCCCGTTTCCACGCTGTATCTCAAAAACTAAACCTAAGCTGTGGAAAGGCGTATACGATCAAACTAACCATGGTTTCCAAAGCAGCCAACGGTGGAAATAAATGCTTGAAGACCATGACCTCAAACCATACACCAAGCTCATGAAGTGAGCGGCGATGAATGTAGCATGGAGGCCCCCCAAAACATTGCGGCTACAGTGGCGCAGCGCTAGAGTAGCTGCCTTGCAGCCCTGGAGACCCGGGTTCGATCCCGACTACGTTTGTTGTCTGTATGGAGTGTGCATGTTCTCCCCGTGACCACGTGGATTTTCGCCGCGATCTTCCGTTTCCCCCCACACTCCAAAGACAGACAGGCATGTCGGTTGGTTGGCTTGGTGTATGTGTAAAATTGTCCCTAGTGTGTGCAGGATAGTGTTAACGTGCGGGGTTCGCTGATCGGTGCGGACCCGGTGGGCCAAAGGGCCCGTTTCCGCGCTGTATCTCCAAACTAAAGTAACAGTTCCTCTGCAAAATCCCCCAAATCCAATCAGCGCATGGATGAACCAGCACTAGCCACCCTCTCTCAGGCCAATGGCCAACATCCCCGGTATAGAGACTCTGATAGTCTTCAACCAGCTCCAATGGTCAGGCCTCAACATTCACGTCAGACACCAGAACTCCTAAGGCAAACACCCCACCCTTGAGGCCTGCTGCAGCAAACAAGTTCCAAAACAGCAGAGAAGATGCTTTGCACTCAAAGCCTCCTTGGAAGTGTTAACATTCCTGCCTCCAGACTTTTCAAACTTGCAGGGAAGTGTCTTGGACAGCATGTTACATCTTTCTGACAGCAGCCCGTAAAGGCCAAGAGCAAACGGAGGGAAGAGCACACAACGCTGCCCTCTGAACTCGATATGCCCCCATGACATAGTCCATGTTTAGTTTATTGATACAGCGTGAACAGGCCATTCAGCACACGGGGTCCATGCCGACCAGTGATCCCGCCTATGGATCATGCACTAAACTCACTGGTCACCTCAGAACTCTACTGGAAGCAAGTCAGCCCTGATCCTCAGGGACAGTCTCAGGAGGAAGGAGGGAGAGGGGGAAATTTGGCTCATGCCATCAACCAAAATCTTTTGAACTTCAATGCCAGAAACCTCAACAAAGAAAATGAAAACATGAAATTATCTCAACATGGCACTGGCCAAAAATATTTTAAATCGATATCCTTAATCATTTTTTGATAACCTCATTTTTTTGCTGAAGCTCCCAGATTTTGCAAGCAGCACATACATTTTCAAAATGTTCCCCAAGAGCCATGTATTCTGACTGACCCAATCAACAAAGCATAAGATCGACTTGGTTAGTGCACAAAACAATTAAATAGTGAGTATTATCATCAATTATCACTGGACATTTGGTGCACAGCATTGGGCCTGAGGATCAAGATTCAACCTCTTTCCTACCAAAGATTATAGGACTCCACTATAATCTTTGTTTCCTACTGTGGCAGCGATGGGTGAACGAGATGTTGCCTTTTCCTGCCATCTAGTGGCCACACAATAAATTAAAACAAAGTTACCTATATTCTAAGGTAGACAAAAATACTGGAGAAACTCAGCGGGTGCAGCAGCATCTATGGAACGAAGGAGATGGGCAACGTTTCGGGCCGAAACCCTTCTTCAGACTGATAGGGGGTGGGGGGAGGCGGGGAGAAGAAAGGAAAAAGAAGGAGGAGGAGCCCGAGGGCTGAGGGAGAGGTAGGAAGGGGAGGAGACAGCAAGGGTTAACAGAATTGTGAATCACAGAGGGGGAGCAGTTAGAGAGGAGGTTGTGAAACTGTCTCCGGAGGGAGGAGGAGAACTTCTTCAAAGTAGGCATACCTTGAGGAGATTTCGCAGTGGAGTAGAAGACAAAGTGTTTAAGAAGGAACTGCAGATGCTGGAAAATTGAAGGTAGACAAAAATGCTGGAGAAACTCAGCGGGTGCGGCAGCATCTATGGAGTGAAGGAAATAGGCAACGTTTCGGGCCAAAACCCTTCTTCAGACTGATAGGGGGTGGGGGGAGGCAGGGAGAAGAAAGGACTATTCTGATGTTTAAGAAGGAACTACAGATGTTGGAAAAATCAAAGGAAGACAAAAATGCTGGAGAAACTTAGCAGGTGAGGTGGCATCTATGGAGCGAAGGAAATAGGCAACGTTTCGGGTTGTTTCATCAGTCTGAAGAAGGGCGTCAACCCAAAACATTGCCTATTTCCTTCGCTCCAAAGAAGCTGCCTGACCCGCTGAGTTACTCCAGCATTTCCGTCTACCTATATTCTGAGGTTAGGTGTGTATTTTGTTCGAATTTAATCTTCTCATAAGGTTAAAGTGGGGTCCAGGATGTAGTTATTCCTAAAATAGACACAAAATGCTGGGGTAACTCAGCTGGTCAGGCAGCATCTCTGGAGAAAAGGAAGAGGTGACGTTTCGGGTCAAGGCCATTCGTCAGACAGAATCAGGGCAGGGGGAAACTGGAGGCATGAAAGGGTACAAAGAACAAACGAATGAAAGATATGAAAAGAACAAACCAAAGCCAGCGATGATGACCAGGGAAAGGTGGAGTCCACAATGGTCCATTGTTGGCTGTGGGAGAAGTGATGACGAGGGGGGGTTGTTGCTCTAAATTGCTCTAAGATGTTGGCAATGTACCCACAATGAAGGTCTGGTATTGTTTTGGAAGGGATTAGTTGTGGTGAAGAGGAACCAGAGGTGATGGTGAGAAGGCGGGAGAATGGGCTTAGGAGGGAGAGATAGATCATCAACCTTAATTTTATCCTTGTAATATCATTGCTGAGGTGACCCCGGTTGTCTTGTCAAAAACATCTCATTGTACCGTTGACCCTGCGTTAACGTACAAATGACAAATAAAACTGAACTGAACTGATTGAATGGCAGAGTAGACTTGATGGGTCGAATGGTCTAATTCTGCTCCTGTCACTTACGACCTTATGAAGTTTGAACTTTGTCACATTGCACTGTGACCACTTGAATTGCTCTCTGAACTGAGATTGAATGGCATTTTACTCCATAAAACCATACCTGCCAACCATTCCGATTTGGGCGGAATTCTTCCGATTTTTCCATCCCAATTCCGAATTCCGATTTTTTTCCTCAATATTCCGAAAAAAATTGGAATTCGGAATTGGGATGGAAGCGTGCATGCGACCCATGGCGGCGGCAGCGGCGAGGAGACAGCGAGAGAGCGCACCGCGCCTGCGCCGCTTATGGGGGCACGCACGGGTGTACGTCAGCACGCAGCCGCATGACCCCGCCCCGCCACGGGTTCGGCGTCACTTGCCCTCCCCCCCCCCCCCCCCCCCGCACTGACGTCACTTTCCCGCCCTCACTGACGTCACGCACCCCGCCCTTACTGACGTCACGTGCCCTGCCCCTTACCGACGTCACGTGCCCCGCCCCTTACCGACGTCACGTGCCCCGCCCCCTTACTGACGTCACGTGCCCCGCCCCTCACTGACGTCACGTGCCCCGCCCCTCACTGACGTCACGTGCCCCGCCCCTCACTGACGTCACGTACCCCGCCCCTCACTGACGTCACGTACCCCGCCCCTCACTGACGTCACGTGCCCCGCCCCTCACTGACGTCAACGTGCCCCGCCCCTCACTGACGTCACGTGCCCCGCCCCTTACTGACGTCACGTGCCCTGCCCCTTACCGACGTCACGTGCCCCGCCCCTTACTGACGTCACGTGCCCCGCCCCTACTGACGTCACGTGCCCCGCCCCTCACTGACGTCACGTGCCCCGCCCCTCACTGACGTCACGTACCCCGCCCCTCACTGACGTCACGTACCCCGCCCCTCACTGACGTCACGTGCCCCGCCCCTCACTGACGTCACGTGCCCCGCCCCTCACTGACGTCACGTGCCCCGCCCCTTACTGACGTCACGTGCCCCGCCCCTTACTGACGTCACGTGCCCCGCCCCTCACTGACGTCACGTGCCCCGCCCCTTACTGACGTCACGTGCCCCGCCCCTTACTGACGTCACGTGCCCCGCCCTCACTGACGTCAGACTAATAGGATTCCGATTTTTCATTCTCACAAGTTGGCAGGTATGTAAAACTATTATTCCCGAGAAACCGAGTTTCAAAATTAGTTCTGAAAACTCTTTCCCTTCCTCCATTCCCCCTCAATCTTATCAAAGTCCAATTCATTAACAAATGCAAATGCACTAACTGAATTCGCTTAAGGCAACAGGGACGACACAGATGCACCCATTTTCAAAGAGGTCAACAGGAAGACAAAATCGGTTCCGAATGACAACTGAATCTGCACAAGTATCTAAACTACTGCCACAGAATTTAGATTTACAGTCTCCACTAATGCCATGTTTTCCTTCTGCAGGTGCCAGGTGTAAAATCCTAAAAACATTGCCAAATCCTAGAACAGGGGTTCCCAACCTTTTTCATCTCGTTTACCCCTGGCAACTTTAATAGCACATTTAACAATTGTGCTATTAAAGTTGTATTAACATAAGTTATTTCACTTATTTATGAACAACTAATGATGAACAGATACCGGTATACCAGAACCAAACACAGTCAGTCAATGAGGAAAAATATGGACAAATCCAGAATCAACTAATTCCCCCCCCCCCCCGGGTAGGCAAAATTTACCCCAGGTTGTATTGTACTGTATATTTTTATTAGCATTTTTCCTGAGTACTTACATACCCAGAGGAAACGAAAAAACGTTTCTCAACCAGTGTCCATTCAGTGTGCGGTAAAAAATAAATAGAAATAAAAAATACATATTCCAATCGGCAGCGGCACGACAATGGCTCTGCTTCAGTGGGAACCCTTGTCCTAGAACTAAAATCAAATCTTCATCTACTTTCCCTCCAATTCAGTCTATCAGATAACTATTCTCCCAATAAACAATAAACATATATTGGATTGAGTATCAAGACACGAGGAACGTGCATGCTGGAATCCTGTGCAGCACACAGTGCTGGGACTACTCAGTGGGTCAGGCAGCATCTCGAGAGGACATAAAAGAGGCGACTATTGAGGTCGGGACACTTCTTCAGGCCCAACAATGGTTTCACTGTTTGTATCCCTTCATTATCACCTCTTCCACAGCCAACAATAGACCATTGTGGGCTCCACATATCTCGAATCATCGGTGCCAGCTCAGATTTGTTCTGTACCTTGTCATACTTCTAGTTTCCCCCTCCCCTGACTCAGTCTGAAGAAGGGTCTCGACCCGAAACATCACCCACTCCTTCTCTCCGGAGATGCAGCCTGCCCCGCTGAGTTACTCCAGCATGTTGTGCCTATCTTCGGTGTAAACCAGCAGCTGCAGTTCCTTCCTACACATTTTGTCTTCTTCAGACCCACTGAGTTACTCCAGCACTTTGTACGTTGCTCGAGTGCCCACCATCCACATCTTCTTGTGTCACCATATCTGGAGTCCTTTGTATATTTATTTAAGGAATGTCTCAACATTGTCTCTTTATTTAAGGAATGTCTCAACATTGGCGTTTCATTTATCTGGTGGATGTCCACGTATGTTGGAGCGGATTCATCGACAGAGGCATTCAACGAGAAAGGACACTTACCACAAACGCAATCTGAATTCCCTGCTTCTTACGCTCCTTTTTGTTCGCTGCTTGCTCAAAGATGCACATCAGGTAGCTGTTGGGAACTTCACCAGCCCCTTCTCCTACGTCACCCAATTCACCATCCAGATCCAGATTCAACAAGGGATTAATATGTGACAATTATCAAGGACAAAATATGAGCTACCAAAGTAATTATTTAGCCTACACTTCATCAACCCATTCAACCCACGGCGAATATCAATTGAAGTCATCTGGTCACTTTAGTTTAGAGATGCAGTGTGGAAACAGACCCTTCGGCCCATCCCGTCCGTGCTGACGAGGGATCTCCACACACTGGGAATTTACAAGAATACCAAGCCAATTAGCCTGCAAACCTGCACGTCTGCAGAGCATGGAGAAAGTACAAAGTTTGCACAGACAGCACCCGTAGTCTGGATCAAACCTGGGTCTGTGTGAGGCATCAACTCTACCGCTGCGCCTCCCTTGGTTCAGGAGAGTGTCTCATCAGTTTGCACTGTACTACGGCAGGTGTAATAGTTTTTGGTTAATTGGGGTAGGGGAGGGAAATGGGATGAGGGGCATTCCGCCATGTGAATGAAGAGTTGAAAAGGAGTCCAAAGAATTGCTTTTTAGTCTTGAAAACACTGGCACCAAAAAGTAGCAGAATTAAATGAAAATTTATGTTCTGCGCAATATTTCCAAATTTATCGCCCATCGTAGTTCAAATATCGTAGTTCTGATAGCTTGATGGAAATTTAGCCTTCGGGTTTTGTGGGGAAAAATATTTATTTTAGGCCCTGGAAGCTCTACATAAGCAGGATGGATTTCAAAAGACCATGGACCATAGGCATTTTAGGTCGATACATTTTTTTTATATTAATGGAAAGAAGGGGTTGAAATTAGGGCAGGAAAGTAGAATGAAAGATCTTATTTTACACCAACATTGGTATCAATGGAAAGGCTGGCATTCAATAGATAGACCAAATACAAGAGTTGGGACATTGTGTTACAGCTGTTATACATGTTGGTGAACCGCACCTGTAGTTTTGTGTCGCCAAATAAACTGGCCACCATATTATTAGGAAGAATGGAAATAAGGTCAAGAAGGTGCAAGAACGGCTGACAAGATTATCAAACTTTACGGCCAGATATATTAGACGAATGTATGGATAGAAACTCACGGTCAAACAATCTAACATCATACTTGTGTAATACCCTTCTAAATATAGAAATTCCATCGTCAGACGCAATGAGAAGAGAATGGGAAGAGGAATTAGGCCTAAAAATTTCCAAAGACTGATGGGAAAAATATCTCTTATATATACACACATAATTGTTCGATTAATGTTAGACATATTTTAATCTAATTCAAAATACTGCACAGACTCTACTACTCAAAGACTAAACTGAATAAGATTTTTTCAAATGTATCTCCTATTTGTGACAAATGTCTCCTTCAAGAAGCAACTATAACACACTCCTTTGCCTCTTGCATAAAACTACATAACTTTTGGAAAGGAATCTTTGAAATTTTCTCAAAAACATTAAAAACAAAACTGGACCCCCCCCCCCCCCCAATAAGGAACTGATTATTTTCGGAACAGCAGAAGCCTGCCCTGAGCTAGCAATACTTCAAAGACGATTCCTTAATTATGGCCTGATAATGGCGAAAAAACGTATACTTAAATTTTGGAAAAATACATCTGCCCCTACTCTTAAAATGTGGATTACAAACATGTCTGAGACGCTACATCTTGATATGAGACTTGTCTTAGCAGGAGAATCAGAGCAATTTTCAAAGATATGGATTCCTTTCAGTGATTCATTACAAGGATAGTCTGGTGCAACACAATTTTGGAATGAAACCGATTTACGGACTGGGTGATGGGTGGGGAGAGAAATGAAGCAGGTATATCAACACTTTTTTTTCACTTCTTCCATTTTTGTCTTTTTATTTATTTACGTTTTCCCTATTTCTTTTACTCACTCACTCTTCGACTACACTCATCTGGTAGTCTAGGGGTTCTATTCTTGCACATTCACTTTCTCTTTCATTTTTGTTTCTTTCTTGCTCCTCTTCTCTTTTTCTATTTCATCTTTGCTAAATTTAAAATGGAAGCTGTACAATAAATGTACACTGCTTCTAATAATTGTTAAAAATATGTTTAAGTATATATATTTCATATATTTTGTAATATATATATATTTTATAAACCTTTATAAGGTCACCCTTCAACCTCCTTATCTGCAGGGAAAATAGTCACAGAAATATATATTTATATTTCTGTTGTGTGTCTGTGCGTCTGTGCGTGTGTCTGTGTGTGTGTCTGTGTGTGTGTCTCTGTGTGTTGTGGTCTGTGTGCGTGTCTGTGTGCGTGTCTGTGTGCGTGTCTCGTGTGCGTTTGTCTGGTGTTGCGTGGTCAGTGGCGTGTGTCTGTGTTCGTGTCTGGTGCGTGTCTGTGTGCGTGTCTGATGGGTGCGTGTCTGTTTGCGTGTCTGTGTATTTATGTGTGATATTTTCACCTGGAGGTAAGGATGTTGAAGGGTGGGACCTTATAAAGGTTGATAAGATCTTGAGGGTGTTGATAAGGTGGAGATAACCACAGACATAGATTCCCCAGGTAAGGATGCCCCAAACTAGAGGGCATAGCTTTAAGGTAAGAGGGGAAACGAAGATTTAAAGGGGGGGAACGAGGGTGGCCAGTACGTGGAACATGTTTGCCTAAGTAACCACTAGAGGGCCTAATAGTTATTACTAGAGCTCATTAGTACAGCGTCAATTCAACGCGGTTCAATAGAGTGGATGTGGCAAGGATTGTTTCCACCAGTGGGAGAGTCTGCATGACCAGAGCCCCGTCAGAGCCTCAGAATTAAAGCCCACGGTCGCCCCTTTTGGAAGGAGATGAGGAGGAATTTCTTTAGTCAGATGGTGGTGAATCTGTGGAATTATTTGCCACAAAAGGCTGTGGAGGCCAAGCCAATGGATATTTTTAAGGCAGAGATGGATAGATTCTTGATTAGTACAGGGGTTCAGAGGGAGAAGGCAAGAGAATGAGGTTAAGAGGGAGAGATAGATCACCCACGATTGAAAAGCGAAGTAGACTGCTCCTATCACTTATGAACTTACGAATTTCAATTTTCAAAAATAATTTTTGGGGACAGGTTCACAGATAGGATATGCGTTTCCCCTTCCTGGAGGGACTGGAGGCCCAACACAGGCGCGAATGGGGGACTAGCTCGGGAAGGCATCTCAACCAGTTGGATGGACGGGTTTACATGCTGAATAGATTCCCGCTCATTTACTGATTACATTTTTAGATCTTCACTGTCTGGCACACTTTGGTTTTGAGGTCAGCATCCCATAAGCTAGAAATGCTTCCCATAACACCAGTTAGTCACCATTCCTATACAAAACCCAAGTGGCGCAAAATGGCTCATGATAACAAGAGAGATCACGACACGGCAATGAAAGTGAAAGGATATCTTCTCCGATCGAGCGCGTCGACTTGGTGTGACACAGGCCTGTCAGCTTGCGAGGTCGTAAAGAGGTTTACGCCTTTGTCGTCTCTCCACACAGCTCTTCAGCCAGCCGCGCACAGTCTCCATCTCGCCTGTTTTCACCACTCCCACACTGCGACGGTACATACATAGAGAAAATCATTCTTCACATTCCACTCCTTACTATCCTCACAACGTACTTTTGGACCACAATCGGGCTTGCACTGCAGCAGTTAGATGTTAAATTTCTCTACAGCATATCCCCCATGTCCATGACTGTGTGTGTACGCAACGGGGCAGATGGCCCAAAGGATAAAAAGCATACATGGCGGCGGCAGGCAACGGACTCTACACGACGCACGCTATGTTCAAAAATATGGAGCGGGCAGGACATAGGGGGACAGAATTTTTTGTACCCTTCCCCCACCCCGGATCCAACGAGCTCACCATTTGCGCACACTCAGACACAAACATGCGCGGAGGCTTCGCGAGGCTTAATCCAGCGCTAAATGCATGACTCTCAACTCTGCCTGTCTCGCCTGGGGTTAACCTACAAGGCCCTGAGTGGACTGACGTGGATACTATCAGCACTGCCTTCCTCACGCGCACTGGCCATATTTCCCACAAGCCCAGGCAGGTTGACCTGGCGGGACAGGCAGAGTTGAGCTGGGTTTAGCGTTGCTTCTCTGCGCTGGCTGTGGGCCTGGGGGCGCCGCGCCCGTCTGTCTCCCGACTTCTCTCGCCACCCGTGGGGGGAGGGGGGGGCACGCGGGAGGGGACGGGACAGCACCGGAGACCCGGCCGGGATCGATCCTGGCTGCAGATTAGGCGCAGGTTTGTGCCACGTCTCCCTCCTCCAATCACCGCACTCTATCCTCAGTCCCCCCCCACTCCTCCCTCCTCCAATCATCGCGCTGAATCATCATGCCCCGCCCCCACTGCCTGCTGACCGACGTCTCTCTCGTCCAATCGGCGCCCTCGATCAGCAGTCTCACCTCCACTGCCTCGCGGAAAGCGGAGATTTTAAAACCCAGATGACAAAAACTTGGGGGGGATGTCCCCCACCTCTCAAAACATGGGGGGGACGTGTCCCCTCTGGCCCCCCCCTGATTTTCCACCCCTGATTGGGCGGCGTAGCAGTAGAGCTACTGCCTTACAGCACCAGAGACCTGGGTTCAATCCTAATGATGGCGCTTGTCTGAACATTCTCCCCTTGACCCACCTGGGTTTTCTCCGAGATCTTCGTTTTCCTGCCACATTCTAACGATGCACAGGTTTGTAGGTTAATTGGCTTGGTACAAACGTAAGATTGTCCCTAGCGTGTGTAGGATAGTATTAGTGCGTGGGGGTTGCTGGTCGGTGCGGACCCGGTGGGCCAAAGGGCCTGCGCTGTATCTCTAAACTAAACTAAAGTGATTTAACATCATGGAGCTTCCACCCAGCCCTGAACTGCGAAGACTCATTTGCCCCAAGATTGGTCGCCTCCCAGACATGCAAGTCCCCTGCAATGTTCCAACGTTGGGGAATTTGACATATTTCTTGGGCAAAAATCACATCAGGAAGTCAAGCTCATTGGAGCAGGAATTCCTTGGTCTCATTTCTGGAGTGGCACACCTCCAGGGATAGACATTCTCACATTTTAGTCATGATAACCGGATTCTCAAGTGCATAAAGCGGAAGTTAGTGATTGTATTTCCAGTCAAACATGCACTTAAACTTCCCACTCAAATTGGTACTTTCTTTAAACATTTCAACAAGCACTCCGATTAGTGATTAAAACACGCTACAAATATTTCAGTCATTTTAAAACTTTTTAGTTGCACGCGGAATTATTTCACACAGTTGGTAATTGCGGGCTACACAACCAAATCAGATCATACTACACGTGAATACAATCAAGCTGAACACGACTAAAATAAAAAGGTAGGGCGAAGAGAAAGATACCAGACTGCAGAATAGTGTTCTCAGCATTGCAGCGAAACAGCTCCAGAGAAAAGTCCTATATCCGCAATGAGGTAGATTGGGAAAGTGCGACTGTACCCCAGATTATGAATAGACAGCTTTTAATCCTCAATTAAAGTCAGGATTTTGAGAGTGCAAATAGAGGTGAGAGCCACAGAGAATGGCTTAACAGTTGCATCCTGCACATCCGTTTCCCAAACCCACCCCATTCTTTCATTGAAGCCAGCGCCTTGGATATTTAAATTCAGCAACCATATTTGCTTTCTCACCAGCAAGTCAAAATAAAAAGTGCTGCAGATGCCAGAAATCCGGACTAAAACCAGAAAATGCTGCAAATACTCAAGTCGGCCGCACCGGCGGAAGAAAAACCATTAGCGTTTCTGATGTTGGGTCCTGGACCTGAAATTTTAGCTCTTTCTCTCTGCAGAATACCTGGGGCAACCTGCTCAATGTTTTCAGCATTATTTCTATTTCCTATTTTGCCCTTCCAACTGCCATCGATACCAACTTTAAAGAGGCTGAAGTTGGAAGTATAAACTATGGTTGGAATGAATGATGAGTATCGTTGGGACTTACAAAGGAGTTTCACTGCAGAGTGAACGGTTTAGGACAGAGGGCGACAACCTACGGCCCCCGGGCTGAATGCGGCCCGTAACCCGGAATCACCCGGCCCGCAGACGTTTTTTTTTTCCAGTTATCATCCGGCCCGCAGACTTCCTTCATCTCCAGTGCCTCCCGGGCCCGAGGCCGCGCGCCCAGGCACGGTGACGCAAGGAGGCCTGCGCTAGCGTCCGCAAGGGCAGAGCCGTCGAGCAGCTCCGAGCGCCGAGCTCTGGCTGTAAAGCATCCTGCGCAAAGCCGCCGGCACGGCCGCGCACCTTCTGTGTCTGAGCTTCACTGTCGGGATCGGGGTTGTCAATAGGCCAAGGACGAGTGAGTGTGAGTATTTGACTAGGGGCCAGTGCTCCGGGCGGCCTCCTGGAAGTGTCGGGATCTATGTGAACATGTGATTTGATGCCCGACATCCGGGGCAGGATCCACGTGTACACGTGATAGACGTGGCCCGCCATCCGCTCACAGACATCCGTCCTGGCCTGCGGTGCCTGTTCGCTCGAGAATTTAGTCCGACGAGGCTCCCCACACGTCAGGGAAGTTTCCTTTCCCCCTGACTCGGTCTGAAGAGGCCCTCGACCCCGAAACATCACCCTTCCCTTCTCTCCAGGGATGCTGCCTGACCCGCTGAGTTACTCCAGCATGTTGTGTCTGTCCACCCTTTCCTGCTCTTCTAATGGGTGATGGATAAGAGCACGTTAAACAGGACACTTCCGGCCCTTGTCCCAGTAAAGGAGATGAAAAACAGAATTGATAGCACTTGCCTTGTAGCCCTTGGCCACCAGGCGGCGTACATGGACAAACAGCCGGTACACCGGTATGCTGGCCGTCATAAAGTTATGGTCTGGATGGCAGTAAATATTCAGCTCCCGAGCTGCAATCTGCAAGAAGGAAAAAATATTACAAATCTAGAAAACCCATGGAGAATAATTAATGCGTTGAACAGCCTGTCAGGTGGAATTCCAAAGGCATATTAATTCCAGGGCTACATTGCCTTCACCAACGCTGTGCTTCCATTCCAAAGCATGCCTTCAACATGCAGCCCATATCACACCTTCTACATTACTATGCATTTAGTAAACCTACACCGCGAGTCAGTCCCGTCTCTTCCCCACAGGAACCAACTTCATCCCAGTACAGGATGGTTTTCCATTTTTTCTAAAAGTCACTTACTTAGACAAGAGTTAATCTTTTCTGCCAATGAATCATTTCATTCTCTGGTGGCGCAAGGTAGAGTTGCTGCCTTACAGCGAATGCAGCGCCAGAGACCCGGGTTCGATCCCGACTACGGGCGCTGTCTGTACGGAGTTTGTACGTTCTCCCCGTCACCTGCGTGGTTTTCTCTGAGATCTTCGGTTTCCTCCCTCACTCCAAAGACGTACAGGTATGCAGGCAAATTGGCTTGGTAAATGGAAAAGTTGTCCCTAGTGTATGTAGGATAGTGTTAATGTGCAGGGATCACTGGTCGATACAGACCCAGTGGGCCAAAGGGCCTGTTTCCGTGCTGTATCTCTAATCCAAAAAATCTCAATCTGCACTTAAGCAGCACGGTGGCAGAGATACTGCCTTACAGTGCCAGAGGCCCGGGTTCGATCCTGACTACGGGTGCACCATACGGAGTTTTTAACGTTCTCCCCGTGACAGCGTGGGTTTTCTCCGGGAGCTCCGGTTTCCACCCACACTCCAAAGACATACATTTTTGTAGGTTAATTGGCTCTGGTAAAATTGTAAATTCAGGTGTTGGATAATGCTATTGTAAGGGGCTCGCTAGTCAGCATGCACAGTATCGGCCGAAGGGCCTGTTTCCATGCTTGTCTCCCTAAACTAAAACTTAAATTTAAAGGGCCTGTCCCACCAACATGCGGCTGCTAACGTGATCGCTTGAGCCATTCGGACTCGCGGGGCTGGTCCCACGTCGATCACCGGAGGGGTATGGAGTTGTGCGGGGCTGGTCCCGACATCGCGCGGGGCTCCGAAAAACTGACACTGTCCAAAAATTCTGCGCGACAACGGCCTGTCGGCCCGCAGCCGCTTTGAGGACATACGCAGTGTCTTGACGGCGTACGCCTATCGTCTTGACGGCGTACGCCTATCGTGTGGCATTGCGCTATGACGTCACCGCCCGGCGTGCCATTGCGTGATGACGTCACCGCCCGACGCCCAAATTCAGTCAGCCCGCCTCCTGCCCAGCTGATTGGTGAGTATGATGTCGGGACCAGCCTCGCACAACTCCAGACGCCTCCGCGGTTCGAATTGGGACCGGCCCCGCGAGGCCGTATGCCTCAAGCGACCACGTTTGGTCGCGCTAGACGCATGCAAACGTATGCTGGTGGGACAGGCCCTTACGTTTGATTGTGCCTATCGATTCTGTAAGGCATTTACTAAAGGCACTACACAAAATGCTGGAGTACTCAGCAGGACAGGCAGCATCTCAGTAGAAAAGGAATGGGTGGCGTTTCAGAAGGGTCTCGACCCTTCCTTCTCTCCAGAGATGCTGCCTGTCCCACTGAGTTACTCCAGCATTTTGCGTCTACCTTCGATTTAAACCAGCATCTGCAGTTCTTTCCTACACGAGACACATTTACTGAACTGCATGCAAAAGAGTAATTTCACTGTACCCCAGTACATGTGACAATAAATGTCCTCTCCTTGCACTAACTACTGCCTAGTACCTAGGGCTTTGATGCGTAGGAGTGAACCTTTATTCATTCCCAGATAACAATGGACTTTAATTAGAATGACCTACCTCAGCATCATCACCGAAGAACCTGTATTTATACCCACACTCCACACACAGTACTGCGTCTTGGTGCTGTTTTTTAATCTCCAGGAACTGCAGCTCGAGTGGAGTGTACGCACTCTTTGTCCTGCGATTAACTCCCTTGTCTTCCACACTGTTCTTCACACTGGCCCCCTTGCTTGAAGCTGAAAACGGACTCCTATCACGGCTCGCTGTTTCCTGGGAATGCGACTGTCAGACACAAAAAGTTCATTTAAGAATGTCTCGTAAATGTATCCGTGCAAAACTTAGATTTGCTTATTGTCACGTGTACCGAGGTACAGTGAAAAGCTTCTTGTTGCCTGCTAACCAGCCAGCAGCAAGACAATGCATGATTACCATCACGCTATTCACAGTGGAAAGATACATCGAGAGTCAAGTCAAGAGTGTTTTATTGTCAAATGTCACAGATAGAACAACAAAATTCTTACTGGCTGCAGCACAACAGAATATGTAATCACAATAAATAATATAACAAAAACTCGGGGGAAAAAAACAATAACAGTATTAAAAATAATAATAATAATAATAATAATAATAGTCTATTGTTGTAGGGAATGACGTTTAGTGCAAGGTAAAGCCAGCAAAGTCCGGTCAAGATAGACGCAAAATGCTGGAGTAACTCAGCGGGACAGGCAGCATCCATGGAGAAAAGGAATGGGTGACGTTTCGGGTCGAGACCCTTCTTCAGTCTCATGTCACGGGGATGGGCGATAAAGAGATAAAATGTAGTCGGAGACAGTAAGACTGGTCAGAGATCTGGGAAGGGGGAGGGGATGGGGAGAGAGAAAGAGAGGGAAAGCAAGGGCTACTTGAAGTTAGAGAAGTCAATGTTCACACTGCTGAGATGTAAGCTCCCCAAGCCAATTATGAGGTGCTGTTCCTCTAATCTGTGCTGGGCCTCACTCTGACAACGGAGGAGGCCCAGCACGGAAAGGTCAGATTGGGAATGGGAGGGGGAGATAAAGTGTTGAGCAACCGGGATATCGGGTCGGTTTAGGTGGAACGATCGCCGAGCCTACGCTTGGTCTGGCCGATATAAAGGAGTCCACACCTGGTACAGCAGCGATCGTTTACATACTGTAACACTAAACTAAACAGTTATGCCAAACATATGAAACGAGTTACCATTTTAATAGTATGTCCAAATGATGACATTTTATTTGAAATCTATCAAGGCCTCAAAATGGGCTAAATAACCTACCTGCTCCAGTTTTCCATTCAAATCCTTTCTAAGCCTCCCATCACACATTTCTGTGACAACACCATCCGAACACAAATCCGAATTGTCTGTGCATCTGATATTCGTCCAATGGGCATCCCCACCCGGATCCTTAACACATGATGTTTCTAGGTGCCGGTCAACAGAAAATTCCTTCAGTCTGTCCAGGGTGCCTGAAGATATCCTGGGATGCCGGCCAAGCGTTGGCTCCTCTTTGAAGTTAAAAATAGAAATCATTTAAAATTAGTAAACTGATGGTTCAAAGTGACAGCACTCGGACAGTAATACAAAACTTACAAAGATGTTTCTTTAGTCTTTGGTGGTGAATCTGTGGAATTCAATGCCACAAAAGGGTGTGGAGATCAAGTCAATTGATATTTGTAAGACAGAGATGGACAGATTCTCCATTAGTACGGGGGTCAGGGGTTATGGAGAGAAGGCAGGGCAATGGGGTTAGGAGGGAGAGATAGATCAGCCATGATTGAATGGTGGAGTAGACTTGGTGGGCCGAATGGCCCGTTTCTGCTCCTATCACTTATGAAGTCATATTTAACAATGAGACTTAACGGCATAATAACAGGTATCTGATAGATTTGTTGTGTCTTTTCTTCAGCAAGTATGTTGCATTTGCCACTATCCAATCCTCTACCACTTTGCCCATATCCAGGGAAGATTGTGGTAAACCCATCTACTGTCTCCACACCACTCCCCTGAGCAACCTCAATGCATTTGCACTAAGCATCATCGGTCTTTCCAGCAAATCAATTTTCACCCCATTCATTAACTCCATCATCTCTCTTTCTATCCATATTCTGTCAGCATTTCCTTCCTTAGTTGAACCAGATAGTCAGGCTCGAAATTAGCGGTTGCCCGGGTGCCAATGACCACTCAAAGTGCCGCCGGGCAACCTAAACACCGAGTCATTTTGCCGGGGGGTTACACAAAAAGCTGGAGAAACTCAGCGGGTCAGGCAGCATCTCTGGAGAAAGGGAACGTGACGTTTCGTGTCGGCGACGGCTGTGCGGGGCAAAGTTACTAGATGCGGTGTGATGAAGGGTTGGAGCGAATGACGGGCAACGAACAGACGGCAGCAGCGGCCACGATAGCGGCTCCATCTCCTCCTCGTCCCGCACCCCGCCCGGCCTGATAACGGCCTCTGCTTGTAAACCCGCTAACGTCGCTTTCAAAACAAACCCACCCGCACGCTGAGGCTGGGAGGAGGGAGGGAGGGGGAGGAGATGGAGCCGCTGTCACGGCCGCTCCCACCGCTGTGCGAAGCCCGTCATTTCGCTCCGACTCGTCTGAAGCAGCTGCACCAAAGATCTTATAGCTTATAGGATCTCTGAGCTGCACCGCTCGGCCCCGCACCTTGCTGTTGGCTGGCGGAGGAGGGAGGGCGTGGCGAGGAGTTCCCAACGGCCAAGGCAGCGGGGGTGATGTTGTCCGAGGAGCGCTGACCGACCCGACCGATCTCTCCCTCCCCCTCCCCCTCCCCCTCTCCCCCTCTCTCCATTCATGTGATCAATGTGATCCTCCATTCATCCTGCCCACAAACCCTCCGATCCACACTGTACTGACCCCCCCCTCCCCATTCATCCTGTACTGATCTCCCCCCCCCCCTCCCCCCCCCGATATATCCTGTACTGATCCTCCCATTCAAGAAGAATGGGGGGAACAGTCTGAATAAGGGTCTCGACCCGAAACGTTTCCCATTTCCTTCGCTCCATAGATGCTGCCTCACCTGCTGAGTTTCGCCAGCACTTTTGTCTACCCCCATCCATCCGTACTGAACCCCCCCATTCAACACCACTGACATCCCAGTGCTCTCCCCTCACAATTTTACCTACTCCAACCAACACGTGTTAGTTCACCTGCCTCAATCCATCCATTCTGCACCGACTGCCTTCTAACCCCACCCCGCTATCTATCCATCCTGCACTGATTCACACACACCCCTCTCCCTGAGCCTATTGTGCTGGAAATGTCTTCAGAGCAAACATTGACTATGTTTGATAACGGAATGCAATCAAACGTGTTTTAATTCCCAATGTTATTATTTGTTTTAATCCATAAAGATGGATTAATTAAATTGCGAACACGCGAAACATTAAAACTGCAGTGTTCGGTTGTCACTGCTGCCGTTGACACGTTATTACAGAATTCATTATAACAGCAAATCAATGCTCTTAATATGGAGGGTACACAAAAGGCTGGAGAAACTCAGCGGGTGCAGCAGCATCTAAGGAGCGAAGGAGATAGGCGACGTTTCGGGTCGAGACCCTTCTTCAGACTGGTCAGGGATCAGGGAAACGAGAGATATAGACGGCGATGTGGAGAGATAAGGAACAATGAGTGAAAGATATGCAAAAAAGTATCGGTGATAAAGGGAACAAGCCATTGTAAGCTGTTTGTGGTGTGAAAATGAGAAGCTGGTGCGACTGGGGTGGGGGAGGGAGATAGAGATAGAGGGAATGCCAGGCCCGAGGGGCTGAGGGAGAGGTGGAAGGGGAGGAGACCAGCAAGGGTTAACAGAATTGAGAAAATTCAATATTCAAGCCCAAAGGATGCAGACTCCCCAAGCGAATATGAGGTGCTGTTCCTCCAGCTTGCGGGGTTGCTCACTGTGGCCGTGGAGGAGGCCCAGGACCGAGAGGTCGGATGTGGAATGGAACGGGGAGTTGAAGTGCTGAGCCACCGGGAGGTCGGGTTGGTTATTGCGGACCGAGCGGAGGTGTTCGGCGAAGCGATCGCCAAGCCTCCGCTTGGTCTCACCGATATAGATCATCTGGCATCTGGAGCAGCGGATGCAGTAGATGAGGTTGGAGGAGGTGCAGGTGAAACCTCTGTCGGACCTGGAAGGACTGCTTGGGTCCCTGAAAGGAGTGGAGGGGGGAGGTGAAGGGACAAGTGTGTTGCATTTCTTGCGTTGCAAGGGAAAGTGCCCGGGGAAGGGGTAGAGTGGGAGGGAGGGAAGAATTGACAAGGGACTCTTAATATGGAGTATCAGTGCTGTAGTTATTTAATGGGCAACATTCACAACTATACGTACGCATATATGTTACCATTGTCCAGGATTTATTGGACACAGTTGATCATACGCTGAATAAATCCGACCACTTTTTTGTTTAGAAGTGGAAAGAACTAATAGAAAATTGTATTAAATTGCAATGTGTAAAAAGAGTTGAGATACTCTTATAATTTTGCTGCATGTCATTGTGGTATATATCATGTCTTGATTGGTGAATATGTTTAGTTTGTGACTTTATTTGAAGCAGAAATAATGCGAATGCTTCACTGAGTATAATACCGATTGGTAACTACGCACATTTGGCAACCTAAACAGCTGCCACGGTTACCCGGCTGGCAACAGGGAAAAAAAGTTAAGCGAGAGCCCTGATAGTACACATTAAGTATTCAAGTGTGCCTGGGCCTTTAATTGTATATTACTTGCCCTGTTCGCAAGACTTCCTTCCCACTTCTTACTTACCCATTGTTAATTTTTGGGTTCACTGTTCAAGTTTATTCCCTCTCTTTACCAGTCTAACTTCTCTCCTTCGTTCCCCTCTCAACTTGTTCTTTGTAGCCTAGCTCCTACTTTAGAAATATAGGCGGAGTAGGCCATTCGGCCCTTCGAGCCAGTGCCGCCATTCAATATGATCACGGCTGACCATCTAAAATCAGTACCCTGTTCCTGCTTTCACCCCATATCCCTCGATTCCTTCAACCCTAAGAGCTAAGTCTAACTATCTCTTGAAAACATCCAGTGAATTGGCCTCCACTGCCTTCTGTTGCAGAGAATTCCACAGATTAACAACTCTGGGTGAAAACGTTTTTCCTCATCTCAGTCCTAAATGGCCTACCCCTTATTCTTAAACTTTGATCCCCTGGTTCTCCAAAATCGGGAACATTTTTTCTGCATCTAACCTGCCCAATCCTTTAAGAATTTTATATGTTTCTATAAGATCCCCTCTCATCCTTCTAAATTACTGTGAATACAAGTCCAGTCGACCCATTCTTTCATATGTCAGTCCCGCCATTCCGGGAATTAACCCAGTGAACCCATGCTGCACTCCCTCAGTAGCAATAATGTCCTTCCTCAAATTAGGAGACCAAAATTGCACACATTATTTCAGGTGCAGTCTCATCGGGGCCCTTGCTCCTCAAATCCTCTTGCAATGAAGTCCAAAATACCATTAGCTTTCTTCGCTACCTGCTGTACCTGCATGCTTACTTTCAGTGACTGATGTACAAGCACACCCAGGTCCCGTTGCACCTCCACTTTTCCTAATCTGACACCGTTCAGATAATAATCTGCCTTCCTGTTCTAGATAACATCACATTTATCCACATTTTTCTGCATCTGCCATACATGTGCCCACTCACCCGACCTATCCAAGTCACCCTGCGGCCTCCTCGCAGCTCACACTGCCACTCATCCGCAAATTTGGAGATGTTACATTTAATACCATTGTCTAAAAATGTTAATATGTATTGTAAATAACTGGTGTCCCATCACTGAACCTTGCGGCACCCCACTAGTCACTGCCTGCCATTCTGAAAAGGACCAGTTAAATTCTATTCCTTGCTTCCTCTCTGCCAACCAGTTCTCCATCCATTTCAATACCCTACCCCCAATACCATGTATTCTAATTTTGCACACTAATCTCTTGTGCGGGACTTTTTCCCACCTCATCCACTGGCTCTCCCTTATCCATTCTATTTTTTAAAAATCACATTTTGTTTCATTATAGTCTCTGCCTGGACCACAGCATCAGATGCAGCAATGCCTCCTTCCTAGAATGATGGAGAACATATCTTGAACACATTTTAGAAATTCTCCTCTCCTTTTCTGTAACATTAATTATTCACCCATAAATTGGATTAAAGTCTCCCAACATTACCACTGCACATCCCTTCACATTCTCTGCAGAATCACTCTGCTGTCTTCCTCACACAATTTGGGCCTGCATAGAGTAAACGTGGAGAGTATGTTTCTACTAGTGGTAGAATTTTGGACCAGAGGCCATAGCCTCAGAGTAGAAGGACATACCTTTAGGGTGGTGAATCTGTGGAATTCTTTGCCACAGAAGGCTGTGGAGGCCAAGTCGATGGATATTTTTAAGGCAGCTAGATAGATAGGTTCGTGATTAGCATGGGGTTGTGGGGAGAAGGCAGGAGAATGGGGTTAGGAGGGGGTGATAGATAGATCTGCCATGATTGAATGGCGGAGTAGACTTGATGGGCCGAATGGCCTGATTCTGCACCTATCACTTATGACTGCATATTTAATTTGAACCAAAATCAGGTGGTTGATAAGGGAATGTCGAGAAAATATAAACAAAGTGATTGATAACTACTCAATTGAAGGAGTGACGCCCCAACATTGAATAATCACAGGATTCTGAATAAGACTTGGTTGCAATGAAGATTTAGTGCAAGCATAAACACCTGAACCAAACTGGCCGGAGTTAAAAGATTTTCTCCCATTGTAACATTCTTTCAAATTTATTAAAAGGCAGTAATGATTTAGGAAGTTGTCTTTCTTTACCAAGCTCCAAGGTCTCAGAGGACTAACACACTGGAAGCAACAAAACAGGCTATCTGTTTGTAGTGAGATGAGAAGCAATGGGGTCCACTCTAAACTTGCTCCAATGCCATCCAAGAACTCAACGCTCGAGAGAAGAGGTGGCCGTTACTATGGTAATAAGAGTTAACTGGAAGCTTATGCACAATGCAGGAGAAATTATCAGATAAATTCTCCACATCCAATTGCTTCAACACCAATAACTTGGATAGTAAACAATCGAAGTAGAAAATGGAAGGGCCAACCAAGTCAGGCTGCAACAGGACAAAGATGGACAACATGGATTGGTTATTAACATTTATATGAAAGACAGAAAAAAAAAGGAGGGAGATGAGTGTTAGAAACAGGAATTAGCTCTATGTGCAGGAAGGAACTGCAGATGCTGGTTTAAACCGAAGATAGACACAAAAAGATGGATTAACTCAGCGGGTCAGACAGCATCTCAGGAGAGAAGTGATAGGTGACCTTTCGGGTCTGAAGAAGGGTCTCGACCCAAAACGTCACCTACTCCTTCTCTCCTGAGATGTTGTCTGACCCACTGAGTTACTCCAGCTTTTTGTGCCCATCCAGGATTGAACTCTATACCGAGTATGCATTGAGAGACCTTGGTCATGTTACGCACATGACCAATTTCCCTCCAGGATATATAAAGTTGTATCGTATCGTGGCCTAAACAGAATGATTTTTTTTTTTAATTAAACAGATATTGGAAAGGAATAAGAAGATTATCATGCATTCAACATTTTTTTAAAAACAAGATTTGGGTCATTTTCAAACTTTAACTTGCAACAATTTGCCACCATTTTTAGAAGCAAACGGCAAATACCAAATACTTTGGCATTTGCTCTCAATTTGAGCTAAATAGCACCTACAACATGAAAAATGTCTACAGATGGCCATGAAAATGATCACGATGGGCTTTGGTGTTGATAGTCAGTGGTATATAGAGAAACCACTGTCTATGCACTTACGGCTATCGTTTCTAAGTACATCTCCATTCTCTTCTCGACTTGTCAACTTTCTACGTTTTGCCCCAAGGTTCACCTTGTTCGACTTTAGTTTCCTTTTTCTCCTTGGTGTCCAGTATCTGCAAGGAGCAAAGGATCACAATTGAATTCGGATTACACAACTCCTCAGTTTGAATGCCCCAAATTATCAGTTACATCCACTTTCTTTGCACTTTCGTGAGACTCAATCTTCTGGATTCACCTTAATCACATCAGTTAAGGTCAGTACGGGGGGGGGAGCTCCCCCCATCACGGGTACCATGTAATCCCGTGCTACACGGGTGACTAAACCGTCTCCCCTTCCTGGTTTGCCAGGTGAGGAGGGGGCTGTGGACCCCCAGCAGGACCAAACACAAGACCTGTCAAAGGGCGGATGAGCTTCTAGCGAGCCAACGGCCATCCACACTTCAGTGGAAGTTGTGATCACTGTCGTACATAGAAATTGTAAGGATGATAAAGCACACACACCAAAATCCTATACTTCCAGTGGCGGAAGTCCGCAGGAACTAAAGTACAGAGATGAGTGGTGCGTCCGTCACAGTTCCCGCTGGAAACCAGCACCACTGCGTCGCTAATGTTTTCAACGATGATGAATATTAATATTTTATATGCACAAGTAAAATCTCCTTTTAAAAAAATATTGTCTCCCACATCCCAGATAGAAAAAGCACACCAAATTAAACTGCTACTTAAAGGAACTGCAGATGCTGGAAAATCAAGGGTACACAAAATGCTGGAGAAACTCAGCGGGTGCAGCAGCAGCTATGGAGCGAGGGAGATAGGCAACGTTTCGGGCTGAAACCCTTCTTCAGACTGCTAGAAGGGTTTCCCAGTCTGAAGAAGGGTTTCGGCCCGAAACGTTGCCTATCTCCCTCGCTCCATAGAAGCTGCTGCACCCGCTGAGTTTCTCCAGCATTTTGTGTACCCACCAAATTAAACTGCTACTTTCCAGCCATTGGCTCATTTAGACTTTCAGCTTAGGTTTGTTTTAAAATCGCTTTGGGTCTCCTCATCGCGAGTCCACAAAACTTCAACAATAAAGTTTAAAACTCTTCTCACAGAATTTTGTCAAAGCTGTAATGTACATGGGGTGATGCATCGTAACACTTCGCTATTTGTAATACAAGCTGCAGAGTGAAGAAACTGATCCATATGCAATTACAGATTCCCTCTTGGTATATTTATAGAGTCAATGAGACAGACAGCACAGAAACAGGCCCTTTGGCCCAGCTCTCAGTCATGCTAACCATGATGCCTCATCTAATCTAGTCCCATTAACCCTTGTTAGGCCTAGATCATTCTAAACCTTTTCCAGCCACATACCTGTCCAAATGACTTACCAATGTTATTATTGCACCTGCCTCGCCTACTGCATATGGCAGCTCGTTCCATATACACACCACCTTCAGAGTGAAAAAGATGTTCCTCAGCTTCCTAATAAGTCTTTCCCTTCTCACCTTAAACCTATCACTTTAGCTCTGGATTCCCTTACTCTGCGCAAAAAAAAACAAAAAAAACTGTGCGTTCACCTTACCTATTCCTCTCATGATTTTATCCATCTTTATATTCCCCCTCCTCCTCCTGCACTGCAAAGAATAAAGGCCTAGCCTGCTCAGCCACTCCACTCAGCTCAGCTCAGGCCCTCGAGTCCAGGCAACATCATAAATTCTCTATGCACCCTTTCCAACTTAACGGCATCTTTAAGCCGGGTGATCAATACTTGTGTGGCTTTGCCGGGGCCCCAACATCTATACTCAGCGGCCTGACTGATGAAAGCTAATGTACCAAAAGCTTCCTTCACTACCCTATCAACCCAAAATCCCAATTTCACAAAGCTGTGCACTTGTATTCCCCAATCCCTCTGCTCTACAACACTCCCATGTGGTCTGCCATTCATTGTGAAGGTTCTGCCCTGGTTTGACTTCTCTACATGCAACACATCATATTAATCCCGAATTAAACTCAGTTCGCTGTTCCTTAGCCCACTGATGAAGATCCCACCGTTATTCGTGATACTCACCTTCACTGTCTGTGATACCACCTATTTCAGTGCTATCTGTAAAGTTATTCATTTTTAGACAATAGACAATAGGTGCAGGAGTAGGCCATTCGGCCCTTCGAGCCAGCA
Organism: Okamejei kenojei; assembly: GCA_035221665.1. Taxonomy (NCBI): domain Eukaryota; kingdom Metazoa; phylum Chordata; class Chondrichthyes; order Rajiformes; family Rajidae; genus Okamejei; species Okamejei kenojei. Next base: position 17,538,337 of record CM069133.1, read on the forward strand.
CCGCCATTCAATGTGATCATGGCTGATCAACCATAATCAGTACCCCGTTCCTGCCTTCTCTCCATATCCCCTATCTTTAAGAGCCCTATCTAGCTCTCTCTTGAAAGTATCCAGAGAACCAGCCTCCACCGCCCTCCGAGGCAGAGAATTCCACAGACTCACAACTCTCTGTGAAAAGATGTTTCCTCGTCTCCGTTCTAAATGGCTTACCCCTTATTCTTAAACTGCGGACGCTGGGTCTGGACTCCCCCAATGTCGGGAACATGTTTCTGTAAATCCTGGCCAAAATAGAGCCAAAATAAAGCAAAGGATTCATGCATCCACAAGGCCTGTTAGCTCTTTTCTGTGTAAGAAGCCGCAAGCTGCTTGCTGGTGCCGGGAAGTCTAGGTCCCAGATCAATACATCAGATAAGGAAGGTCCAAATGTCTTTGCAATTGATAGTATGTATGAGGACTTTGCAGAGAAACTAATGCCCCTGTCTCACTGTGCGAGTTGACCCACGAGGTACCCCGAGTGATAGACTCGTGGCTGCCCACGAGACTGCAAGTGTATGATCAAGTGTGTGGCCGAGTTCCCACGGGTATGTAATTGCTGCGATGTTGCAAGTTCCTCTCCCGAGTTAGCAAGTTCCTCTCCCGAGTTAGCAAGTTCCTCTCCCGTTACTCTTGAGCCAACCGTGAATGAAGGTATGGTTTAATAAAGCAACAATGTTAAAATACATCTCCATCCTGTGGTTTTGAGTTATTTCAGCGCGGCCGCATCTATTGATATGACCTACAATGGGAAAATGCGCATCCTCCAGTAACCAAGCATTTCTTGTTGTTTTATGTTTTTAAATACTTTTTTGCAATGGATCTCTATTTTAAATAATTTTAAAAAAGGAAGCAGCCCGGGTGACTGACATTGAGCGGCCGTTGGGACCCGACAGCAGACACACACACACACACACACACACACACACACACACACACACACACACACACACACACACACACACACACACACACACACACACACACACACACACAGATAGAGATACACACAGACAGCAGCTTCAGAGGAATTAAGCAGCGCGGGTGACTGAGCGGCCGCCAGGACCCGACAGTACACACACACACACACACACACACACACAGAGATAGACAGAGAGGGAGAGAGAGAGACACACACACACACACACACACACACACAGATAGAGATACACACAGACAGCAGCTTCAGAGGAATTAAGCAGCGCGGGTGACTGAGCGGCCGCCAGGACCGACAGTACACACAAACACACACACACACACACAGATAGACAGAGAGGGAGAGAGAGAGAGACACACACACACACACACACACACACACACACACACACACACAGATAGAGATACACACAGACAGCAGCTTCAGAGGGAATTAAGCAGCGCGGGTGACTGAGCGGCCGCCAGGACCCGACAGTACACACACACACACACACACACACACAGATAGACAGAGAGGGAGAGAGAGACACACACACACACACACACACACACACACTGAGATAGAGATACACACAGACAGCAGCTTCAGAGGAATTAAGCAGCGCGGGTGACTGAGCGGCCGCCAGGACCCGACAGTACACACACACAACACACACACACACACACAGATAGACAGAGAGGGAGAGACACACACACACACACACACACACACACACACACACACACAGATAGACAGAGAGGGAGAGAGAGAGACACACACACACACACACACACACACACACACACACACACACACACACACAGAGACAGCAGCTGGCCACCACTTCAGAGGAATCAAGCAGCTCGGGTGACTTTGAGCGGCCACCGGGACCCGACAGCAGACACACACACAGATACACACAGATAGACAGAGAGGGAGAGAGACACACACACACAACTCAGCGGACATGGCAGCATCTCTGGAGAGAAGGAATAGAGTCGAGACCCTTCTTCAGACTTACCCGAAATGCCACCCATTCCTTCGCTCCAGAGATGCAGCCTGTCCCGCCGAGTTACTCCAGCATTGTGTGTGTCTATCTCCGGTGTGAACCAGCATCTGCAGTTCCTTCCCAATCCCACACTCTCGGCCCCGGGGGGGTGGATGGAGCATCACACGTGGACACATCCCACCCACCACCCCAGACTTGCCCCTTCGGCAGGTCTTTAAGCCGTTCATTGAGACAGAGTGAAGCCACGGGGACAAGTGGCAGAAAGGCCGAAGATAGACACGAAATGCTGGAGTAACTCTGCGGGACAGGCTGCATCTCTGGAGGGAAGGAAAGTCTGAAGAAGGGTCTCGACTCTATTCCTTCTCTCCAGAGATGCTGCCTGGTCCGCTGAGTTATAAACTCCAGCATTTTGTGTCTATCTTTGGTTCAGTCTTACGAGCAAAAGAAACAGATTATTAAAGTTCCCACGGTACACTCACGAGACACTAAGATAAACGCACGGGGCCACTACGTTATTGCAACGAGTTAAAATGTTTCCATTTTACACTTGAACAGTTAATTTGACTCGTGGAAAAAATCAAACATGTTTGATTTTTTTCACGAGTTAAACAAGTTTCCCGAGTACCTGCCGTTAGCGCCACGAGTCGATAAGTTGCTCGTAGCGAGTTCCGACGTTCCCGCTACGTGATCACCACGAGTGAAAACCTCGGGGTCACTCGTGGGCCAACTCGCACAGTGAGACAGGGGTTTAAGGCAAAGATCCTATAGCAAGCAAGTTAGATCACTCGGCGAAAAAGACGTAGTACGGTCATGGGCAGATTCATGGGTAATTTTCGGCCCCATTTCTGTAACCGGCTTCTGTCTCTGCACCAAAGATCCCATACGATACTAGTGCAGAGACGGAAAATGGCCTACTACTGCACCTATTGTCTATTGTCTAATAATGAGTAACGTTACAGATAGCACTGAAATAGGTGGTATCGCAGATTTCCTCGTAAAAATAAAAGTTATTTGGTAAAAATCTTCTCCTCATTTTCAGAATTATGATTTAATAACACAAACTGTTCCCCCGCAACGTTGATTACACTGCGAGTCGGGTCGGGTTACGGAAATGGATGAAAGAAAGGCCCATGTCCCGTTCCGTTCTACATATCAGCCCACTGCATTTAGCAGGAGTGATCTATCTTGCTCCACTAAAGGATCTTTGTTCTAAGGTATTGCGGATGGATGAGTTTGATTGGATTACTGCACAGGGATTGTAAATAACCTAAATAATGTTGCAGGACAGTTACCCTGCGGTTTGGTGATTGGCCGAAGTTGAAGCCCTGGCTGAATTGTCTGTAATTCCAGGGTAAATGTTGCATTATTCAGTTAAGCCGACTTCCTTCCAGAAGCTTCTGTAGAAACATTGTTTGGGACTCTTTGTAATTGGGTTGAGGGACTGTCAATAATACTTTAACGTGATTGAGATGTATGATTGGTTTGTAAGGGGAACCACCCCTCTGTAGTTCGGACCCTCAAGGTTCATTGACCTATAAAAAGTAGCCCCCATTTGGATCGGTGTCGATCTTCTAGAAGGGCGCTTGGGACTGCGTGACCTTCTGGAGGTCTGCTTGTACGAGGCTGAAGGGCTTGGCCAGGCAGAGACAAGGATCGAACCCGTGGTGGTTTAGGTATCATATAGGGGAATTTGCAGTTCATTCAAAAATAAAGTTTAGTTGGTCCAGTGCTTGACTTTTTACTGAACTAGACTAAGGGGGGTAAGCTTTAAGAGCATATTTACATTTCCTGCCTCTAGTGTGTCCAAACTCTTAATAATCTTATGTGTTTCAATAAGATCCCTTCTCATCCTTCTAAATTCCAGAGTGTACAAGCCCAGCCGCTCCATTCTCTCAGCATATGACAATCCCACCATCCCGGGAATTAACCTTGTGAACCTACGCTGCACTCCTTCAATGGCAAGAATGTCCTTCCTCAAATTTGGAGACCAAAACTGCACACAATACTTCAGGTATTATTAATGCATCCTCATCCAAATCATTGACTTTGATGACAAACAGCAATGGGTCCAGGACCAGCAGAGGCACACCACTACTCAGGGGAACTCCAATCCGAAAAACAGCCTTCCACCACCACCCTCTGCTTCCTAATGTGAGGGATAAAGTGATTAAACCCCCACTGTTGTGAAGGTCCGGAAGAGGATTCTAACACAGTTGTGAATGAGGTAACCAGCATCGTCCTTGAGCAGCACTGATAGCATTGTATAGCGGCAGGCAGGGATGAGGGATGCGGCCATAATCACCAGAGACTAGCTTTTCAATTAAAATACAAGAAACTAGGCCAGGTCAATTGCAATTGAGCATGCTTAATGAAATAAATGAATATTACTTACACGCCCCTGGTTGAGAAACTGCTCATTACCATGCACATGTATGAACATGCAATGTATGATGTGGGAGGTACTGGGGGGACGTACCTATAGACTGTGCACCTCAGTGTTCTGATTGGGAAGAGCCAGAAGGGGAGGTTGAAACCTGTAGAATTGTGTGTATGAAGGAGCTATACTTTCCTGACTTCGGTGTGTCTCAACTTGGAGAGGCACCCGATTCTGCAGACTCGCAAATAAAGAATCTCTTGTTTCCACGATTTAGTCTCCGAGTAGTGATTGTGAGCACACACTATATCTCACACTAACATGAAGCTAGTTCTATATCCAGTTAGCTAGCTCTCCCTGGATTGCATGCGATCGAACCTTGCAAAGGAGCTTACTATGGGGAACATTATCAAAGGCTTTGTCGTAGATAACACGCAACTGCAATGGATGAGTAGATAAAATGAAACCTAGTGGAAATATGAAGGAGGACAGATTTTGGATGTTGATCTTTTCTCAGAACTGATGGATCTCCTCTAAATTTTAAGCACAAACTATCGGGTTCAGGCTCCACAGTACACGGCCAGCCACCAAAACGTTTGAACGGAGACACTAAATGCTGGAGTAACTCAGCGGGTCAGGACGCATCTCTGGGGAGAAGGAATGTGTGTCGTTTCGGGCCCAGGCACCTTCTTCACACTGAGTCAGGAGCGAGGGAAACCAGATAGAGACGGGTTCAAAGAACATGCAAGTTGCATATGCCGAATTACTCCAGCATTTTGTGACAATCTTCGATGGAAACCAGCATCTGCAGTTCCTTCTTACCAAAACATTCAACGTCTTTTCTCCCCTCCCCATTCACGCATTTTAAAGCACAGATCATTCCAATTGACAGAACATGACACACAATACATGTCAGTCTCTATACTGTCACAAGCATGGACGGCTAAAATTTACTGACATTTTCTAGCACTGAATAGCACAAATGAAGTTGAAATGTTGGGAACATTTATATCCTCTCTTCCTGCTGCATCCTCCCTCCGATCAAGGTTTGTCACCCAAAACACAGATCTTTGGCTTAGAACTTAGAACTAGGATCAGAATGATTAAATGGCAGAGTAGACTTGATGGACTGAATGGCTGAATTCTACTCCTATTCCTTATTACCAAGCAAGTGTGAGGTGTTGCACTTTGGGAGGTTGAAGCCACAGTTTAAGAATAAGGGGTAAGCCATTTAGAACGGAGACGAGGAAACACCTTTTCACACAGAGTGTTTTGAGTCTGTGGAATTCTCTGCCTCAGAGGGCGGTGGAGGCCGGTTCTCTGGATACTTTCAAGAGAGAGCTAGATAGGGCTCTTAAAGATAGCGGAGTCGGGGGATATGGGGAGAAGGCAAGAATGGGGTACTGATTGGGGATGATCAGCCATGATCGCAGTGAATGTCGGTGCTGGCTCAAAGGGTCGAATGGCCTACTCCTGCACCTATTGAATTTAAGGAGAAAATATGCAATTAATACCATGACCCTTAACAGAAATGATGTACAGGGGGATCTTGGGATCCAAGTCCATAACTCCCTGAAAGTGGCAACACAAGGAGATAGGATAGTAAAGAAGGCAGTTGATATGCTTGCCTTCATTGACCGGGGCATTGAGTATAAGAGTAAGGAAGTCATGATGCAGCTTTATAGGACTTAGGTTGGACCGCATTTGGAGTATTGCACGCAATTCTGTTCTGGTTGCCTGTTACAGGAAGGATGTGGAGCTTTTGGAAAGGGTGCAGAGGAGGTTTACCAGAATGATGCCAGGATTAGGGCATTAAGAACAAGGAGAGGTTGGACAGACTTGGATTGTTTTCAACGGAATGCCGGAGGTGGAGGGGAGATAGTTATCAGGCAACTGAACGGTCTTCTCATTAGCTTGAGTGCTGTCCTGACCTCCCATCGGAAACCTTTGAACGATCTTTAATCAGACTTCAGTGTTATATCTTTGCATTAAATGTTGCACCCTTTATCCGTGCTCCATGGACGATTTGATGCATTCATGCATAGTCTTTTCTCTGACTTGAAAGCACGAAAACAAAAGCTTTTCACCGCGCCTCGGTACACGTGACAATAATAAACTATATAAAATTATGAGAGGCAGATATGGTATGGTAGACAGTTGAAACCTTTTTTTCCCCGGATGGAAACATCAAATATTAAAGGGATAGCTTTAGGATGTGAGGGGCAAAGTTAAATGGAAATATGCAGGGCAGGTTCTTTTTTGAAACATAGGCTGTGGTGAATGCCCAAAGCGTGTTGCCAAGGGTGGTGGTGGTGGTGAAAGCAGATATGATAGTGGCAATTCAGAGAGTTATGCATAGACATATGGATATACAGGGAATGGAGAAAAATGGATTATGTGCAGGCAGACAAGAGTTGTCTTGGCATCCTATTCGACACAGACATTGCGGGCCGAAGGGCCTGTTCTTGTACTGTACCGATTTACCGTTCTATGATTACCAAATTCCAAGTGCTCCTGCAGTGAAAAGCTCCGTTCAATTTTCCAACCCCGATTTATCATTTCCTTCCAAACTGGATGCGTGATGGGCATTTCACTGAACTTTACGCCTCCATTATCCTGGTTCAAGTCACATTTTGTGAATGAGTCTCAACCCGAACCGTCACCCATTCCTTTTCCCCCAGAGATGCTGCCTGTCCCGCTGAGTTACTCCAGCATTTTGTGTCTTATCTTCAGTTATAAACCAGCCTCTGCAGTTCCTACACATTTTGAGAATGCTTCCATGGAACCTTAAATCCCTGGTAGATACACCCATAGTAAGTTATCATGTTTTAGTAAAATTATTGGGTAGATGTGCGAGAGGGCATTTATAGATAGGCTGTGAAGGAAATGGGCTAAATGAGTCAGATAGTTTCTTCTTTCACATTTGAAAGAATACAAACATCCACTCAAATCTTTTCCATGCTGCAGGTCTTGAGCTTTGCCAGTTTGAATTCTTGTCTCTTCTGGACACAGGTCCATCGAGTCTAATAAAGTTAAACTCCCAAGCTTAAAACTACAACGTTCCAGGGTCAAATCAGGATTCAATGTGGAAGCTTTTCTGCATTCTTGCAATAGCATTGCATTGGAAAATGCACCCAGAACTATCAACATACAGAAACTAATGGAATTACATGCACAGATATCAGGAAGTGGGTTGTGACAATGGGGACACGTGGAAATAAATTGTACAATGTTCAACATATTAAATGCATGAGCAGATGTGCATAATGCAACCGTGCAATGCCTCCTCTCACCTGCTGCTGCTGCCGCCGCCGCCTTGGGGAAGTTGTTGCCACATTGTCTTCCCGCCTCGGCTCCTTTCCCCGCTCTTTGGTACTAGCCGCAGGGCGGAAAAACCTGCTGATCACAGCCTGGCTTCCAGCAGCCTTCCCCCCGCGGCCTCTCGGCTTGGGCATCGCCAATGTCAGCGACCCGCTTGCACAGGCATCCGCCGCTCGCTTGAACCTTCTGGCCGTTCAGCAGAGCAGGGGGCTGCTCGATTGCCGGGTGTTGTAGCAGTAGCAGTAGCAATAGCAGTAACTGTAGCGGCAACTGTAGCAATAGCAGGAACTGTAGCAGCAGCAGCAGCAGCGGCGGTGGCAGCATCTGCAAACGCGCCTCCGTCAGAGCCCGGTCCGGCCCGGCCCGGCCCACACGTTGAGTGTCTTAAAGCCACACGCCAGTGTTTCATGATCACAGCCACAATAACCACCTCCACAATCAATACCATCACTTAAAAACACCGCACAAATGTAGCAATGTTACAAAATGTTGAGATTTTAAAAACAAAAATCAAGTCTGCAATTTATCCCATCAGATACAGCATAAAAAGAAGTTTAATCTGACACCCAATTCACTTTCATATCTTCAGTATTAAAAATGTTATGGCCATTTTCATACCCGGAAATTAGCATCTTGTTCCCCATTGTCTTAACTTAAAAGCTGTGATCTAGGACAGTCTTTAACTTTCCCATAGCTTTCTTAAAAATTAAGAGAACTCAATGACATTTTCAGTTATTATAGATTGAAGCATTCTGAAACAAACATGAAACAATCTTACTTGGACGACCTGCAATTAAAGCATATAATTAGTTAGTTACCTAATTGTAGATAATTACAAAATTCAATTACTAGATCTAAACATCTATCCATTTCTTAAGAAAAGATAAACATTTTTAAATTGCCTAAGTGTCCAAATAACATTCACACAATAACATTATTTTTAAATCTCATTTTCGTGAATGTATAGGCCAAATGGAAGGAATTTAGTGTTTAATTCCCATAAATTAATGGCCATTTAAATCAACTTGCGAGTGGGTTTTAGTGGAACGCGGTGGATTGGAACGTTGCGGTTTGCGGTGAATTTAACCCACAGTCGGCAGGAAAAACACTGCCGGTTCGGTTTTTTTTGTGTCCCCTTTTCGCAGCATTAAATGTGATTAAATGCTTCCTAAGAAGCACGTTTTTATGTAAAAATAAACTGTGTACTTTATTTTATCCCCTACATAAAATCCGTCCTGTTGTCGGCGCTCATGGCTTTAGAAGATGATTTTTAAATTACTCTAACTAATAAATAATCTAGTGTAGTTTTAAAATACCTTCATAAATCAAATGTCGGGGCGATTTCTCTTTAGCGACGAAATCCCCTGAGATGGATCGACTTGCCCTGCCTGGAGAAAATCGGCACTTTAAACCCGCCCCCCTCTGAAAGGCGGCAAAGTCGCGCACACGGGGAGCGGCAGAACTGCAGCGCCGCTCAAGGTGAGTTTTGTAACATACCTATATAATGTTCATCAATTTAAAGCCTATCCACTCCCCGCTTCAGAGGCTGCCTTATGCCCCTGTCCCACTTAGGAAACCTGAACGGAAACCTCTGGAGACTTTGCGCCCCACCCAAGGTTTCCGTGCAGTTCCCGGAGGTTTTTGTCCTCCGGCAACCACCTTCAACTAGCATCGCAACCGGCTTCGACTAAAAAATAACCGATTTTTAAAACGGAAACCACTTTCGACCATTAGGCAGACTGACAAAAACCTCCAGGAACCCCTGGGAACCGCACGGAAACCTTGGGTGGGGCGCAAAGTCTCCAGAGGTTTCCGTTCAGGTTTCCTAAGTGGGACAGGGGCATAACCCTCTAAATCACTCCAGCAAAAGACCATAAGACCAAGGAGTAGCATTTAGAACGGGAGGAGAGGAAACACTTTTTTTCACAGTTGTGAGTCTGTGGAATTCTCTGCCTCAGAGGGCGGTGGAGGCAGCTTCTCTGGATGCTTTCAAGAGAGAGCTAGATAGGGCTCTTAAAAATAGCGGAGTCAGGGGATATGGGGAGAAGGCAGGAACGGGGTACTGATTGGGGATGATCAGCCATGATCACATTGAATGGCTGGGCTGGCTCGAAGGGCCGAATGGCCTACTCCTGCACCTATTATCTAATTAGGCTATTTGGCCCACCCAGTCCACTCCGCCATTAGATCAGGGCTAGGTGGTCGGGGGAAACCTTTGTCAATCTCTTACCTTGCGGGTGATGTGATTGCTTTCCGAATCGTATCTCCGATCGCTCTGAGGCCTAACATGGAGCTGGCGGCCGGGCTGGCAGACTGACTTTGAGCCCCACCGCGGGGCCGTGGACTTACCATCAGAGCCGATCCCTTGCCTGGGATCGACGTTCCAACTGCAGCCTGCGGATTTCACCGTTGAGGAGTTCACAGTATCGGGTGAGACCGATGTCGGGAAGCTCCAATGAAGCAGAAGGTTCGACCAGCCCTGCCCTGGGGTCAGACCGCCCGGCACGGGGGAGCTGAGATTACCCCCCGAAGCAGGAGCTTGATCGCCCCGACACGGAGGGCCACTCACCGCCGGCTATGGGAGCCAAGATCGTCCCGTCAATGGACGGTTCGAGGCCCCCGACCGCAGGAGAACAAACAAGGGAAGAGATTGAATTTTTTTTTTGCCTTCCATCACAGTGAGGAATGTGGAGGAGTCACTGTGGTGGATGTTTATGTTAAAATGTGTTTTGTGTGTTCTGTTGCTTTTTATTTGTATGACTGTATGGCAAATGAATTTCCTCGTATGTTGCAAAACATACTTGGCTAATAAAGTATTATTATGATTATCATGCAAAATTTGGGACGGTACACTGGACAAGAATAGCATTGGATAGATAAATCCAAAGGTGCTTCACTAAAGTGAACGTATTGAAAATGAAAACTAACCCAACTTAGAGTTTGGAAATGGACAATCATTTTAAGGAGAAGCTTAATGAAAAGAAGATGGACAGGCAGAATGCTTATGATAGCGAATTGCCGAGCATGGAATAAGTTAAATGCAGGCATACCAGCTGTTATGACTCCAGAATGCAGGTACTTCAGAGCCGCGTAACATAGTCAAAAACCAGGCTCAAGTTCAAGAAAATAGTATTTTATTTAGTTAAAACCTAAACCTGATTCAAACAACCCAGTCAAGGACAAGAATAAACTAATAAACAAAGATATCAGTGCTCCAGCCAGCCTCGCAATGGGCTGTCGAACTAGAATCTCTAACCTGCCTAAATGGAAATAACCCTGAAACAAAATACACGAAAACCCTCAGGTCAACCCTTATCTGTCCCAATTCAATATTAATTGACAAATGTAGGTAATAATACACAAAGTTCTATGCCATGTGGCCAGACCCCCTGCAGTTCAAACCACAGTCTGTTCATGAGTCAGGGTCGACGAAGAGAGAGAGAGTTCTGGGAGATTCTGGTATTTAAGCTTCCGATGAGTCACCCGTCATCTGACGCAGCTTGGCCAATCGGGTACAGGAGCCCTTAACCCCTTGATTCCTGACTCCCAGCCACGGGGCCTGCACTCAGGAGAGAAACAGAAGAGTTAAGTACATAGCATTCACCAGAGGGGGGGAAGTACCTAACACCAGCAATAGTGGACTAACTTGGAGCAGACAAGCTGAATGGGAAGGAGGCAAGACCTGTCGGAACGAGGACAGCAAACTCAACCAGGTGCATGGAAAAGGAGGCGAGTTGTAAACACACATAGAATTTTACATTTGGAGATAAGAAGATTAGGAGCCAATGTTGGTCAGCAAGGATCGGCTGAATATTTAGGGATCACACTTAATTTTGGGCAGCAGAGAATTACATGATCTGAAGTTCAGGGAATGTAGAGAGTGGGAGGTCAGCCTGGAACCTCTTTAATTAGTCTGGGGACACAACAAAGGCACGAATATGAGTTTCAGCAAGAGATAAAATGAAGTACAGTAAATCCTCTCTGAAATGGACCCTAGGGGAGGGAATGGTGCCCGTTATTGCCAATTGTCTGCTATAACCAAGTAGGGGTTTTCCCCATTGATATCACTGCCGAGCTTCGGAACAGATTCCTGGAGCCCCGTCACTGAGAGCCCATTGAGACCTCCCACACCACATGGAGCACAGCAGCCCAAGAAGCAACCAGGGCATGGCAATAATCCCTGAAGAAACATATAAAATTCTTAAAAAGATTGGACAGGCTAGATGCAGGAAAAATGTTCCCGATGTTGGGGGAGTCCAGAACCAGGGGGTCACAGTTTAAGAATAAGGGATAGGCCATTTTGGACTGAGATGAGGAAAAACATCTTCACCCAGAGAGTTGTGAATTTGTGGAATTCTCTGCCGCAGAAGGCAGTGGAGGCCAATTCACTGGATGTTTTCAAGAGAGAGTTAGATTTAGCTCTTAGGGCTGAAGGACTCAAGGGATATGGGGAGAAAGCAGGAACGGGGTACTGATTTTAGTTGATCAGCCATGATCATATTGAATGGCGGTGCTGGCTCGAAGGGCCGAATGGCTGACTCCTGCACTTATTTTTCTATGTTTCTATGTTTTTTCTGCCCTTGCAGATTCCAGGATCCAGAGATTGAGAGCAAAATGGGAGGCCTGGGGCCTTGGGTGGTGGTGTGACAGGGTGAGGAAACCCTGTCCCTCTCGAACTGAGATTCCCATGCCCACCCAGAGTTCAGGGTGAAAGAACGTGGCGCGGCATGGTGCTGCAGCGGTAGAGTTGCTGCCTTACAGCTCCAGAGACCCAAGTTCGATCCTGACTACAGGTGCTGTCCGTACAGGGTTTGTATGTTCTCCCCGTGAGCACGTAGGTTTTCTCCGGGTGCTCGGGTTTCCCCCCACACTCCAAAGACGTACAAGTTTTTAGGTTAATTGTAAATTGTCCTTAGTGTGTGTAGGATCGTGTACGTGTGCAGAGATCGCTGGTCGGCGCATACTCGGTGGACTGAAGGACCTGTATGATTAAACTAAACTAAACTAAGCTAAACATCAAACTTAAAAGTTAACTCGGTTTATCCTCCCAAAGACACTCTTACCTAACCTGCTGAGTGGTACAAAGTTCTTAAAAGCTAAAATTGTATTTTCGTTACTGCAATACTAAATGATGTTTGTCGCACTTTTTAATAGAGTTAAGTGCCGATCAATGTGATTGCCTGTCAATTTCAATGCCTTGTCAATTTCAATGCCTTGTCAATGTCAGTGCCTTGTCTATTTCAATGCCTTGTTCAATGCCCTGTCAATTTCAATGCCTTGTCAATTTCAATGCCTTGTCAATGTCAGTGCCTTGTCTATTTCAATGCCTTGTCAATTTCAATGTCTTGTCAGTTTCAATGCCTTGTCAATTTCAATGCCTTGTCAATTTCAATGTCTTGTCAATTTCAATGCCTTGTCAATGTCAGTGCCTTGTCTATTTCAATGCCTTGTCAATTTCAATGTCTTGTCAGTTTCAATGCCTTGTCAATTTCAATGCCTTGTCAATTTCAATGTCTTGTCAATTTCAATGTCTTGCCAATTTCAATGTCTTGCCAATTTCAATGTCTTGCCAATTTCAATGCCTTGTCAATTTCAAATTTCAATGCCTTGTAAATTTCAATGCCTTGTCAGTTTCAATGTCTTGCTAAATTCAATTGTCAGCTTCAATGCCTTGTCAATTTCAATGTCTTGTCAATTTCAATGTCTTGTCAGTTTCAATGTCTTGCCAATTTCAATGTCTTGTCAGCTTCAATGCCTTGTCCATTTCAATGCCTTGTCAGCTTCAATGTCTTGCCAATTTCAATGTCTTGTCAGCTTCAATGCTTGTCAATTTCAATGTCTTGTCAGTTTCAATAACCTCCACCGTGCAACTAGCAGCCCACATTCTTAAAGAGACAGTCCGCTATAACCAAAATCGATTCTTAAAGAGGTCCATAATAATTAGTTTTTACAGTAGTGGCAAAGCTATGAAATGTTACAAATGCACCAACCAGATAAAATCACAGAATGATACAGAAATGAAGTCAGACTATCATTCCTCTATGAGATCATTGAATGAACCTTCTCAACAATTCCTGTTCCATTGAGTTACAAGGAACTCCAGATGCTGGTTTACAAAAAAAAAAACACAAAGTGCTGGAGTAGCTCAGCCAGTTAGGCAGGATCTGAAGAAAACATGGATGGGTAATTATTTCGGGCGAGGAGTCTGAAGAAGGTTTCAGACAAAAAATATCACCTATCCATATTCTCCAGAGATGCTGCCTGACCCTCTGAGTTCCTCCAGCAATTTGTGTTGATTCCTGTTCCATCCCTTTCTCTATTGTTGAGAATGGAGATGAGGAGGAATTTTTGAGTGGTGAAAGAGGGTGGTGAATCTGTGGAATTCATTGCCACAGACGGCTGTGGAGGCCAAAACATTGGGTATTTTTACAGGGGAGATTAATAAGTTCTTGATAAGTAAGGGTGTCAAAGGTTATAGGGAGAAGGAGGAGAATGGGGGTTGCAAAATAGATCAGCCAGGGTCGATTGCTGGAGTAGACTCAATGGGCTGGATGGCCTAACTCTGCTCCTATATTTTATGGTCTTATATACTTGATCCTTGGAGACCCGAAACATTGTCTGCCCATTGCCTCCCCAGATGCTGCTGAACCCGCAGAGTTCTTCCACCACTGTGTTATATTTGATCTTTGCTTTTATAATCAGAGAGACACAGAGTGGAAAAACAAAGATGTTATGCCAAACGTCTACAAACAATAGTTAGGCAATTAAACAAATTTGTTTTCTGTGAGATTCAAACTCATGGAGCATTTTGATAAACTTAGACGAAATAATGTCCATTGGTATCAGGGGCAGGTAATTGGCAGAGAAAACAGGAGTGAGATTGAGTTATTTGAAGGCATTCGTTTGTAGGAAGTAGTTGGAGAGGAGGCTAACAAAGGTGAGATGAACATATTAGCAAAAATACTAGAATAGAGTTTTATGGAGAGGTTGGATTTGGTCAACAGCAAGTTCAGCAAGTTATTATGATCTGAAATTATTTCCTGAAATAATGATGAAAAAGGACAAAGGACAAGACAAAGGACATTTATTGTCACATTCGCCAATTGGTTGCGTGAAATTTGAGTTGCCATTGCAGCACACATATAAAATAAACACAACATTATAGAATTTAACATTAAACATAAAAAATATCCCCCCACAGCGGGATCAATGTTTCCCACTGTGAGGGAAGGCAGCAAAGTTCAGTCCACTTCCTCGATGTTCACCCGTGGCCGGAGTCTATTGAGGCGTTCGCAGTCGCCGCTACAGTGGCCAATGTTTCAGGCCCTCTCGCCGGGATGATGGAACTCTGGCGTCGGAACAGAAGAACCACTCTCAGCGGCTTGGAGTTCCGAAACGGCCGCTTCCTACCGGAGAAAGCAAACTCAATTGTTATTTTAAAATGATTTTGATACATAATTGATCAGGGCACAGCCTCGGGATAAAAGGGCCTACATTTAGAATTGAGATGGGGGGGGGGGAGTTTCTTTAGCCAGAGGATGTTGAATTTGTGGATTTCATTGCCACAGGCTGTGGAGGGCGAAAACACTGGGTATTTTGAAAGCAGAGATTGATAGGGAAGAGTCAACAGTGTTTTATTGTCATATGTCCAGAATCAGAACAATTAAACAAGGGTGTCAAAGGTTATGGGGAGAAGGCAGGAGAATGGGGTTGAGATGAAACTCCATGATCAGCCACGATAGAATTGCAGAGCAGACGCAATGGGCCGAAAGGCCTAATTCTGCTCCTATGTCTTATGATCGTACGACTTAACAATGTGGCAGAGTATTTCAGTGTGATGCATGAACCGTTTACATTGGAAATTTGCATTATTACAAGCTTAATGTTAATTACTTTCACTTTGTTCCTAAATCTTTCAAATACATTAGAATGACTCGAGGCACCGGTGAATTAATGTACATTTGTGTTAATTTTAAGCTTCATCAGAGTAGTGTAAATAAGAGCGACGTAGAACATTGGCCTGGGGTAAAGCATCCCAAATATTAACTGTAAATTGTAGAAGCAAATAACTGCAGATGCGAGTTCATACACAAAAGGGTCAGGCAGTCAGGAGAACATGGATAGGCAATGTTCCGGCTCAGGGTCTTTCCTCAACAAGCTGTATCTGTAAATTAGCTGACATTTCGGGTTGGAACCTTTTCTATTCCCTTTCGACAGAGATGCTGCCTGACCGCTGAGTTCGTAAGTGTTCATAAGTTCATAAGTGATAGGAGGAGGATTAGGCCATTCGACCCATCAAGTCTACTCCGCCATGCATTCATGGCTGATCTATCTTTCCCTCTTAACCCCATTCTCCTGCCTTCTCCCCATAACCCCTGACACCCGTACTGATCAAGAATCTATCTATCTCTGCCCGGAAAATATCCACTGACTTGGTCTCCACAGCCTTCGGTGGCGAGGAATTCCACAGATTCACCACCCTCTGACTAAAGAAATTTCTCCTCATCTTCCTAAAAGAACGTCTTTTAATTCTGAGGCTATGACCTCTAATCCTAGACTCTCCCACTAGTGGAAACATCCTCTCCACATCCACTCTATCCAAGCCTTTCACAAAGCCATGATGACTTTGGCCCATTTTGTTATCAACTGCCAAGTACTCGGTAACCTCATACTTTATAATGGTGCTATATACGGTGCTGGCTCAAAGGGCCAAATGGCCTCCTCCTGCACCTATTTTCTATAATGGAATCTAAAGTCTTACCAATGTTATCAACCAGTTAAGCTGGTTATCGTCCTTCTCCACAGCCAACAATGGATCATTGTGGGCTTCACCGTTCCTTGATCATCGTTGCTGGATTGATAACCAATGTTATCAACCACCAAAGTCAGACTAACTGTCCTACAGTTCCCACTATTCTGCCTTGCTCCCTTTTTGTGCAGCAAGGTAATATTGGTCTCTGGTGATGTCTTGAAATATCACTACCAATGCCTCCACAATCTCTAAAGCCACTTCTTTCAGAACCGTGGGGTTAAGTCCATCTGGTCAGGAGAGTCAGTAGATGTTGTTTACTTAGATTTTCAGAAAGCCTTTGATAAGGTGCCACATGGGAGGCTGCTAAGGAAGGCGAGAGCCCACGATACGAAACTGGTGGAGGGCCAGGTAGTGTAGAGAAAGTAGGGACTCTACAGTAGGACTTGGATAGGTTGGGAGAGTGGGCAGAGAAGTGGCAGATGGAACATAGTGTAGCAAAGTGTGGAGTCATGCATTTTGGTAGTAGGAATAAAGGTGTAGACTATTTTCTAAATGGGGAGAGAATCCAGAAATCGGAGGTGCAAAGAGAGTTGGGAGTTGGTGCAGGATTCCCAAAAAGTTCATCTGCGAGTCAAATTGGTAGTAAAGAAAGCAAACGCAATGCCAGCATTTATTTTTAGAGGGCTTGTATACAAAAACAGGGATGTAATGCTGAGGCTCCATAAGGCGCTGGTCAGGCCGCATATGGAATATTGTGAGCAATTTTGGGCATCATATCTGAGGAAGGAAATTCTGGCTCTGGAGAGGGTCCAGAGGAGGTTTACAAGAATTATCCCAGGAATGGGTAGGTTAACATATGATGAGCGTTTGACGGCACTTGGCCTATATTTGCTGGAATTTAGAAGCATGAGGGGGGACCTCATTGGAATGTTGCTGGTGTCTTCTACTGTGAAGACTGATGCAAAACATTTATTCAACTCCTCTGCCATTTCTTCATTCCCCATTATCACTTCTGCATCATTTTCCAGCAGTCCAACGTCCACTCGTGCCTCTTTCTTCCCCTTTATACAAATTAAGAAACTCTTGCTATCCTCTTTTATATTATTAGTTACTCCAGCCACTTTGTGTCTGGTTCATAAGCCGTATGAGCAGAATTAGGCCATTCGGCCCATCGAGTCTTCTCTGCCATTAGATCAGGGCTGATCTATTTTTCCCTCTCAATGCCAATCTCCGATCTGCCAGCATCTGCAGTTATAAACCAGCATCTGCAGTTCCTTCCTACACAATCTGTATCCTTGCATTCCCTCTCTCTCCGTCCGTCCACCCCTCCCCCACCCTAGTTATCCTGCTAGTTTCACTGTTGTCCTGCTTAATTTCACTATTTCACTCGTTAGTTTGGCTGGTTATCGTCCTTCTCCACAGCCAACAATGGATCATTGTGGGCTTCACCGTTCCTTGATCATCGTTGCTGGATTTAATTTGCCCTTTTGCATTTCTTCCTGCACATTTTGTCCACTCCACTGCGAAATCTCCTCAAGGTATGCTTACTTTGAAGAAGTTCTCCTCCTCTCTCCGACGGGAGTTCTGTAACATCCTCTCCCGCTGCTCCTACTCCGAGATTCCTCCTGCTCTCTGACCACACCAAGCCCACAGGCAACAATGGACCATTGTGGGCTCCATCTTACCTTGATCATCGTTATTTTTCACATGCATTTCATTAATTTGTTCTATATCACCGTCTATGTCTCTTGTTTCCCTTTCTCCTGACTCGCTCCGAAGAAGGGTCTCGACCCGAAACGTCATCTATTCCTTTTTCTCCAGATATGTTTTCAAGAGAGAGTTAGATATGGCTCTTAGGGCTAAATGAATCACAAGGCATATGGGGAAAAAGCAGGAACGGGGAACTGATTTTAGATGATCAGCCATGATCATATTGAATGGTGGTGCTGGCTCGAAGGGCCAAATGGCCTACTCCTGCACCTATTTTTCTATGTTTCTGTGCTGCCTCGCCCGCTGTTACTCCAGCATTTTGTGTCTATCTTCCTTCCATTCATTTGTTCTTAGCACCTCTCCATAGTGAGGTCACGACCCGTGACCCGTACTGTTGCCAACTGGAGTACACGCGATGAACTGCAGGCAAGCATTTACTATGGCTGCCAGCCCAGCGGGCCCTCCTTTTGGCCCAGAATCCGGACTGGTTGCACACTCGGGGCGGAGGGCGGCCGTGGCCGGACAGCGTTGACCCCAGGGGAGGGGGAGAGGGAGTGGGGGCTGTCCCGAGGGAAGCGCTCCTTCCGCCACTTCCACGTTGGTGCTCTGGTTCAGAGCAAAGATACTAGAGCATTTGGTTCTGAGCGCACAGTCACCCAAAAAAACAACCCCACATTATTGCAATCAAATTGCTCTGACTTTGAGTTCACTTTATAGAGCGAAGGCTTATCGAGATGGTGCTGTGTCTCTGGACACGACCATGAATGCGGCTATTAATCGCGGACTGTAAAAGACACCACACCATGAGATAACACCAGTTTATACCTGATATCTTCCCGCTTTCAATGACAGCACCCACAATTATTTACAGCGCAAAAAATGATCATTTCGGCCGGTAATAAAGTACGCGTTCCGTGTGTTAACAGTGTATACCGAGGCCACCGTGTCCTCCACATGGATTGAGATGCTCCGTCCGTCACGCACTTTGACACCAGACAGGTCAGGGATATAGGCGTGCAACCCCCCCCCCCCCCTATATTTCTAGTTTCCTTCTCCCCTGACTCGCAGTCCGAGGTAGGGTCTACGACACGAAATGTCACCTTCTGAACCTTCTGAATTTTGTAGTCGGCAGGGCAGTACTCTGCATATCGCCAACTTGGACAATTTTACTTTTTTTTAATCACCAATCTATGCCCTCCAGAGATGCTGCCCGTCCCGCTGAGACTGAGATCCCACTTAGGAAACCTGAACGGAAACCTCTGGTGACTTTGCGCCCCACCCAAGGTTTCCGTGCGGTTCCCGGAGGTTTTTGTCAGTCTCCCTAATGGTAGGCATGTTACAAAACGTACCTTTAGCGGCACTGCAGTTCTGTCACTGGCAGTGTGCGCGACTTTGGCGCCTTTAAGGGGGGGAGCGGGGTTAAAATGCGGTTTTTCCCTTGCCACCGGAATTATATTTTCTCGGAGTGCGAGCTATTTCTGGAGATTCGTTCCGACTGCCGGTAAGTTAAATTTTTTTTTTAAATTGCCCGACTATTTCAACGCTGGAGTAAAGTAAAAATTAGCTCCTAATGCCGTGAACGCCGACAACGGGGACGGATTTTACGTAGGGGACAGGTAAGTGAAAGCTGTTTATTTTCTCATATAAACTTGCTTGTTTAGATGACTTTAATCAATATTTCATGTTGCGAAACGGTGATTTATTCCCCATATGAACCGGCAGTGTTTTTCCTGCCGATATTGGGTTTAAATTCACCGCAACCGCAACGTTCCAATCCATCGCGTTCCAGAAAATCCCACTCGCAAGCTGATTAAAATGCCCATTAATTTATGGGCATTAAACACTACATTCCTTCAATTTGGCCTATAAATTCATAACAATGAGATTTAAAAATCATGTTATATTGTGAATTCTTGTGTGAATGTTATTTGGACACTTGGGCTTTAAAAAAAATGTTAATATTTTCTTAACAAATGGATAGATGTTTAGATCTGGTAATTGAATTTTGTAATTAGCTACAATTGGGTAACTAACTAATTAAATGCTTTAATTTCAGGTCATCCAAGTAAGATTGTTTCATATTAGTTTCAGCATGCTTCAATCTATAATAACTGAAAATGTATTTCAGTTCTCTTAATTTTTAAGAAAGTTACGGGCTTTTGACTATCCTCGATCACAGCTTTTGTGTTAAGTCAATGGAAAAGCAATGGGGAACAAGATGCTAATTTCAGAGTATGGAAATGGCTATAACTTTTTTTTAATACTTGTGAGATATGCGATGTGCTCACAATCACTACTCAAAGACTAAATTGTGGAAGCAAGAGATTCTTTATTTTCGAGTCTGCAGAGTCGGGTGCCTCTCCAAGTTGAGACACACCGAAGTCAGAAGGGTAAACCCCCTTTATACACACAATTCTACATCCAACCTCCCCTCCTTTGACCCGCTCCAATCAGACACTGAGGTGGACAACCTGTAGGTACGTCCCCCCAGTACCTCCCACATCATACATCGCATGTCCATGGTAATGAGCAGTTTCTTGACCAGGGGTGTGTTGTAATATTCATTTATTTTATTAAGCATGCTCAGTTGTTCATGACCTACCCTAGTTTTACTCACCTCCAAGTGAACTCTCTCAGTTCTCCTATATCAGCACTAAAGCTAAGCTATAGTGACAAGGGTCCCATCTATCACTCCATTCTATTGATAGGGATCTATCTACATCACTCACTTTTACCGCTATACTATTACTTCTTACTCAAGGATGGGTCTGGTAACTGTGTCAGAACCCTCTCCCTGGCCCCTATCGGTTTGAATCCTCTTTAAAGCCCCTTACAATAGTGGGGTTTAATCACTTTATCCCTCACAATCCTCCCTTTTTCTTTTGCTACGCATCTATTGATTAAACCTCAATTTCAAGCTCCTTCAGTTCGAATTGACGTAACATTGTCCTAATCTCCTTTTCCTGTGGATCCTGGACCTTCCCTGGTCGCATTATCATTATTTTCTGTATTTCCCCTTTCTCTCCCATAGGCATGACTACAGCCTGCATCTGACTTATACTCCTTGCAATAAGTTCCCTAAAACAAGGGATGCAACAGGGGATAAAGATCAGTCCAGCCTCTGCACATAGAAACACGAGCCCGGACTTCCGGTGGCGCTATGGAGCCCTAGAGTTATAGCGCCAGCCAGCTCCGCAAAAAAAATTGTAAAAAAACGGGGGTTTTAAAAGACTTACGGTGCCTGCAACAAACTGCTTGCTGTTTCTTCACCGACTGTGCCGAGTGACGTCATCAGGCGCGCGACGAACTATGTCGGTCTCACGGAGCCCTACCGACAAGGGTAAAGTTCGACAAACCCGGCAGAGACCGGCAGAAGGCCCAAGTGAAGCCTCGGAGCCTAGGACTCGATCCCTGGAAGATGTGTCCAAAAAACCAGGGACAAAAACGGAAGGTGAGGAACTGAAATCTTTTATTTCTCATCAGATGGTTAGCTTAAAGGAAGAATTAAAGGGAGAAATAAAAGATATTATAGGAAGAAATAAATCAAATAAATAGTTTGATGGATACTCAGCTGAATCAGATGAAAAATCAACTGAAAGAATTAAAACAAGAAACAAAGTTAAATATTGAAAAAAAGGTTAAGAAAATGTCGGATGATTTAAAGGAAGAATTTATTGAAATGTTTAACGTCATGGAGAAAAAGATGGATAAAAAAACTGGAAAAGTTTAAAAAAGACATCGATAATAGGATTAATCCTATTGAAGAAATACAGAAACAACAGATGGCTGAAATAAAGAACCTTGAGCAAACAGCTGAGACGAATGCTTTGACTACAGCGAACCTGTTTACAGAAAACGAACGTCTGATGAGCATGCTGACTAAAACAGCAGAGAAATGTACTGAGCTAGAAGGACATCAGAGAAGGCAAAATCTGAGAATTGTAGGGATTCCTGAGGGTCTAGAGAATATCGACGGCCCTCGAGAGTTCACTGCTAAATTACTCAAAGAAGTTCTATCTCTGGAAGAAATGCCTTTATTAGCTCGTGCCCACAGAGTCAGTAGACGTCAGACCAGACCCAACGCTCCTCCCAGACAAATGATTATAAAGGTACAATTTGACTTTGTTCTGGATGAGATTATGCGAAAAGCTTCGAAAAACTAAAAACTTGACATTTGAAGATCAAAGGATTAGTATCTATCGAGACTATCCACCAGAGGTCGCCAGGAAACGAAAAGCATTCAATGAAGCCAAAAGTCTTATGCGTGGAGTAGAAAATCTGAGATACGGTTTGAATTACCCAGCGACTTTAAGAGTTTCTTATAAGAATGTGGAATACTTTTTCAAGACCCCAACCGCAGCATTGGAATTTGCTCAGCAGCTCAAGACTTGAAGAGTACCTACAAGCAAGTAATATACTGACTTTTACTGACTTTTATCACTCTCAGATATTCAACATGGACTTTTAATATTTACTGAGACTCTTCAAGATGATATTGGACTTGATGGAATAGACAATGTCGAACGGAATGGAGAGGAATAAAACGAGATTCGAAAACGTTATCTGGATATCTGGACATTGATAATTAGTTCTAACATATAACTAATATAAATAATTAACACACACATTAAGATTATAACACGGTTTTATTATTAGTTTTTCCCACCCTTTTTTTTTATTAATTAGGAATGTTCACTATTATTAATCACTATTACTAATAATTAATAATTAATTTTTCCTTTTTGAATTGAATTAATTGTATGTTATTCTTCTTTTTATATAGCCTTTGTATTTTTTATGTCTAATATTATTTAGATTTTTAAGTTAGCTTTAGATATTGATATTTTTAAAGGATGAATTTTTTATTCTTCCTCTTTTTTCTTTCTTTCTCCCCTTCCTGTTTTTTATTATCATTCCCCCTCCTTTTTTTTAAATTATATATATTATACCCCCGTTAAAATATTGTTAAGGAATAATAATTCCCTAATTCCAGGAGCTGGTCGTGTTAATAACATCGATGACGGAAGTCGTTAGATGTATAGCCATCTTAATATGGCTGGCACAAACTACATCGATTCTAGATGTAGTTCTTTTTACTTCTACACACAATACCTCTATTTATTTTTTATCTATCTTTTATATCTATAGTAATCTTTGGTTTGATTGGAGTAATATAATGTACCAAGGGAGATATATTCATGAGGGGCAAAAAAGAGATTTAAATTACATCCATTCAGGGTTCAGGTGTAAGGTTGGGTCTATCGCGCTGATCCTTAGATCCTGTAGATCCCCATAAATCTAAAATGCAAGACTTAAAAAGAAATACGGGGAATGAGGGATTAACATTCTGCAGTTGGAATGTTAAAGGTATTAATGAACCGATAAAGAGAGGAAAAGTATTGACATATTTAAAGGCAAGTAAAGCTGATGTAATTTACATTCAAGAGACCCACCTAAAAAAAGAGGCGGAAAACAGGTTGAAAGCTAAATGGATAGATAAAATATATAATTCTTCTTTTACACATAAATCAAGAGGTGTAGCAATATTATTTCGTAAAGGTACTTTATTTAAACATATATCAACCATAGATGATAAAGATGGTAGATATATTATTGTGATAGGAGAATTAAATACAGAAAAAGTGATTCTTGTTAATATATATGGACCAAATTTTGATAGCCCATTGTTTTTTAAAAAAGTATTTAATAATATTCCGGAATTAACGCAATATAATTTGATAATTGGTGGAGATTTCAACTGTACATTAGACCCTTACTTAGACAGATCTACAAAACAAAGAAAAAACAAATCACATTCTAGTGATTTGCTAAATGCATATATGCAAACGACCAATATTAAAGATGTTTGGAGAACAGAAAACCCTACAGGACGAGAATATTCTTTTTACTCCCCCAGTGCATAAAACTTACTCAAGAATAGATTATTTTTTGGTGGATGCAAAACTTATTTCACTTACTTATGAAGCTAAATATGATAATATAATAATCTCAGATCATGCCCCATTAACATTTAAAATTAAAATTAATAATAAAATAGAAAATTTAGGACAGTGGAAATTTAATCCACAAATTTTAAAAAACAAAGCCACTCAGGAATATATCATAACTCAAATTAAAATTTTCTTTGAAATAAATGATCAACCAGAGATATCGCGTTCCTTATTGTGGGAAACATTTAAGGCATATCTTCGGGGAATAATGATTTCTTCACAAGCATTTGACAATAAAAAGATTCGGAAAGAACAACAAGATCTAGAAAAGGAGATTAAGGAATTAGATATACAGAATGCAATAAAACCAGATACGATATTACATAATAAAATTGTTATATTGAAATATAAATTAAATAAAATATATACAGATCAAGTGATAAAATTTTACCAACATACTAAACAATTACAGTTTGAATTTGGGGATAAGCCCAAAAACTGCTGGCTCGACAATTAAGGAAAATTGAAGCGGAAAAAATTATACATAGGATTAAATCACAAAACGGTGACTTATTAATACAACCTAAAGATATTAATGAAAGATTTATGCAATATTATAAAAATTTATACACTGCTAAAACAACAGTAAGTAAAATAGAAATAGATGCATTTATAAAAAAATGTAACTTGAAAGGACTGGATTTACAAAATAGAAAATTATTAAATGCTGATATTTCAATAAATGAAATTAAAGAATCTATTAGATCATTAAAAAACGGTAAAACACCAGGACCTGATGGTATAGGTTCGGAATTTTATAAAACATTTCATGAATATATAGTCCCATATCTAAAATCATTATATGAACAGATATATACAGAACAGAAGCTTCCAGATACATTGAACGAATCTATTATAACACTCATACCTAAAATAAATAAAGATTTGGACGAACCAGGATCATATAGAGCAATTAGCTCTATTAAATACAGATCAAAAGATATTAACAACAATATTAGCAAAAAGATTGAGTTCAGTTGTTAATGAATTAATACATCCGGATCAAACTGGATTTATACCAAAAAGATATTCTTCATATAATCTAAGACGATTGTTTAATATTATATATTCGAAAAGAAGTGATAAAAAAGATTTAGTAGTTATTTCGCTTGATGCAGAAAAAGCTTTTGACCAAGTGGAATGGCCTTATTTATTTTCGGTGATGGAAGCCTTTAAACTAGGAGAGGAGTTTATTACTTGGATTAAATTATTATATGCAAATCCAATAGCTAGAATAACAACAAATCGAATGTTATCAATTAAATTTAATTTATCACGAGGTTGTAGGCAAGGTTGCCC
The DNA here is from genome assembly GCA_035221665.1 of Okamejei kenojei. Taxonomy (NCBI): domain Eukaryota; kingdom Metazoa; phylum Chordata; class Chondrichthyes; order Rajiformes; family Rajidae; genus Okamejei; species Okamejei kenojei. Next base: position 17,563,762 of record CM069133.1, read on the forward strand.
TTTATCACCTTTATTGTTTGCATTAGCAATAGAACCACTTGCTCAGAGGGTAAGACTACACCCGGAAATATATGGATGTGATACCGCAGATACTAAGAATAAAATTTCCTTATATGCAGATGATGTATTACTTTATATCACTCAACCAGAAATAAGTATTCGAAATTTGTTAAAACTAATAACGGAATTCGGATCACTTTCAGGATACAGTATTAATTGGAATAAAAGTGAACTTATGCCAATAACACTGAATAAGTTGCATATATTACAACAATTTCCTTTTAAGATAACAAATGAAAATATTAAATATCTTGGGATTTTTGTTACAAAAAGATTTAACTCTCTATTTAAATCTAATTTCCCCCCATTACTAAATAAATTAAATAAGAATATTTCATATTGGAAAAGTTTACCTATCTCGATGATAGGGAAAATTAATGCAATAAAAATGATTTTTCTCCCACAATTATTATATTTATTTCAATTAATCCCGATATATCTTCCAAATTTTTTTTTTTTTAAAGTAGATTCTTTAATTACGAATTTCATTTGGGATTATAAGACCCATAGAATAAATAAAAAACATTTATGTAAATCTAAAATAAATGGAGGATTAGCGTTACCAAACTTGATGTTTTATTACTGGGCAGTTAATATTAAAAATATGAATTTTTGGTTAGGAGAAATAGACAATAAACCAAATTGGTTAAATATGGAAAAAGAAGATTGTTCTCCATTTGAAATTAGCTCTATAATATTTGCTAATATTAATGTAGCTAAGAAAGTTTATAGTGAAAATCCGATAATAGAAAATGGAAATCCGCATATGGAAACAAATAAAGAAAGCATTAAAACTAAAATCTATACCACTAAGTCTTAAGATTGTTAATAATTTTATGTTTAAACCTTCAATTTTGGATAAGGCTTTTTTACAATGGAAAAATAAAGGAATTTCTAAGATGGGTGATCTTTATAAGGAAAACACTTTTCTTTCATTTCAAGAGTTGCAACAAATTTATGGGCTACATAATAAAGAATATTTCAGATATTTACAAATTAGAAACTATGCCTCTGCAAATATATATGAATTTAAAAATAGAAAAATAGAAATTTTAGATGAATGTTTGAATAAACATCCAAATATGGAAAAAATGATATCATATATATATAAATATTTTATTGGAAAATGATACCCCATCAACAGAAATATACAGAGAGTCTTGGGAAAAGGAATTAGGCCAAATAATAAGACCAGAAATATGGGATGAAAGTTTACAACATATACATTATTGTTCATTAAACGCTAAACATTCTCTTATACAGTTTAAAATATTACATAGATTACATTACTCTAAATCTAAATTACATAATATTTTTCCAAAGATATCTCCAATATGTGACAAATGTCAAATTTCAGAAGCAAATTGACATACTCATTTACTAACTGCATAAAAATTGTAGAATATTGGAAGGAAATATTTAAAATAATTTCGACCGTTATCAATATAAATATAACCCCTGACCCAAAGTTAATTATACTTGGAATAATTGAAACTGACCAATTAATAACAATGAATCAAAGAACTTTTATTGACTATGGTTTAATAATTGGGTAAAAATTAATATTAAAATTTTGGAAAGGCCCTGCATTCACAACAATCAAAATGTGGAATATAGAAATGTCGGAGACACTCCATTTGGAGAGATTGAGGCTTGTCCTTATGGATAGGTTAGATCTCTTCAGATGGATTTGGTCTCCATATATTGAATATTTACAGGGTCATAATGGTTCGGCGCGAGAACCTGACTGAGGCCTGGATATTTGAATGGATGAAGAAATACATATAATAAATCATGAATATATCTATAAGGACGGATTAATGACGAATATTTTATTCTCCATCAAACCTTTTCTTACTCTTTATTCTATTTCTTAACTTTTCTATTTTCTTATATCTATATAAAAAATTAAAAAACAATATAGAAACACATTATCTTAATCTCTTAATATTAGTACGAATATAAATATTATTAGATTTATGAGAATATTATTAGTATTATTAGTATTTTTTAGTATTTTATATTTTTAATTATATAAAATTATGTACTTTTAATGGTACAATAATTTTAAATTTAAATTTAGCGATAAGATAAATATTGTTAAAATTAGGAAGAAATAATGGAAATCATATAAGTTTTACTAACTTTTTGTATCAATAATATCATAAAATTTGGCCTTATACCTAAAAAATTAGAGATAAAAATGAAAATTACTAATAGTATGAGTATAATGCTAATATTATAAATGTATTATTAGTATTATGTATCTCTAGTTATATAAAATATACAACTTTGAAATTTATAATTAAGGATAATACAGTATAAATAATATTATTAGTATGAATCAATTATTAAGACTATGTATTTTTACTATTGAAATATAATGTAACTGGTTATTATTTTGTTTCTATAATAAATAAATTTTAAAAAAATAATAAAAAAAAAAAAAGAAACACGAGCCCCCCACGTTCTCCACCATGTTCCTCCGAGGATGGAATCCCACCATCGGGTTCCCATAATCGAATTCCACTTCTGTATTGGAACATGTGCCAACTTACGGATTCCTTCTGATATGTCCATCACTGCCTGTCCATTGTCATCGATGTTTAGGCAGCAATTAGAGAGGTTGAATTTTCCGCATACCCCTCATTCTTCTGCCAGGAGGTAATCTAGGGCCAACCGGTTCTGGTATATTGCTGCTCTTATCTGTGTCTGCTGCTTTGCCAGCATCTCCAGTGCCACCGCAGTTTGGTTGGTAATTACCTCCAGTACTGCCTGAAGTCTTATGATCCAGTTTAACATGTATACCGGGGTTCGGTAGCCCCAGGATCCATCCTGTGCCCAAGTGGCTGGTCCATAGTATGAGATGATTCTTGCGGGTGGCCATTCATCATCTTCCCATTCTCCAATGTCTATTTTCCTCTTCTTCTGATATAGGTCGTCAAATACAGGTGTTCCTAGCGACCGCCCTTCTTCGGTGTTTAACAGGAAAAATCCCGGTTGTACCAGTCCAATAAAGCAAGTCCCGCTCCAATTTGTCGGTAACACCGAGTATGCCTTGTGTCCGCATATCCATAACAGTCTTTCAGGGGCCGGTCCACTAGAGGTAACCTTGTTCCATATGTCTCGCTACACCGGGAATCCTTGATAAGGGTTGTTCCCGGTGCAGTTTCATAGTCCAGTCAATTCCATTCCATCGGTCTTCATCCAGATAGTGCAGTTTCTCCCGTCTTTCTTAGTTGGATACCATTTAGGCTCCTCTGGCCACCACACTCGGGACTGATTTGGCCACTGGGTGATGATGCGCTGGCAGGGGCTGCTGCCTACTAGGACGGCATCCTTTGCCCAGGGCCTAGCGATACACTCAGTCCCAACTGGAGCGTCTGTCATGACCCATGCCTGGGGATCTCGGTCTTGTCCAACTGTCAGGTTCCACTCCATCAGGTCCCATACTTCAACAATGGATCCTCTCCACAGCCAACGTGAGCTCATCAGTGGTCCGCCACAGACCCAACAGTTAGTCACATTCAGGATTCCAGCTATCCGGAGGGCCAAGTCCACAAACAGGTTTTTTTTCCTCCTTCAGGGATCTCAATCTGCTTCTTTATTTCTTCGTACAGTGTCTGGTGCAATTGAGGCTGAGTAGGTGGGGGAGGGGGAGGCTTGGTGACTACTACTTCCGTTAACTTTGTTATTACTTCCTCCTTTATTTTATCTAATGTCCATCTTAAGGCCTGGAAAGGGAGACCTAACTGCCCTGTCCTAGTCATACAAACCCATCTCTCCCCCTTTGGGCAGGTAACGTACCCAAACCTCCCTACATATCCCCTATTCCCTACCATATAATACTTCTTTCCCCCGTCCTCACAAATATTTCTAGTCCTCAGGTTATAGCAAGCATCGTTCACATGGGAATGATAGGTAAATGATCTGGTTGTCCACCCTCTGTATCTGATAGGATGATAACATTTATCACAATTATTAATACTTTTTACAATAATTACATGCAGAGCAAACAATACCACGACTGCTCCTTTCATACTGTTAGTTATGCATTCATTTTTTTCTAAAAGTTAATGTTAGGGGCTTATTTCCTGGCTTCACCATTACTGTTCCTCCTTATCAGGAGCAGGTGGATCAACGGGTCCTTTAACCCGGATTGCGTGGGTCCACCCTTTTTCTTTTGTTCGTACTGCTGTCTCGGTTGTCAGTAATACCAGGTATGGGCCGGTCCACCTGGGCTGGAGTTTCTCCTCCTTCCAATTCTTGACCAGTACCCAGTCGCCGGCCTTTACAGCATGTATTGGAAAGTCGAGTGGTGGGCTTTGAGCCAATAATCCTTTAGCTTTTAATTCTGTAAGGTAACAAGATACTGCCAGTAAATAGTTCCTTAAGAATACATCACTGCCCTCTATGGTGGGTATTCCTTCTATCTTTCCCAAATAAGGTAACCCAAACAACATTTCATAGGGGGACACTGCTAACTTTGCATGGGGTCTCCGTTGCTTTTCTCAAAGCCTTTCTGTTTCCCTACTGCTATAAACATGTGCCAGACTCCATGTACATATGCTGCTCTTAAAGCCTTAAATTCTGCCAATTGAGCTAAGCAAGATTGCAGGCAAGCTTTTAATTTGATTACCTTAAAGTCTAATTCATCCTGATGCATCACTTCAAACCCTACATACTTGCTATTATGATCCCTTTAACAAGAAACATCCACAAGCAAAACCTTTTTGTCCTTCATTCAAAGGCTCTGACTGTAAAACATTTCTCAGACTTGTATGTCCTTCTTCCTTCATTATTTTTCTTAATGGCATCACAATTTCAACATACTTCCCAATCTAGTCTGAACTATATCCTGCCATTCCCAATATCATCATCATCTGTTCTACTGTCTGAGGTTTGGGAACTTCAATTATCGCTTCAATTTGATCCTGCGCTATAGCTTTTACTTCTTTAGATATTACTCGTCCAAAATATTCTACCTGCTGCTGACAAAACAACAACTTCTTCCTTGATACATTATGACCTCCTGTGTCATTTTTTCCAAGATAATTACAATGTCTCTCTCTCACATTGCTTCTCACTTGTGGAACAAACCAACAAATCATCCACATACTATATCAACACCTGCCATATCTGCCTAAGACCCTGCCGCATCCTAGCCTAGGTGTATTTAATACCTCTTCTTAATGTTCTTACCATAGCTATGTTCACCATTATCTTAATATTATTATTATTATTATTATTATTATTTCCTGATTATCGTACCTGTTCACATCCCCAAAACCTTATCCATTACCTATCTCCTTACTAGCCTTCCTTGACCTCTTTCTTGAGATCCCTCCCTCCCTTGGGGACCTCAGTCCTGTCTGGGCTTATATCCAGATTTATTTCACTCCTGATAGGGCATTTGAGAAAACACTCTCCCAAATACATTTATTATTGGCATGGAATCTCTGGCCCCTGTTTGGCTCTGTCATAGGACTCACTGTGTGTCGGTGCATCACTTATTTCAGACTTTTCAACCAGGTCTGTTGTTACTGACAACATTGTCTTACCTTTTTCACGCTCTTTCTTTTTGAGCTCTCCAAGTTACCTTTGCATCATTTTCCTCTGCACCTCTTCCTGCTGGTCTGCAAGTCTTTTTCCTATCTTTGCGATATTTCTCAACCTCATTGACCAAATGATCACTGAATCAGGGGTGGGAAATAGATTACAATCCCACCACCTCCTCCAATCTAGACTTGACTTTAGGAGGAATGACATCCACCACAGTGGTTCAAAATATAGTGTTCATTAACTGGTTGCCTTCTATTTTTGTTCAGTTTCCAGACTCCACCTTTTCAGCTGGTTCTCCAGATAGGCTGCTGGATTTTTGTCTGAGGGCCTGCCATACCCTCTGCCTGACTGTGTCAAACAGCATTATTGCATTGTTCACAGCATTTTTATACCAGCCATCTTCAGGAGTTCTGTCAGTTTAGTGGTTCCTATCACTTTCACCAACAATGCCTTCAAACCTCCCATAGCCAATAATCGTCCCCCAAAGCCATAATCCATTTCCTGCCCCATCAGGAATATTGGGTAAGATCTTTCTTAGCCCTCTCAGTTTATGGGTGCCCCAAAGGATAATCTGTGTCTGGCCTGCTCTTATCTTTTTAAAGCAGCCTCATCAATTTATCCCTCTGCTTCCCACTTTAATCCTTTCTGATCTGCCTTCTTTCTCATTCTAAACTCAATGTCTTACTTCTCAGATAGTTTATCCTCCTTTGCAAATTTATTCACCTTCCTTTTAAAATCGTCCACTGACTTCTCGATTCTCATATTTTACCACCACCCCTCTACCTCAGGGGCAGTCATCACTTTCCCCCCTACCCCCGAGATTCTGACTTGTTTTTCACCTAATCCAATTTCTTCTGGTACCTTAGTTTCCACTTGATCTCTCCGCTCCCGAATTACCATAAATATCATATCCTCTCCCTGGGGTCCTAATTTCAAGTTTACCAGAGGTTCCCGTGTGTATCCCATACACCCCAGGGAGCAGGACCCCCGACTTCCCTTTTCTTCCTCCATGAGTGTGTACGACTGCACCTCCCGTCGTAGCCTGGGACATTCTCTCTTGAAATGACGCTCCTCGTTACAATAGTAACACCGGGATGGCCCCGTGTACCACCCTCCTGATCCTTGTTCCTTGTTTTCCCGGGGACCCCAACTTCGGTCCCTCCATTCACCTCTTCCTCGTCCTCTGTCTCTGCCTCTTCCCCTTCTGTTTTCCCACCTTTCCAACTTATCTGTGGCATATAATTCATAATTAACACTTCCATCTTATCATACATTTATCTTGACAGTATCTTTCTTGGGCCACTTCCTCACCAATTTCCTTTCTTTCTCCTCATTTCTCAGAGTGCTTTCTTTAGATACAGGGAGCTTTTTACTTAGCAATTCAACTGCAGTTATCTTACTTATTGTATTATCTTTCTTTGTGCACGATATCAATTGTTTGCATCTTAAAAACAGGTCAAATACAACATACAAACCATACAACCTTCACTTTTTCTGTCGAACAGGGGCGATCAAAGGTGAATACCTCTTTAACTCATGTTTAATTCATTGTCTGCCAACTCCTTTTTTTTCTCCCCTGGGCCCCATTAAGTTATTACCCTTCTCCAACCAGAATGTTTATCTAAACAAACCATAAAAGCTGCTTGTTGTTCAGCAATTAACTTATTTCTAATTTTGTTCAAACCATTCTCCCTACAATTCCCAAATTCCATTTCCTAGTTTAAATACATACGACTAACAATTTTCCAAATTAACTTTACTGAAAAGAAATCAACAAAGCCAAGCAACCTACATTTTCCAACTTTCCCCTTTTAAGTTGCGATGATACAAAGCGTTGTCCGTTACCTTACAGCTGTTCGTAACCTCCCCCATTGCTTACAATTTCTTAAAGGAACACACACACCTACCCTTACAGCATGTGGCCTACAGCAAACAAACCTATCACATATACAAACTTCCTCATTCATACAAAACCGTTTTTTACACACAAATCACATTAGTTCCATTCTTACTTCAATGAGATTGTGTGAAACAACTCAATATTTCTTTCATGTGCTTCTCCTTTCTTTTTTAACTTTTCGTACTCAAAACATTTGGCACTGTGATTTTCCTTAGATTTTTGCAATGTCTGAGTGATACTCTGAATATTCTGTACAGCCCAGTGCCACCAGACTCAACTCCCCCTTATTGGTTCCTTTGGTTAATCAAAATAACAGAACTTAATTATAGTCTCCTTATCTTTTACCCCCGGGGCTTCCTTCTCCCCAAGATTGCCACATTCGCCCCAATGGACTATCAGGCGGAATGTGCGGCTCTTCACCAGTGTGAGCCTTGTCCTGTTTCCCCCCCGGACTCTTACTTTTCCCGTTCCGGTTATCTTTATCTTATCGGACTCTTCCTGTCCGACAGACCCCCAGTCGCCCAGGCAATACTTAATAGTCAGTTTTCTTACCCGGATCTTGTGCACAAGAATCGCTCGACTGTCCCTTGTTTATTTATCTGACACTCCCTCTTGCTTCCTGAGTCTTTTGCCCGATTTTCACTCGCTCAAACCGCTGATGGCAAGCAAGGAGATCAGAGACTGCTGAAATCAGCAGGGTACACCTTCCCTTCCTTCTTTGCCTCCACCGAGCAGCCGGAGTGGCGATCCCGGACGAGCCCCCAGTTTGTGAGATATGCGATGTGCTCACAATCACTACTCAAAGACTAAATCGTGGAAGCAAGAGATTCTTTATTTTCGAGTCTGCAGAGTCGGGTGCCTCTCCAAGTTGAGACACACCGAAGTCAGAAGGGTAAACCCCCTTTATACACACAATTCTACATCCAACCTCCTCTCCTTTGACCCGCTCCAATCAGACACTGAGGTGGACAACCTGTAGGTACGTCCCCCCAGTATCTCCCACATCATACATCGCATGTCCATGGTAATGAGCAGTTTCTTGACCAGGGGTGTGTTGTAATATTCATTTATTTTATTAAGCATGCTCAGTTGTTCATGACCTACCCTAGTTTTACTCACCTCCAAGTGAACTCTCTCAGTTCTCCTATATCAGCACTAAAGCTAAGCTATAGTGACAAGGGTCCCATCTATCACTCCATTCTACTGATAGGGATCTATCTACATCACTCCCTTTTACCGCTATACAATGCTATTACTTCTTACTCAAGGATGGGTCTGAACTCCCCCTTATTGGTTCCTTTGGTTAATCAAAATAAGAGAACTTAATCATAGTCTCCTTATCTTTTACCCCCGGGGCTTCCTTCTCCCCAGGATTGCCACATTTGCCCCAACGGACTATCAGGCAGAATGTGCGGCTCTTCACCAGTGTGAGCCTTGTCCTGTTTCCCCCCCCGGACTCTTACTTTTCCCTGGCCGCTATCGGTTTGAATCCTCTTTAAAGCCCCTCACAATAGTGGGGTTTAATCACTTTATCCCTCACAATACTGAAGATATGAAAGTGGATTGGGTGTCAAATTAAACTTCTTTGTATGCTTTATCTGATGGGATCAATTGCACGACTTGATTTTTAACATCTCAAAATGTTGCAACACTGCCCGGTTGTATCAATCTGTCAAGTCGCTACAGGCGGCTGTGGGGCGGTGACGTCATTTTGGCGCGCTGCTGCCAGGAGCCAGCCCACTTTCACTCTGCTCTTAGTTCAAAGTCTCGCTTTTCCGTTCGTAAAAACCGGTTTATTAACAAACAAATAAATAAAAAGAGACGATGAGCCGTCTGATCAACTCCATCGTCGCCGTTTGCCCGGACATGGGGATCGGTAAACATGGGAACCTGCCCTGGCATCCGACAAGATTGAGGCAAGTAACGCGGAGCCCCCTCGGTGTGTGTGTCCCCCTCGGTGTGTGTGTCCCCCTCGGTGTGTGTGTCCCCCTCGGTGTGTGTGTGTCCCCCTCGGTGTGTGTTTCCCCTGGGTTATCCATCTGCTCTCACTGAGAACCGTCAAACCGTCAAACACCAACCCCCCACGCAATCTCCCGTCTTCTGCCTTGTGTGTCAAGATAGTTCTCTTGTGTTCTTCCAACCTCATCATTCTGCAGCTTTTTTTTTCTTTAACCAAATAAATAGTAATCCTTCAGATCAGGCTTTTTGCAATTCTTTTTGTTTTCTTTCCCACGACGGGCACTTAAAACTGTTGAAGCCTTCCCCTGCCCTCCGTGTCAGCGCTGGGACGCCGGCGGTGCCAGATATCCTGATGTTAGTGAAATCGACCGCCATTCATTCCCATATTCTGTAACTCTGAGCGGGTACTTTCATTCAGTGTACAAGAGCGGCCGGTTCATTTCTTAGATTTGGTGGAATAATTTCAGATGGAGCATTTGAAATAAATTGTTCCTGAAATATGGATTTGGTCTAAAGAGCCTTTTGGCGGGTTCCGGGTGAGGATAGACCAAAGGTCCCGACATTGTGCAACGTTAAACAGATATGCTGTCGCCTGCCGCTTGTGTTCATAATATCAGGGGGCAGAGAGCAATTGCTGATAAACTCTGTTTATTTTAAAATCGGGTGTCTTGGGAATTGATTGGGATGAGAGTGCGCACTTGCATCAATCAGGCCAGGCAGGGACTGTCCCAACGTTTAAGAAACTGTTAGGCAGGTACATGGATAGGACAGGTTTGGAGGGATATGGACCAAACGCGGGCAGGTGGGACTTGTGTAGCTGGGGCATGTTGGCGGGTGTGGGCAAGTTGGGCTGAAGGGCCTGTTTCCGTGCTGTATGTCACAATGAGGCCAGCTGAATGAATCCGCTGCAGAATAAGAAGCAGGAATAGGCCCTTTGGCCTTCTATGCCACTTTTCTAATCCCTCCTATCCCTAGATTGCCCGAACATCTAAAAATATTTTATATATCTTGAATATATCTATTCAGAAATGCTGCCTGACCTGCTGAGTAACTCCAGCACTTTGTGTCTTTTTTTTTTAAGGCAGCCTCTGTAGTTCCTTGTGTCTCCTTTTATATCTACAATGAGGGTCGCTGCTCGGTCTGAAGAAGGGTCACCACCCGAAATGTCACCCATTCCTTCGGTCCATAGATGCTGCCAGTCCCGCTGGGAGACTCAAAATACTGGAGTAAATCTTGAATGAGGAGACCTCTATATTCATATGTAGAACGTGTGCAGAGAGGTGCCAGCAAAGGTGAAATGAACAAGTTGGCGCGTTATTAGAATAGTGTGTAATGGAGAGGTTGGATTTGGTCAAACAGCAAGTCAGTCCTCTGAATTTGAGATTGTCACCTCTGGTTCTCTCCACACCTTAGCTGGTGGAAACATTGTCTCTACATCTACCCCTGTCAAGTTATGTGAAAAAAATGTTGTACATTTCAAAGAGGTTTAATTTAATTCTTACAAAACTCAAAAGACTATGGAGCCATGGAAACAGGCCATTTGGCCCAAATAGGACAGCACGGCGGCCCAGCGGTAGAGTTGCTGCCTTACAGCGCTTGCATCGCCAGAGGCCTGGGTTCGATCCTGGCTATGGGTGCAGTCTGTACGGAGTTTGTCCATTCTCCCCGTGACCTCTGTGGGTTTTCTCAAACAACTTTGGTTTCCTCCCACACTCCAAAGATGTACAGGTTTGTAGCTTAATTGGCTTAGACAATAGACAACAGGTGCAGGAGTAGGCCATTGAACACCCCAATCAGTACCCCGTTCCTGCCTTCTCCCCATATCCCTTGACTCCGCTATCTTTAAGAGCTCTACGTAACTCTCTCTTGAAAGCATCTAGAGTATTGGCCTCCACTGCCTTTCGAGGCAGAGAATTCCACAGACTCACAACTCTCTGGGTGGAAAAGTTTTTCCTCATCTCCGTTCTAAATGGCCTACCCCTTATTCTTGAACTGTGTCCCCTGGTTCAGGACTACCCAACATCGGGAACATGTTTCCAGCCTCTCGTGCAGTGGTTCTTAACCTGGGGGTCGTGACCCCCTATGAGGGTCATTTGGGGCTTTGCCGGGGGTCATGAAGGGGACACAAATAAGATATCAATTTGTTAAGCCCGTGTTTAGGAACCTAACAAAGGTACATACCACTGAAGAAGGGTCTCGACCCGAAACGTCGCCCATCTCCTTCGCTCCTTAGATGCTGCTGCACCCGCTGAGTTTCTCCAGCCTTTTGTGTACCCTACATACCACATATAGTATTTTGTTCGCGTGATGTGCATACTGGTGCCACAAAAGTTAGGAACCACTGCTCTAGTGTGTCCAATCCCTTAATAATCTTATATGTTTCAATGAGAATCCCTCTCATCCTTCTAAATTCCAGAGTATACAACTGAGATCAAACTGGTGAACGTTCGCTGTACTCCCTCTAGCACAGGTCTATCCTTCCTTGGGTAGATTGATCAGATCTGAATACAGTATTTAAAATGCCATCTCATCAGGCAATATATGGATGATATCTCTTGCATGGGCGGCAAGGTGGCGCAGCGCAGAGCTGCTGTTTTACAGCGCCAGAGACCCGGGTTCGATTCTGACTACGGAGTTTGTACGTTCTCCCCGTGACCGTGTGGGTTTTCTCTGGGAGCCGCATGGGTTTCCTCCCACATTCCAAAGACGTGCAGGTTTGTAGGTTAATTGGCTTCAATTGTAATTTGGCCCTAGAATAGTGTGTGTGTATGTGTGTGTGTGCAGGGATCGTGTGGACTCGGTCCGAAGTGCCTGTTTCCGCGCTGTATCAAAACTAAATGAAACAATAGAGGTGAACAAACGATTAGGCCTGGACACAAGAAACTGCAAAAGCTTGATGGGCCGAATGGCCTAATTCTGCTCCTAGAATTTATGAACTTTGATAAGCTGTCGCGGGTGGTTGATTGAAATAGACAGTTGGAAACTTCTTATTTTTCCCCATTGAACTTTTTAATCCTCCTAAATGGTAATTGACATGACTTGTTACCATAAGTTTCTTCTAGACTTTCACCTGCTTAGTTGCAAAATGTTGCATAATGGCTACATTTCCAAATTTTAAAACCCCTGTCTCACGTGCGAGTTGACCCACGAGTGAAGTTGTCACTCGCGGTAAACGTACACCAAACGTAGCGGGAACGTCAGAACTCTTGCGAGCAACTTAGCCAAACTGCAGGTACCCGTGAAACTTGGGTGAAAAAAATCAAACATGTTTGATTTGAGAGTAGCACTCCAGCATTGTGTGTGTTGTGTGTGAGTTACCCCAGCATTGTGTGTGTGTGTGAATTGTGTGTGTGTGTGTGTGTGTGTGTGTGTGTGTGTGTGTGAGTTACCCCAGCATTGATTTGCTTTGATTTTTTCCACGAGTCAAATTTATAGTTCAAGTTAAAAATTGAAACATTTTAAACTCGTTTATAACGTAGTGGCCCGTGCGTTTACCTTAAGTGATTCGTGAGTCTACCATGGGCACTCTTTAATTCAGCGGGCAGGCAGCATCTCTGGAGAGAAGGAATGGGTGACGGGATGACATTTCCAAATTTCTCCAGCCCCATGTGTTCACTTTTTTCAACTAGCATCTGCCCTTTCTTGTGTATGACATTATTTGTATCTACAGTGCCTTGTGTCTTGGCAATTCATGATTCACACACACACACAATGCTGGGGTAACTCACACACACACACAATGCTGGGGTAACACACACACACACACACACACACACACACACACACACACACACAATGCTGGGGTAACTCACACACACACACACACACACAATGCTGGGGTAACTCACACACACACACACACACACACACACACACACACACAATGCTGGAGTAACTCACACACACACACACAATGCTAGAGTGACTCTCACACACACAATGCTGGGGTAACTCACACACGCACACATACAATGCTGGAGTAACTCGCACACACACACAATGCTGGGGTGACACACACAATGCTGGGGTAACTCGCACACGCACACACACAATGCTGGGGTAACTCGCACACGCACACACACAATGCTGGGGTAACTCACACACACACACACAATGCTGGAGTAACTCGCTCACACACACACACACACAATGCTGGGGTGACACACACAATGCTGGGGTAACTCACACACGCACACACACAATGCTGGGGTAACACACACACACACACACACAATGCTGGGGTAACTCACACACACACACACAATGCTGGGGTAACACACACACACACACAATGCTGGAGTAACTCTCACACACACACACACACAATGCTGGAGTAACTCTCACACACACACAAACAATGCTGGAGTAACTCACACACACACACACACACACACACAATGTTGGAGTAACTCACACACACACACACACACACACACACACACACACACACACACACACACAATGCTAAGGTAACTCACACACACATACACACAATGCTGGAGTAACTCACACACACACGAACAATGCTGGAGTAACTCTCACACACACACACACACAATGCTGGAGTAACTCACACACACACACGAACAATGCTGGAGTAACTCACACACACACACACACACACAATGCTGGAGTAACTCACACACACACACACAAACAATGCTGGAGTAACTCTCACACACACACAATTCTGGAGTAACTCAGCGGGACTGGCAGCATCTCCGGAGAGAAGGAATGATGATGTATCGGGTCGAGACCCTTCCTTAGACCACTACCCAGAGATGCTGCCTGTCCCGCTGAGTTACTCCAGCATTTCGTCTATCTTTAAACCAGCATCTGGACTTCCTTCCCACATAATAACCAATGAGATTCCCCACTAAACTTCCGTGTCCTCATTGTTCCCCTCTCTGTCTTCCCCAGACCTTCCCCGAATTTGTTCATTCTCGTTCTACTGCACCCGCTCCTCGGTGAAGCGGCTAACTTCATTCAAAAAATTGGATTGTCACATTGGCGGCGCAGCAGTAGAGTTGCGGCCTCACAGCGCCAGAGACCCGAGTCACACATGAAAGGGATAAGACGGTATAGTGTCTGAACTACATGAACTACACACATGAAAGGGATAAGACGGTATAGTGTCTGAAGAACCGACCCGAAACCGTCTGAAGAAGGGCCTCGACCCGAAACGTCGCCTATCTCCTTCGCTCCTTTGATGCTGCTGCACCCGCTGAGTTTCTCCAGCTTTTTGTGTACCCCCGAAACCTCACCTATTTCTTTTCTCCAGAGATGCTGCCTGAGCCGCTGTGTTACTCCAGCTTTTTGTGTCTATCTTCGGTGTAAACCAACATCTGCAGTTCCCTTCCCGCACAATATAGTATGAACGTCGGGTTTCTAACCTGATACACAATAGATAGGGCACCATCCTCGGGCCAACCTGGTGTCAGGCTGTAGGAAGCAGCTGCAGATGCTGCTTTAAACCGAAGATAGACGCAAAATGCTGGAGTCACTCAGCGGGACAGGCTGCCGTCGTCCATATTCTAGTGACACTCAACACATTGGTGTTCCCTTGCAGCTCTACACCAGAACAAAACACTGAAGAAGGGTCTCGACCCGAAATGTCACCCATTCCTTCTCTCCAGAGATGCTGCCTGTCCCGCTGAGTTATTCCAGCGGGACAGGCAGCATCCTGTCTGGATCACAAAACTTTTCCACGTGGATCCCACTGAACATATGCAGATCTTATCGTTGCACGCTTATTGCAATCCCACGTAAAACTCATTCTCACGAAGTTCAATGCGAGGTGCCGCTGGCAATTCAAGTCTAGCCTGCCTTCCGAACATTGCACGCTATAGATACCAGAATGAGACTGATTTAGTCACTTCACCATTGCACCACAAGTCTCTGTTCATTTAGGTTTCTGTTATGTTTCATGTTGGCCGTATCGTGTTTTTTTTAATATCATTACCGTGAACTTTCCCGGAGCTTTGTATATTTAAAACGCTTGCATTGTCAATAATTTGTACTTTTATTAACATAAAAAAGCTGATGCATATCTTGTAAGTCGAGTGAACTTAGCAGCAGCAATTTAGATGAATTGTCCGGAATAGTTTCGCGAGGCTGGCTATCGGCGGTAAAGGGGAAACATGCTTCAGCGCATTGCAACTTATTGGCCGAGCCACAAAAAAAGTAGGAGTTTCTGTTGTCAAAACGAACATCTGTCATAATACTATAAATCTCATTTCAGATAGATGTTTAATCTTTCATGTTGCAACAGTCGCGCCAATCGCCGATCCTCCGCAAATGTCAGTCAGCGGTTAGTTGTCATTTCACTCGTCTATTTTCTGACCGGCTTTAAAACAGGGCCAATTTATGTCCGCGGGGAATAATCAGCCCATTGAACAAAAAGCCTTCATTCACGGTTGGCTCAAGAGTAACGGGAGAGGAACTTGGTAACTCGGGAGAGGAGCTTGCAACATCGCAGAAATGACCTACCCGTGGGAACTCGGTTAAACACTTGAACATAAACTTGTAATCTCGTACTTAACCACGAGTCTGTTCTTTTTCTTTCACTTGGGGTCACTCGTGGGTGGACTCGCACCGTGAGACAGGGCCATTAGTTGCATTCTCTTAAAGTAATTGTTTCAAATGTGCACTTTATATATTTTCAGCAAAGAGTTCAAACATTTCCAGAGGATGACGTCCACCCCATCAGTCGAAGGTATTGCCGAAGCTTCTGAAGAATTGCACTGAATGTCATGCAACTACTGTCCCCATTGGGAGAGCTTTAGATCATTTACTTTTACAGCAGCTAAGGTTGAATTTGTGCGTCTCCTTCAAAGAGGATCACGTTGCATTCGGAAAGGTTGTATAAAGTTGCTTTGTGTTCCTTGAATTTAGAGATGGTCGGGTGATTTTTAAGAATATTTTTTCAATGAGGAAAATATTCTGGACAATGTCAAGAGACTTGCCGCCCAGAGTAAATGTGTGGGGATAATCTCACTGTCGGTGGCACGGCGGCACACACGCCCCTTGTCAAACCTGTGCCCTCTATTATTTGACTTTTCCATCTGGGGAAAAATCCCGAACAGGCGCCTGAGACCCGGGTTTGATCCTGACCGCGGCCGTGTGGAGCTTGCACATTCTCCCAGGGTTTCCTCCAGGTGCTCTTGTTTCCTTCCACATCCCAAAGACATGTGGGTTGTAGATTCATTGGCCTCTCCATAAGTGCCCCTAATATGTAGGGAGCGGATGAAAAACTGGGGTAGCATAGAACTAATGTTGATGGGTGATCAGTAATCGGCATGGACCCGGTGGGGTGAAGGGCCAGTTTCCATGCTGTATCTCTAAACTGAGCTAAACTAAAGAGAGCCAAGCAGTGTTAGTTTAGTTCAGAGATACAGAGACACAGCGCGGAAGTAGGCCCATCAGCCCCCGAGTCCGCGCCGACCAGCGACCCCCGCTTACTAACACTATCCTGCGCACATTAGGGACAATTTACAATTTAACCAAGCCAATTAGCCTACAAACCTGTGTGTCTTTGGAGAGTGGGAGGAAACCAGAGATCCCAGAGAAAACCCACGTAGGTCACGGGGAGAATGTACAAACTCCGTACAGGCAGCACCCGTAGTCAGGATCGAACCCGGGTCTCTGGGCTCATGCCGCTAAAGTCAATTCTGAAATGAAATTGAAAAACAGTACATCATGCAGAAGGGGGGTACACAAGAGGCTGGAGAAACTCAGCGGGTGCAGCAGCATCTAAGGAGCGAAGGAGATAGGCGACGTTTCGGGTCGAGACCCTTCTTCAGACTGGTCATGGATCAGGGAAACCAGAGATATAGACGGTGATGTGGAGAGATAAAGAACAATGAAGTGAAAGATATGCAAAAGAGTATCAATGATAAAGGGAACAAGCCATTGTAAGCTGTTTGTGGTGTGAAAATGAGAAGCTGGTGCGACTAGGGTGGGGGAGGGAGATAGAGAGAGAGAGGGAATGCCAGGGCCCGAGGGCTGAGGGAGAGGTGGGAAGTGGAGGAGACAGCAAGGGTTAACAGAATTGAGAAAATTCAATGTTCAAGCCCAAAGGATGCAGACTCCCCAAGCGGAATATGAGGTGCTGTTCCTCCAACTTGCGGTGTTGCTCACTCTGGCCGTGGAGGAGGCCCAGGACCGAGAGGTCGCATACAGAATGGGAGGGGGAGTTGAAATGCTGAGGCACCGGGAGGTCGGGTTGGTTATTGCGGACCGAGCGGAGGTGTTCGGCGAAACGATCGCCAAGCCTCCGCTTGGTCTCACCGATATAGATCATCTGGCATCTGGAGCAGCGGATGCAGTAGATGAGGTTGGAGGAGGTGCAAGTGAACCTCTGTCGGACCTGGAAGGACTGCTTGGGTCCCTGAAAGGAGTGGAGGGGGAAGGTTCTTCCAGGAGAGTTAGTTATGTATATCAAGGGAACTGGAGCCATGTTAGGTAGACAAAGTTAATCAACAAAGCTACCCTTAAACAATCTCGAGTTGAGTGACGACCTGCTGTCCCGGTATAATTAGATGCCTTCTCTTCTTTCACTGACCTATTTAAGAAGCATTATTGTGTTGGGCATTTGCAATAATGTTTTTCCACCACTTTGTGTCACTGTTGTACTGTATACATTTAGATCTTTGCCTTTGATGCTGCCGTATACACAAATGTGGGCAACTGTCCAAGCTAAACCACTCTCCAGGCACCATATTTATTTAGGCCTTCGGGAGCTTTAAAATCAGGCAACTTGAGCAATGAGAACGCATAAAAGAATACAGCATAAAAACTGGCCCTTCAGCCCACGATGTCTGTGCCGAACTTGATGCCAAGACCAACACTTATCTGCCTGCACATACTCCATATTGCTCCATTCCCTGCATTTAATGCAATTCCTCACATCCGCGCCTATCAAAAAGTCTCTTCAATCATATCTTCTCCAACCACCACTCCCAGCAGCGCATTCCAGGCACTCACCATCATACGTGTCAAGCATAAACCTGCCCTGGTACAGCTTTGAAATCAGGCAAAGGTGAATATAGATCAGTGGAGTACAGGAACAGGCCTTTTGGCCCACTATGTGTGTGCCAACTCTGATGCCAATTTAAACTCATGCCATCTGCATGCACATGGTCTGTAATAACTCTCTATTCCCCTCCATCTTCTTCACATAGAAGAAGGGTCTCGACCCAAACCATCACCCATTCCTTCTCTCCAGAGATGCTGCTTGTCCCGCTGAGTTACTCCAGCATTTTGTGCCTATCTTTGGTTTAACCCAGCATCTGCAGTTCCTTCCTACACATCTTCTTCACATGTCTGTCTAACTGCCTCTTAAGCATTGCTGAGCTATTTGCTTATACCACCTCCTCTGGTAGTGTGTTCCCGGCACCAACCGCTTTTTGCATCTTGAAAACTTGCCTCACAAATATCCACAAAACGTACCTCTTTCCTCGTTAAACGTATGTCTATTATTTGGCATTTCCATCCTGGGAAAAAAGACTGACTACCCTGTCTATCTATGCCTCTCGTAATACAGCTCCATCCAACATGCAAGAAATTGGAGAGAAAATCCCATAAACATCACACAAACCAACCTCCCTTCCATTGACTCCATCTACACTTCACGCTGCCTCGGCAAGGCCACCAGCATAATCAAGGAAGAGTATCGCCCTGCTCACTCCCTCTTCTCCCCTCTCCCATCAGGCAAGAGGTATAGGGGTGTGAAAACGCACACCTCCAGATTCAGGGGCAGTTTCTTCCCAGCTGTTATCAGGCAACTGAACCATCAACAACTAAAGAGCAGTCATAGAAACATAGAAAATAGGTGCAGGAGGAGGCCATTCGGCCCTTCGAGCCAGCACCGCCATTCATTGTGATCATGGCTGATCGTCCTCAATCAATAACCCGTGCCTGCCTTCTCCCCATATCCCTTGACTCCACTAGCCCCTAGAGCTCTATCTAACTCTCCCTTGAATCCATCCAGTGATTTGGCCTCCACTGCCCTCTGTGGCAGGGAATTCCACAAATTCCCAACTCTCTGGGTGAAAAAGATTTTTCTCACCTCAGTCTTAAATGGCCTCCCCTTTATTCTAAGACTCTGGCCCCTGCTTCTGGACTCGCACAACATTGGGAACATTTTTCCTGCATCTAGCTTGTCCAGTCCTTTTATAATTTTATATGTTTCTATAAGATTCCCCCTCATCCTTCTAAACTCCAGTGAATACAAGCCTAGTCTTTTCAATCTTTCTTCATGTGACACTCCCGCCATCCCAGGGATCAATCTCGTGAACCTACGCTGCACTGCCTCAATCACAAGGATGTCCTTCCTCAAATTAGGAGACCAAAACTACACAATACTCCAGATGTGGTCTCACCAGAGCCCTATACAACTGCAGAAGAACCTCTTTACTCCTGTACTGAAATCCTCTTGTTATGAAGGCCAACATTCCATTAGCTTTCTTCACTGCCTGCTGTACCTGCGCGCCAACTTTCAGTGACCGGTGTACAAGGACACCCTGGTCTCCCTGTACCTCCCCCTTACCTAACCTAACCACGTTGAGATAATAGTAACCCCATTGAGCTCCAATCATTGGAGACCCTCGGACTATCTTTAATCAGACTTTACTGGAGTTGACCTTGCACTAAACAGTATTCCCTTCTTCCTGCACACGGCTCGATTGCATCCGTGTATTCTGCTGAGTGGATTGCATGCAATAAAAAGCTCTCCACTGTACCTCCACATGCGATAATGGGAAAAAAACCCTCTATGCATTTGTCACCCGCAACCTGTGACCTGAACAGTGGTGTAGAACGGCTTTTAAAATCGGGCATATGTGACCTTAACAATGCGGTAAGAATAGAAGGAATCAGTCTTGCGCGGACAATCTGCATTGTCAGACTTTGCATTATTCTTCCATTTTTCCGATAGAAATGACACGTGTTGTGTTTCTATTACTATCAGGAAAGTGCAATGCTGTTATCATGGGACGGAAAACCTGGCACTCTATTCCAGAGAAGAACAGGCCACTTAAAAAACGAATAAATATTGTACTGAGCAGAGAACTTAAGTGAGTATTTCAATATTCGCAAATAATATTGTTACCGTAAAATGTCAATAGATTTATATGTCTTTGAACTTTGTGTCTTTATTTCGGATGACAAAGTGAGGAACAAAAATAAATGCCTACTCCTCCACCTTTTTAGTAAATAACTAGAATATTTAACACTAATGTCTAATTCTAGTTGGTGTCTTAAATAGTTACTGATTTCAATTTACCTCAATTTTTTTGATGTTGGTTGATGTAAATAGTGTATCTTTCTATTTTCAAGAACCATTGTAGCTTTAGCAGGGCTCTCGCTTAACTTTTTTTCCCTGTTGCCAGCCGGGCAACCTTGACAGCTTTTTAGGTTGCCAAATGACAGTTTAGGTGGTCATTGAAGACGGTTTGCATGACGCGTGCGATAATGTGCTCGGACGAAGTGTGTAGTTGGAAAACCAGTCGGGTGGCAACTATGGAGCGAAGGAAATAGGCAACGTTTCAGGCCGAAACGCATCAGTCTGAAGAAGGATTTCGGCCCGAAACGTTGCCCATTTCCTTCGCTCCATAGATGCTGCCGCATCCGCTGAGTTTCTCCAGCACGTTTGTCTACATTCACATATTATTTCTGCTTCAAATAACTCACAAACTAAACATATTCACCAATCACGACATGATATATACCACAATGACATGCAGCAAAATTATAATACAGTATCTCAACTCTTTTTACACATTGCAATTAATGCAATTTCTATTAGTTCTTTCCACTTCCAAACAAAAATGTGGTTGGATTATTCAGCAAATGATCAACCTGTGTCAATAAATCCTGGACCATGCACACTACAGATTGATGCAAGCATGTTTTCTGTGATGGACCGAACATTACCATGACATGGCCATAGCATGGGTCGTTATTGCTATTGGCACAGAAACACTCTGGCTTCCCACATAATTTATCCACAACAAAATATACAGGTTGCAAGGAAATTTCTAAAGGCATTTTATGATAATAGCTGTTAAAACCAACTATACCCATCTGACAGGTTAAACATTACACTGACAAGAGATGACCAAAGGACATAACTGCAGCAAATGTTCTTTTGGTAATATGTTTAAAGGTGTCAAAACAAACAATAACATTGGGAATTAAAACACATTTGATTGCATTCCGTTATCAAACATAATCAATGTTCGTTCTGAAGACCGTGAAGCACAATAGGGTCAGGAGGTGTGTGAATCAGTGCGGGGTGGATAGATGGCGGGAGGGGTTGAAAAGGCAATCGGTGCGGAATGGATGGATTGAGGCAAGTGAATTAGTACGTGTTGGTTGGAATATGTAAAATTGTGAGGGGAGAGCACGGGGGATGTCAGTGGTGATCAGTACGGGATGGATGGGGGTAGACAAAAATGCTGGAAAAATTCAGCGGGTGAGGCAGCATCTATGGAGCTAAGGAAATAGGCAACGTTTCAGGTCGAGACCCTTCTTCAGACTGTTCCCTCCATTCTTCTTGAATGGGGGGATCAGTACAGGATGGATGGGGGGGGATCAGCACAGGATGAATGGGGGATGGTCAGGACAGTGTGGATCGGAGGGTCTGTGCAGGATGAATGGGAGATCACTACAGGATGAATGAGGGATCAGTAAAAGATGAATGGGGAGATCACTACAGGATGAATGAGGGGATCAGTACAGGATACATGAGGGGATCAGTACAGGTTGAATGGGGGATCAGTAAAAGATGAATGGGGAGATCACTACAGGATGGATGGGGAGTTTGGTGCAGGGTAAATGGAAGGTGGGTCAGTACGGGATGAATGGGGGGGATCAGTGCAGTATGAGGGGGGGGGGAGAAATGCAGGATGGATGGGAAGGGGGGTCAGTACAGGATGAATTGGAGGACCAGTGTAGGATGGAGGGGGTGGTGGCAGGAGAATCAATGCGAGGTGGGTAGGGTGATGAATAGATTGGGGGGGGGGGGGGGGGGGGGGGGGGGTAGATGGGGAGGGGAGCACAGGGGATGTCAGTGAGGGTTGAATAGAGGAGGGAATGGGGATCAGTGCGGGATGGAGAGGAGGGGTCCCAGGATAAGAGGGGTGGAGGGGGAGAGACAGAGAGAGAGAGACAGCGACAGAGAGAGATAGAGAGAGGGAAGGGGAAGAGGAGGTGGGGAGGAAGGAAGGTCAGCGCTCCTCGGACAACATTGCCCGCTGCCTTGGCCGTCCCTGTCCAACGCCAAAGTGCCGCCGCCAAAGGGGGAGGCGGTTGGGAACTCGTTGGGTGCGGGAGGAGGAGGCGGTGGAGCCGCTGTCGCGGCCGCAGTTGCCGCTGTTCGGGGCCCGTCATTCGCTCCGACCCTTCTTCACCCCGCACCTGGTATCTTTGCCCCGCAGTCAAAGATACTAGAGGAATACAGCCGCCGCCGTCGACACGAAACGTCACGCTCCTATTCTCCAGAGATGCTGCCTGTCCCGCGGAGTTACTCCAGATTTTTGTGTCTATCGGTATAAACCAGTATTTGCTTGCCAAGCCGGGCAAAATGAGTCGGCGTTTAGGTTGCCCGGCGCCACTTTGGGTGGTCATTGGCACCCGGGCAACCGCTAATTCCGAGCCCTGTTTAGATTATTTAGAAAATAGCACCTAGACCACGAGAACTGGCCCTTCAATCCACAATCTCTGTGCTGAACTTGATGCCAAGACCGTTTCAGTCTGAAGAAGGGTCCGACCCGAAACATTACCTATTCTTTTTTTCTCTAGATATGTTGCCTGACCTGCTGAGGTACTCCAGCATATTGTGTATCTTCAGCAGAACCAGCATCTGCAGTTCCTTCCTCCACCAACTCTTATCTGCCTGCACATACGCCATATAGCTCCATTCACTGCAGTTAATGCAATCCCCTGCATCCATGCCTATCAAACAGTCTCGTGAATGCTATGGTCGTATCTGCCTCAACCACTACTCGTGATAGGGAGTGTCCATAGCCCCTGACACCCTTGCTAATCAAGAATCTGCCAATCTCCGCCTCAAAAATATCTATTGCCTTGGCCTCCACAGCCTTCTGTGACAATGAATTCCACAGATTCACCACCCTCTGACTGAAGAAATTCCTCGTCATCTCCTTTCTAAAGGTACGTCCTTTTATTCTGAGACGATGGCATCTGGTCCTAGACTTTCCCACTAGTGGAAACTGCAAGGGCCAGGAAGCGAGCGGGTAAGATCATCTCTGACCCCTCTCACGCTGGCCACAAACTCTATGAAGGCGACTCCGGTCTGTCAAAACCGCCACAGCCAGACATAAAATCAACTTTTTTCCACGAGCTGTTGCAGGGTTACCAACTGTCCCGGATTCGCCGTATTTCGTCCCGGCGAAACAACCTAATTACGGTGTTAGTGACGTAAATACGGGAATGAGCGGCGGTTGGACACGTGCAGCGGGGGATTCACGTCGGGACGACACGTGGCGGGGAATCTGGTCGAGCGGCGGTTGGACACGTGCAGCGAGAACGAGCGAGAACGGGAACGAGCGATGGTGGGTACAGGATGATGCTACAGAAAGAGATGGTCAAAAGGCTGTTAAGACATTCATGTGCAAGGAACAGAGGTAACCATTGTGGGGCTAAGGGCCCATTGCCTGTGTTGTATGTTTCAATAGACAATAGGTGCAGGAGGAGGCCATTCGGCCCTTGAGCCAGCACCACCATTCACTGTGATCACGGCTGATCATCCCCAATCAGTACCCCGTTCCTGCCTTCTCCCCATATCCCCTGACTCCGCTATCTTAAGAGCCCTATCTAGTTCTCTGTTGAAAGCACCCAGAGAACCGGCCTCCACCGCCCTATGAGGCAGAGAATTCCACAGACTCGCCACTCTCTGTGAGAAAAAGTGTTTCCTCGTCTCCGTTCTAAATGGCTTACTCCTTATTCTAAGACTGTGGCCCCTGGTTCTGAACTCCCCCAACATCGGCATTGTCATTTAGACAATTGAGTTTATGTGTATGTGTATACTAAAGGATGTTTATGTGTGTTTAATGAGTTTGTATATAGTACTAGTTGAAAAAAGGAAGGTTGGATTCAACGCGCGTTGCAGATTTTGGGTCGTTGCCATACATATTTCTGGTGCCGCAACATGTTACTGAGAGAATGCATTTACCCCATTTGTTACTGACAAATGGGTTGAATGTTACTGTGAACTAAATTTAGGGTTGGCATCTCTGCTGTTGCTCTACTCAATAACCAAAAGTCTGTAGCCTCCTAGTGCTCTGTTATTTTATTTCATTTTTACATGTTTTAATTATAATGTTTTGTTTTTAATTCTCTACGGTATGGCGTGTCGTTACTTGCGAGCAAAGCACCAAGGCAAATTCCTTGTATGTGTACATACTTGGCTAATAAAATTCATTCAAACATCCTCTCCACGTCCACTCTGTCCAGGCCTTTCACTATTCGGTACATTTTAATGAGGTCCCCCCCCTCAGCTTTAAACTCCAGCGAGTACAGGCCCAATGGCTTCAAACGCTCATCATATGTTAAGCCGCTCATTCCTGGAATCGTTCTTGTAAACCTCCTCTGGACCCTCTCCAGAGCCAGAACAACATTCCTTGGATATGGGGCCCAAAACTGCTCACAATACTCCAAATGCAGACTGAGCACCTTATAGAGCCTCAGCATATAACCATATAACAATTACAGCACGGAAACAGGCCCTATCCCCTTTCTGTTGCCCTTCCATGGTTCCGTGCACAACCATTTGTTTTTACCCCTAGTCCCATCTACCTGCACTCAGACCATACCCCTCCATTCGCCTTCACGTCCATATACCTATCCACTTTAGTCTTAAATGTTGTTAAAATCGATCCTGCCTCCACCACTTAGAGTAGAGTGCGCCATGCTGCTGCACCCGTTTGAGTTTCTCCAGCCTTTTGTGTAACCCCCAGCATCTTATGGCCCGCCGATCAGCATTACATCCCTGTTTTTGTTTCTAGTCCTCGAAATCAATGCCGTTGCCGTTCCTGGTAATTCTCCCACCCCTTTCTGTTGCAATTATGACTCTTCCATGGTTGGTGAGCAACAACTGTACAAATTTCTTGATGTGACCAAATCAACCCCGGTTTACTGAGAGAATTATACCACAAATGGGTTGAATGTTACTAACATTTCGGGTTGGCATCTCTGCCCTAGCTAATGAAAGCAAGTTTCCTGTATGCCTTCTGAACCACTTCTGTTGTCACCTCGAAACATGAATGGACGTGTGCACCGTAGCCACAGTTTGAGAATAAGGCCATTTAGGACTGAGGTGAGGAAAATCTGTGCAATTCTCTGGCACAGGGGCAGTGCAGGCCAATACGTTGGATGTGCTCAAACGAGAGTTAGATATAGCTCTTAGGGGCTAACGGAATCAAGGGAGATGGGGAGAAAGCAGGAATGGGGTACTGATCTTGGATGATCAGCCATGATCATATTGAATGTATCATATTGGCTCGATGGGGCGAATGGCCTACTCCTGCACCTACTTTCTATCTTTCTAAGTCCCTCTGTCCTCAATGCTTTCTTACCATTCACTATGTCTGCCTCGCCCTCATTTATCCACTAATGTTCATCACATCCACATCAGGCTTAAATTGCACCTTCCATTGCCTCTGCCAATTTTACTAACTGATATATCCTGTAACCAAAGGCCAAATCGTTAATATATAGAAGAAACCCTTAAAATCCCAGCGGTAATTCCTGTCATACCCATTGGCGCAGGAAGGAAGTGCAGATGCTGCTTAATACCGAAGATAGACACAAAATGCTGGAGCAATTCAGCGGGTCGGGCAGCATCTCCGGAGAAAAAGAATAGGTGACATTTCAATTTGGAACTCTCCCTCAGACCGAAAGTCGGGGGGGGGGGGGGGGGGGGGGAATAAACTGGAGGCCAGGGAAGGCCAGAACAAATCAGGACAGGCAACAGGTGACGTCAGGCAGGGTGGAGCCCACAATGGCCCATTGTTGGCTGGGGTAGACGGAATAACAAGAGGGATACAAAGGTGTGAACATTGGAACTGGTAGGAAGACTAGGGTGGGCGAGGCGAGGGAATACAAGGGTTAATTGAAATTCGAGAAATCAATGTTCGTGCTGCCGGGTTGTACGCTGCCCAAGCAAAATACGTCCCCGGATTTTAACCGCAGAAACAACAATCCACCCAAGGCCTCTGTCTCTTATTTCCAATCCTCATTTTGTGTGCTTCAAGCCACTGCAACAACATCTATTATCTGAACTTAAAAGTGGCTAAATGTACCAACATCAAACATCAAACCGTAAAAAGGTGGATGATTAAGAATGTGGTTTGTGAAGTCGGTTTTAAGGGGGACCTTGGAGAATGGAGTGTTGGAGCAACTTAACAAGTTTAGTTTCTTATTGTCGGGTGGCATTGAAAAGCTTTTTGTTTCGTGCTATCCAGTCAGCAGAAAGAAAATACATGATTACAATCGGGCTGTTCACAGAATACAGACACGTGATGAAGTGAATAACTTTTAGTGCAAGGTAAAGTCTGGTTAAAGATAGTCCGAGGGTCATCAATCAGGTAGAAAGTAGCTCAGGACCGCTCTCTCGTTGTTGGTTGGATGGTTCAGTTGCCTGATAACAGCTGGGAAGAATTTTGTTCCCTGAATCTGGAGGTGTGCGTTTTCACACTTTTGTATCTCTGGCCTGATGGGAGTGGGGAGACGTTGGGAGTGACCGGGGGTTGAGACTGGTCCTTGATAACGCTGGTGAATGCCAGAATGGTTGGAAGTGAATGCTCGGACAATGAAATTTAGTGGCTGAACGTGTAGTTCCCAACTGCGGAGTAATGAGATGGAGTAATGATCATGGCCAGAAGTGGCCAGAATTTGAGGAGTGCGAACATCGGAAATGGCCGGATCATTGAAGGTTATAACTGGAGACGAGGCTCGGGAGGCAGTGCTCCTGTGGGAAACCGAGAGAGACTATGAGAAAGATGCTCTTCATGAGTGCGGTTCACAGAACGATGACCTGGAATGAGATGGAAGTGTAGGATGTTGAGTGGCAGCTGGCAGTCAATTAACAAGAGACGCTTTTTAAAAAAATGTCTAAAATAAGAGTAATTGTGGTATAAAACTTGCACTTGCATGTAAGTGGCTATGTTTTGTCAGTTTAATGGAAATAAAATGATGTTTAACCTTTCAGATGCTGTGAGTAGGATTTTGAAGTTTCATTCCCACCCACTGAATGATGATAATGTAACTTCTAATGCTGATCTTTAAAAAAAAAAGATTATTCGCACTTTATGCCCAAACGAAAGCTGAAGAAACCCTAGATTTTAATTTTGATTTGGTAGAATTGAATGTGGTTAGGATACTTCAAAAGGCCATTGAGTTTAGTTTAGAGATACAGCGCAAACAGGCCCTTCAGCCCAACGAGTCTGCACCGACCAGCGATCTCCGCACTAACTATTGTGTTCTTTCCCACTTTTTGATGAATTGTAAGATACAGCGTGGAAATACGCCCTTCTAAGAGCAGTCCTGTGCTACTATCTACCTCATTGGAGAACCTTGGACTATCTTTGATCGGTCGTTACTGAACTTTATCTTGCACTAAATGTAATTCACTTGATTCCCTTTATCACGTATCTACACTGTAGACGGCTCGATTGTAATTATGTCTAGTCTTCCTGCTGACTGACTAGCATGCAACAAGTAAGCTTTTCACTGTACCTCAGTACACGTGACAATAAACTAAGCTCACCCACCACTCTCCTACACATTCTAGGACAATTTACAATTTTACCAAGCCAACTGACCTACAAACCTGTACGTCTTTAGAGTGTGGGAGGAAACCGGAGCTTCCAGAGAAATCCCACGCAGGTCACGGGGAGAACATGCAAACTCCGTACAGACAACGCCCGTAGTCAGGATTGAACCCGGGTCTCTGGCGCTGTCAGGCCGCACAAAAGCTCAAAAGGGATTAAAAGCCGAGTCACGATTCTATTGCTTGCTTCTTCAATGTGTGGATGTTATACTGTCTTTAAGCAAAGCAACAACTAATCCTGATTGCAAACGTGTCCCTGTCTACAGTGAGCGGTGGACTTGTGATGTTTTCTGATCGAAGGCAGGGTTGCATGGTGGCGCAGCGATAGAGGTGTGGCCTTACAGCACCAGAGACGCGGGTTTGACCCTGCCTGTACCGAGTTTGTACATTCTCCCCGTGGGTTCTCCCACGTGGGTTTTCCCCAGGTGCTCCGGCTTCCTCCCACACTCCAAAGATGCACAGTGTATGTAGGACAGTGTTAATGTGCGGGGATCGCTGATCGGTGTGGGCAGGAGGGCCTGTTCATGTGCTGTATCTCTAAACTAAACTGAATGTGTCGTAATTCAGTTTAATTCCTTTATCGAGCAGCCCTGAAGTAAAGCATTGCTGACCTTTGCTTTAATAAAGCGGAGCTTAAAAGCAGCTACAAAGCTGCGGTGAGTGAAATAAAAGTAGATACTTTGTGTGTCTGTCAGCACTAGAAAGTGGCTTGACTACTGAGAACTTTTAAAATGTCATGTATTTAAAGTTTCCTCAGTGACAGTAGGGAGCCGCATTTGAAGTGATGATTGTGTCTACAGTCGCACCATGTCCTATGGTGAGGCGTGGGAGAATTTCCCATCCGCAAAGCATCAGTAGTCGGAGCTCAAAGTGGTTCAAACTTTTGATGTGAGAAGTGCAGCATGACAAGTTGCAGGCTGCAAGATTTGCACGCGGCTAATTCCTGCTAATTAATAATTGATTACAAAGGGGATGTGAAGATAATCCTTCCACGGCTTCTCTCCTCAATCACTTCTGCATCAGATATTTTCAGAAAATTCAGGAGTCGGGGTGGGAAAAATCAACATAAACAGTCAGTGCCCTGACACTTAAAGTAAAGGTCTGAAGAAGGGTCTCGACCCGAAACGTCACCTAATCATTTTCTCCAGAGATGCTGTCTGACCCGCTGAGTTATTCCAGCTTTTTGTGTATATCTTCTGTCAGTGTCCAAAAAATATATAAATCTTCTCACGGACTTCACCACCACCTATCAGCATCTTCTCCAAGTAGAAGTCTCCATTGGTACACAAAATGCTGGAGAATGCGGTTTCTCCAGAATTTTGTGTACCCTCGATTTTCCAGCATCTGCAGTTCCTTCTTTAACACAGAAGTCTCCATTGTCCTGATTTGAAAGTACAGCTAGCTGTACCTTAATTGTTGCTTACTTTAAACTCTTGGAGCTCCCTTGCCAAGCGCATTGTGGTGGTGCCTACACCAGGAGAATCATGATAGTTCAAGCAGACAGTATTTGACTGATGCGTCCCAGGATGGAAAAAGTTAAATACTTGAGTTTTAAGGTGAGTGAGGCAATGTTTAAAGACTTACAGAGCAACCCTTACTTCAGGGGGCGTAGAGTAAGCTAGGACCAACATTTCAGGTCAGTAATCAGTCGTCAGAATGCGGGAAATGTG
Organism: Okamejei kenojei; assembly: GCA_035221665.1. Lineage (NCBI taxonomy): Eukaryota > Metazoa > Chordata > Chondrichthyes > Rajiformes > Rajidae > Okamejei > Okamejei kenojei. The sequence continues at coordinate 17,593,766 of CM069133.1, forward strand.
GAAATCTAACCAATTTTAAGTTGCAAAGAAGCAAGAGAGGTGGAGGGAACACAGGGGATGTCTGTGAAAGGGTGGAGAGATGGCAAAGGAATTAATAAGTTCATAAGGTCACGGGACCAGAAGTAGGCCCATCAAGTCTACTCCGCCATACAATAATGGCTGATATATCTTTCCCTCTCCAGCCCAGTATCCTCCCTTCTGCCCATAACTCCTGACACCTGTACTAATTAAGAATCTGTCAATTTTCGCCTAAAAAATACCCACTGACTTGGCCTCCACAGCCGTGTGTGGCAATGAATTCCACAGACTCGCCACCCTCTGACGAAAGACGTTGAAGCAAATGAATATGACACTGCCACAAAGAAGATGGTGAATATTTGATAATCTGTCTGGAGGTGTGTATGGAGGGAAATTATTGAGGACAGCGGAGGCAAGGAGAAATAAATATCTGAAACCGTTTGATACAAACACTAAATTACTGGACATCTAAAGTAAAAGCTGATCAGGCAGCACTTGTGGAGAGAGGAAACATTCGAGGTTGTACTGGTTCTGACATGTTGGGAAAGCTCGGAGCTCTGTAATTGTTGAATCCTTTGTTGAGCTTTAAGGGCTATAATGTACTTGGTGGAAAGGCAAGGTGACAATAGACAATAGGTGCAGGAGTAGGCCATTCGGCCCTTCGAGCCAGCACCGCCATTCAATGTGATCATGGCTGATCATCCACAATCAGTACCCCGTTCCTGCCTTCTCCCCATATCCCCTGACTCCGCTATCATTAAGAGCTCTATCCAGCTCTCTCTTGAAAGTATCCAGACAACTGCCCTCCGAGGCAGAGAATTCCACAGACGCACAACTTTCTGTGTGAAAAAGTTTTTCCTCATCTCCGTTCTAAATGGCTTGCCCCTTCATCTTAAACTGCGGCCGCTGGTTCTGGACTCCCCCAACATCGGGAACATGTTTCCTGCCTCTAGCGTGTCCAAACCCTAAATAATCTTATATGTTTCAATAAGATCCCCTTTCATCCTTCTAAGTTCCAGAGTGTACAAGTCCAGCCGCTCCATTCTCTCAGCATATGACAGTCTCGCCATCCCGGGAATTAACCTTGTGAACCTACGCTGCACTCCCTCAATAGCAACGCTGCACTCCCTCAATAGCAAAGGTGGTGTTCCGTTCGTGGAAAACAAAAACTGCGAAAGGGTGAGGCAGCATGTTTAGTTTAGTTTAGTTTAAAGATACGGTGCAGTGCAGAAACAGGCCCTTCGGCCCGCTGAGTCCGGGCTGGCACGATCCGACATGCGTAGGGAAAGTTTACTATTTTTGCTGAACCCAATTAACCTGTCCACCTTTGGAGTGTGGGAATTTAACCGGACTACCCAGGGAAAACCTGCGCAGTCGCGGGTAGAACGTACAAACTCCTTACGGACAGCACCCGTAGTCAGGATCGAGCTTGTGCCTCTGGCGCTGTAAGGCAGCAACTCTACCACTTGTGCCGCCGTGTTATCCTTGTGGAGAGAAGCAGACAGCTGACATTTCTGGTCACGACCCTTCTTCAGACTGATGAAGGAGGGATAAGATAGTTGGCAGAAAGAAGTGGGGAGAAGGGAAGGGGGCAAGAACTGTTCCGTCCATTGGGTTTCACTGGAATAGTGTAAGAAACCAAATACTGAGGTGAGAATTGGGCTGAACATTATAGAATGTGTGCTGAGTATGTTTAGGTTTAGCATTGTCACGTGTACTGAGGTACCATCCCCGAGGGTGGTTGAAATCTAGACTCACTGCTTGGAGGGTTGGTGGAGGCAGAGCATCTCACAATATTTAATACGTATTTAGATAAAGACTTGAAGTGCCATAGCACAGATGGTTCTAATGTTAGAATAGGGAGTCTACGTAAAGGTACTTTCACCCAGAGTTGAGAATCTGTGGAATTCTCTGCCTCAGAAGGCAGTGGAGGCCAATTCCCTGGATGCTTTAAAAGAGGGAGCTAGATAGAGCTCTTAGAGATAGCGGAGTTAAGGAATATGGGGAAAAGGCAGGAACGGGGTACTGATTGTGGATGATCAGCCATGATCACAGTGAATCCTGGCTCTAATGGGCCAAATGGCCTACTCCTGCACCTATCGTCTAGGAGGTATTGACAAACCTGTACGTCTTTGCAGTGTGTGGGAGGAAACCGGAGATCCCGGAGAAAACCCACAAAGGTCATGGGGAGAGCACACAACTCTGCCCATTCAGCACCCGTAGTCAGGATCGAACCAGGGTCCCTGGTGCTGCTGTAAGGCAGCAACTCTACCGCTGCGCCACCTAATTGTTCAATTGCTAGAATAAAATACCGGCTTTACCTGCAGCTGCATTTTCCTACACTTGTGAAGCCACCTTTGACGTGCATCTTATAATCTAGCTCTGACCTACTGCTGTAAGATGACGTTTGTTTTAGTACACTGTATATTGTACCTCTTGTACTCGGGTTTGGCTTGAATGTGTTTATTTATAGTATTATCTGATTTGGATTGCATAGTAATCAATCAATCCTCTTCACTGTACCTATGTACATTGCGACACTCATAAACCTCAGCCTAAAATAGACACAAAAAGCTGGAGTAAATCAGCGGGTCAGGCAGCATCTCTGGAGAAAAGGGATAGGTGACGTTTTAGGTTGAGGGTCCTTGTTCCGACTGAGAGTGAGGGGAAAGGGAACTAGAGATTTAGACGGGATGGAGATATATATTGACTTCTCTAACTTCAAGTAACCCTCACATCGCCTCTCCATCCCTCCCCCATTCTAGTTGTTGTGCTAGTTTCACTGTAGCCCAGGTGAGTTTCACTATTTTACTCGTTCTCACCCAGCCCACAGCTAACAATGGTCCGTTTCCTTTATCATTCTTACTTTTTTGTGTATCTTTCATTCGTTTGTTCCATATCCCCTCTATATCAGCGCCAGCCAATCATTTTCAGTCTGAGGAAGAGGGACACGAAATGCTGGAGTAACTCAGCGGGACGGGCAGCATCTCTGGAGAGAAGGAATGGGCGACGTTTCGGGTCGAGACCCTTCTTCAGCCCGAGGAATATTTCAGATTGAGTCTACCTGACCCGCTGAGTTGCTCCATCTTTATTGTGTCTATCTTCAGTTTAAACCAGCATCTGCAATTCCTTCCTACACAACCTAATACTGACTGGAAAAGAGGGAATAAGTACTGATCTCCATGTTTATCATTAGTGCTGTGAAGTCCTCCAGGTTACTGACGTTACTGTTTGTTGTGTGTCTCAGGGCAGTGCCAGAAGGTGCCCATTACCTGGCTCCTGACTTGGACTCTGCACTGGCTCTGTTGGATTCCTCCGATCTGCAGGACAAAGTGGACCTTGTGTGGATAATCGGCGGCAGTGCCCTCTATAAGGTGCGGTGCAAACTCCCGTTACCCTCTGCAGTTTAGTATTTGTGATCGAATGTTCCGGGAACTATACAGAATGCATTTTCAACAATCGTTTATGCCCTGGGTGGGATGTGAGATATAACTTGTTGCAGTTTATTCTCTGGCAATGCTACTTTTGTCCTGGAGGTGGCTTGTTGCTGAAAGTACAGGACTAAGAGGTTAAGAATTTAGAATTGTACAGCACAGAAATAGGCTCTTCGGCTCTCCGTGCCGACCAAGATGCCTCATCTACACTTGTACCACCTGCCGCCCTTTTGCCCTTCACACTAAGAGTGTGAAGAAGGGTCCCGACCCGAACCCTCTCTATCCATGTTGAAGCAGTCTGAAGAAGGGTCCCGACACAAAACGTCCTCCAGAGATGCTGCCTGACCCGCTGAGTTACTCCAGCACTTTGTGTCCCTCTAAGCCTTCTCCATCCATGCACTTGCCCGAATATATTTTAAATGTTTTTATAGTAGCTGCCAATTGCAGCAGGAGGATGCCACTCGGCCCATCTAATCTCCCCTGCCCCGTCATGGCCGATCTGACCAAGCATCCTCTCCTCTGCTGTTTCACTTCCCTGCAACCTTCAGTCAATGGATTGTTTAAAGAGGTCGCACTTTCTATTGCGAATGACCCAGTCTCCACAACCGTTCGGGAAAGAGAATTCCAGAGATGTTGCCACGCAATGTAAGTTGTTCCTACGCACCCCAGTTTTGTATTCTTCAGTCAGTGGTTGATGAATCTGTGGAATCCATTGCCCCAGAAGGCTGTGCCGTAATTTTATATACTTCTCTCAAGTCTTCTCTCCACTTCTGCCTTCTAGAGACAAGCAATCGTGAGGCTGTCCAACTGCTCATTGTAGCTAATATCCTCCGATCTAGGCAGCTCTCTGGTATCCAAAGCCCCCTCATCCATCCACATCCTGCGGTCTTTAGCCAGAGGGTGGTGAACCTGTGGAATTTGCCACGCAAGGCTGCGGAGGCTGTCGGTGGATAGTTCTAAGGCAGAGACAGATAGACTTTTGATTAGTACGGGTGTCAGAGGTTATGGGGAGAAGGCAGGAGAATGGGATTAGGAGGGAGAGATAGATCAGCCAGGATTGAAAGGCGGAGTCGACTTGATGGGCCGAATGGCCTAATTCTACTCCCATCACTGCTTCCCAATCCATGGCCAGTAATGGGACGACCAGAATTGCATGCAATGCACCAAATGTGACTTGACTAAAGTTCTATAGAGCTGCATCATGACTTCCTGTCTCTTTGCCTTGATCAGAGAAAGCGAGCAGACCATGCACCTTCTGTATTACTGTCTCTAATTGTGTTGCCACTTCCAGGGAGCTGTGGTCCAATGCTGTGAAAGGGTCTTGCCATCAACCATATACCTTACGGGTTCTGTTAATATACCTGTCTTCTGCTGAGGGTAATAGTGGCGAATATGGAAATAGCTGAAAAGATCCACCTTTATCAATACAGAATTGATTATCTTTGGATCAATGGAAGAGGGAAGTAAACTAACTATATTCCAAGAAGCTTTTCTTAATTATGGTCTAATAACAGCGAAAAAACTTATACTTAAATTTTGGAAAAACGCACCTACGCCAACATTCAAAATGTGGATCTCAAACATGTCTGAAACGCTACATCTTGAAGAAATGAGATTCCTCTTACTAGGCAAACTAGACCAATTCTTAAAGATTTGGTCTCCGTTTATCAACTTTTTACAAGCATATGGTGCAACATAACATAACCTTAGAAATTAAATGGTTTAGAACTGGGTGACGGATGGGTAAAAATATGAGATAGGTAGATCTCTCCTAATCTCTCTTTTTTACTTTTTCCTTTTCTTTCAATCTTTTAACTTCTCATCTCTATCCTTTATTTCTTTTGATTTCTGTTTCTACTCGCTTGTCTATCTATTCCGACACTCTTTATTTATTTTTTCTCTCACTGTTCTTTTATTATTGAACCAAAAGTATGAAGTTGTACAAGAATGAAAATATGTATTTATGTATTAGGTACTTAAGTACCAGACTACTGTACTTACTTCTAACAAAAATAAACAAAAAGAAAAAAAAAAAAATATCCACCTTTGCCACCCGCCTCAACATATTTTCAGAGCCAATATTGTGCGACCCTCTTCAGTAGTGTAGCTATGTTGGACCTTGACATCACTAAAGCTTGCTGCCTTGGCAACCAAACCTGACTTTGCTGCTCAATTGTGCAGTTCACTTGTGAGCCTATTTTCTGCGCCATAGCATATGGGATGACAAGTTCTAGTCCATGACGTGGATTTATTTGCTTATATAAAAATATTCATTTGAATTGACTCTTTAAAATGGCATCTCTGTCAAGCTCCAGTTTAGAGATGCAGGGAGGAAATAGGCCCTTCGGCCCACACCGACCAGCGATCACCCATAAACTAGTTCTATCTCACACACTAGGGACAATTTACAGAAGCCAGGCAACCTGCATACCTTTGGAATGTTGGTAGGAAACCGGAGCACCTGGAAATAATCCACACGGTCACAGAGAGAACATACAAGCTCCGTGCAGACTCACCCACAGTCTGGATGGAACCCGGGCTTCTGGCGCTGTAAGGCAGCAACTCCACCGCTGCGCCACTGTGCCGCCCTTTTCACAAACATAACAATTTTTAAGTAAATAAGTTTATTGGCCAAGTATTCACATACAAGGAATTTGCCTTGGTGCTCCGCCCACAAGTAACAACATGACATACAGTGACAGTTACGAATAACTCGGAAAACACTAAACATTAATAATAATAATAATAAAACATTAATGATAAAACACCATTGATCAAGCATGTGAACTAACAAAATCCCTGCTTTGTATAGAAGGCTGTCAGCCAAATGTCTCCAAATAGTGATTTTTAAAGATAAACGGATTGCATTTAATAATATTTTGGAGGTAGAACAGAAATGCTGGAGAAACTCAGCGAGTGAGGCAACATCCATGGAGCGAAGGAGATAGGCAACGTTTTGGGTCGAGACCCTTCTTCAGACTGATGTGAGGATGGTATATATGTTCTGTCTATCATCTCTTTGTCAGCTTCTGTGACAAGTCACTTTGATGCCCTCCATTGTGCCATCCACCAACCAGCTGCCTAATTTAAGCAGTCTATTAGACTTGGCTTGTATTGAATTAAAATATCATTGTATCCATTCAAACCTTGCTTTTGATGAAGTTTAAAAATTAACATTTCAAAAGAAATGTGTAACTGTTAAATCGTTAAAATTATTTGGATAACAAACAGACAACTGACAATATTGCAATGAACACAATCCCATTCTCTGGGTCTTGGGGTAACTAATAGCAATTTTTACATTAATGTCGAGGCAAGAGCTAGATGCTCAGCTATGATTATGCACGCGCTTTATTGGAAGAAGTGTATGGAAGGCTTGAATTCTGTATTTTCATCGCCAGTTTATAAAATATTCAATAATACGTTATACTGCAGCAGCAAATCATTTTTATTTAAATTGTCCACAGTAAGATGATGGAATAAACATAATTATCCTTCAAGTCTGCTTTTATCTGTATTTGTGTGACATTTAGCAGCACTCTGGAGATGGTCTCCTTTTCATCAAACAAAGAATGAAAGAACTCTTGAGAAAAGATGAATTGAGATACTGCAGCTTTGATTACAAGGGACAGCTTGTAAAGCACTACATTAACACACGGCAATTACTTCAGGTTGTACCAGGCTGCTCCAAAGCCTGTTAACTACTTCACAGCCGTGACCGCAGTTCATTTTGAACATGGAGCATGGATGGGACAAGTTTGGACAGATATGGGCCAAATGCGGGCAGGTGGGGCTAGTGTAGCTGGGACATGTTAGTCGGTGTGGGCAAGTTGGGCCGAAGGTCCTGTTTCCACACAGTATCACTCTTGTGACTTCTATCCAAACTGCCAATTTTCTTTCAGCTCATCGCAACTCACTCTATTATCAGGCAAAGATCCCAGTAGTTTAGATGTTGATGGCAGAACAGTTTCAGTTACTGGCCTGCTATTCGGAGCAATGATTCAGAGATTGAAGTTTCAATCCTCTTGCCAAATCCGAGCATTTTAAATTCAAAACAGATCTAACAACCCCAACTGGCTCTGTCCCACGGGTAGAACGTGCAAACTCCGTAGAGACAGCACCCGTAGTCAGGATTGAACCCAGGTCACTGGAGCAGTAAGGCAGCAACTCTACCGCTGTGCCTCCCCAAAGGACCCATACTCTTTACCTTGTGTACTTGATGTTAACAAAAACTAGTGCGTTTGACAATGAACTAATCTGAACCTGATCAGCTACAATATCTCCCTGGGGTGTCATGCATTTTTTTTTAACAGCACTATCAAGCAGCACCTGGGGATGGTTCTCAGTTTGAAAGATGATGCTATTTAGAATCCTTGTCTGTCATTTAAGACACTTTAAGTGAGAAACTAAGATTGTGTGGAGAATGGAATGATATGATTTGTCAAACTGTCAAAAATAATTGTTTCTCTACTGAAGAAAGACGCAAAAATCTGGAGTAACAGCGTGTCAGGCAGCATCTCCGGAGAAAAGGAATAGGTGACGCTTCGGGTCAGGACCCTTCTCCTTGACTATATTTATCTGAACAAGCCTTAACATCACACCACGTCACAGTTGTATTTGGTGTTACCCCAGCTCAATAATAGAGTCCTTGCCTCCTGATGCAAGTTTGGGGGCTCGGGTCCTGCAGTCTGGGATGAAGCTCCCATTGGAGTCGCAAGGGAGTCTGATTGCAATTTTTACCAAAGCCAATTGGCCTACAAACCTGTACATCTTTGGAGTGTGGGAGAAAACCGAAGCATCCGGCGAAAATCCACGCAGGTCTGGAGGAGAACGTACAAACTCTGTACGGACAGCACCCGTAGCCGGGATTGAACCCGGGTCTCTGGCGCTGTACGGCACCATGCCGCCCGTGTGGACCAGCATCTGCAGCTCTTTGTTTCTACAAGCTGTATCCCTGGTGTGCTAACCAATATTTAGTCGGTAGAAAATGGTCATATGGTCATTCGGCGTAGAATTAGGCCATTCAGCCCATCGAGTCTACTCCGCCATTCAATCGTGGCTGATCTATCTCTCCCTCCTAATCCCATTCTCCTGCCTTCTCCCCATAATCTCTGATACCTTTACTAATCAAGAATGGACGAGATAATGTGGGCTAGATAATAATATTAAAAAATGCTATTTCCTACCTTTTTATAGAAATGGTTCAACTTTAGTATGTCCATCATTCCAAAGTGATGGAATATTTTGAGGCTATGAAAGCCTGCACATTTTATATCATTTTCATAAGATCATAGGTGATAGGAGTAGAATTAGGTCATTCAGCCCATCAAGTCTACTCCGCCATTCAATCATGGCTGATCTATCTATCTCTCCCTCCTAGCCACATCCTAATTATCCGCCTTCCTGTTTTGTTTTGGTTGAACCCTTCACAGCAAGCCTCGGTCCTCGCACAATTTCCTCACTTGAAATGTTCTATCTACAGCGTGATATCCTGGCTGGGATAATTGTCTTGTAGATGAGAACTAAACATTGCCCTCTGCCGCAGGTCTCATTCTCCCAACAGTGTAGAGATCCTCAATGTCATGGATTGCCTAAAGGGGGGGGGATCAATTAACAATAGTGTCAAACTGAAGGGGAAAAAAAATGATTTGCCCAAAATAAAAAAAAGTTTTTAAGGGCCTGTCCCACTTGCCGATTTTTTTTCGCTGACTGCCGGCATCATTGACTGACGTATCAGGTCACCGAAAAATTAGTGGCGTGACTCGGCGCGATGATGGATGACGCGCGGTGTTGTTTTAAGTGTCACACCTTTTTTTTGAGTAAGATTTTATTTTTCTAAATAAATTGACCTGACGACTCGGAAGTGTCTGGGAACTGAACGTAACTTGTTTGAAAGCTGTACAAATGTGAATTGGTGAACCATTTAACCTTCGGAATAGAAAGCAAGGAGAGCAAGGCCACAGAAAAGGTCACCCTTTTCTGAAAATTGTAAAAGCCAGAAACAAAATGAATTATGCGTCAGAAAGCAACTGTCTCCAAGGATGTTAATATTAAAGACGTCACCTCATCCCCTTTCAAGGACGTTTTGTGTGGGTGTTCAGAGGGAAAAAAATGCTGTGTCCTTTCAAAGCCCGCAAAACAGCAACTGTAGAATGTTGTTGCAATACATTTCCAGTTGATGGAGAGAGCTTCAGTTTCCATGATCTCCCTGTCCCCTAACTCACTAACTCACCGTCCCCTCCCCATACTGACCTTTCTGTCTGGGCCTCCTCTACTGTCAAGAGTGAGGACACATGGCAAATAGGTGCACGAGTAGACCATTCAACCCTTCGAGCCAATATGATCATGGCTGATCTTCTTCTGTCGTATGTCTTTTAGACCTGCAGCTCCGTTGAAGCGAGCCAGGCCAACGTGTCATCGTCCAGGTCAATCAGACCTCGTTCACCATTTGGTGGCCGGTGTTTGGGGCAACTGGTGACTATGTGCTCCACTGTCTGTGTTGGGTCCCCACACTCGCAGGAGGCGCTGTCCACGAGGCCCCACCTCTTCATCGCTACTCCATAGCGTCCGATGCCTGTCCTCAGGCGGTTGAGGGTTGACCACTGCTTTCGGGGCTAGGTCCTGGCCAGGGACGTCCATGGGGTCATCGATTGTAATGGTGCAGCCTAGATGGTTCCCACTGACTTCCACTGGTTCTCCATCTCGTCTTGACCCAGGGCGGCCTTGGAAGCGTCAGCCGGTGTTGTGCAAGCAGGCTCTTGGGTTGCGTGGCAAAGGGTTGCCGTGACTTGAGGCACACTCGTCGTGGTGTCTCCGTGACGATCTGATGGAGGAGGTGGGATTCACTGGTCTGCGCCTTTCGAGAGAGGGCCAGCGTGGCTGCTTCTCGTCCGATGTTGGCTGGGGCGATGCCAGCGAGGACGGGCAGTTGGTTTACTGGGGTGGCTCGTAGGCATCTGGAGACAGTCCACAGGGCGCTGTTGAGGGCAGCATCCAGCTTCTTGGCGTGAGGGCTTCGGCACCAGACCGGGGCACAGTACTCGGCGGCTGAGAACCTGTGGACATGCGCTGTGCCTTCGTCGTGGCTCCCATGTGCTGCCGGCTAGGTGGCGAATCAGTGCGTCACGGGCGCTTGTCTTTGCCTTGGCACCTTCCAGGTGTTGTTTTGAATGACAACGTTCCGTCGAGCTTCACACCGAGGTACGTGGGGACGGGCTGGGACCGTAACCGGGCGTTATCCACCATGACGTTCATCTCGCGGGTCGCTTCCCTGTTATTGAGGCGGAACACTGAAGATGTTGTCTTACCCATGCTGAGCTTGAGGCGCCAGTTCCTCAGGTATGAAGACAGGATGTTCATGTCTTCAGAGAGGCCCTCTTCTGCTGCTTCCCAGGATGGCTTACTGAGTAGGATTGGCAGGAGATCAGCATAGCCATACTTCTTTGACTGGGTTGCAGGCAGGTCATGGATGTAGATGTTGAACAGCATTGGTGCCAGCACTGAGCCCTGTGGGACGCCGTTCTTACGTTTCCTCACCCTGTGAGGAAACGTAAGGTGTGTAGCCTGAAGCTGCGGTTGCTCAGCATCTCCATGATGAAACGCACCATGTGCCTGTCTGGGATGGTTTCCTGAAGCTTCATGTGTAGTCCACGCAGCCAGACAGTATGGCTGATCATCCAAAATCAGTACCCCGTTCTTGCTTTCTCCCCATATCCCTTGATTCTGTTAGCTCCAATAGCAATATATGACACTCTCTTGAAAACATCCAGTGAATTGGCCTCCACTGCCTTCTGTGGCAAAGAATTCCACAGATTCACAACTCACTGGGTGAGAAAGTTTTTCCTCATCTCAGCCCTAAATAGCCTATCCCTTATTGTTAAACAGTGGCCCCTGGTTCTAGACTTCCCCAACATCGGGAACATGTTTCCTGCAGCTAGCCTGTCCAATCCCTTAATATTTTTATAAGAGAACCTCTCATGCTTCCAAATTCAATATACTGTAAGCCCAGTCGATCCATTTTTTTCACCTCAGATTTTGCTCTCTCCCTCTTTTGTTTCACTGTTGTCCTGGTGAGTTTCATTGTCTGTGACCCGTTATCACCTTGCCCACAGTCCACAATCGTTTCCTTGATCATTGTGACTTCTTTGCATAACTTTCATGCATATCTTCGAGATCTCTCCGTCACCGTCTAAATCCGTCATTTCCCTTTCCCCTGACTCTTGGTCTGAAGGGTCTCGACCCGAAACCTCACCTATTCCTTCTCTCCAGAGATGCTGCGTGACCCGCTGATTTACTTCAGCTTTTGTGTCTATTTTTGGTTGATGGATTTTGTTTTATACTGCTTGCTTGAGATTGTGGAAGTTAACGAGTGATGCTAAAACTTTGATCGTTTGTGAACAAAATTCCTCCTTCTTCAATGTGTAATTGAAAAACCATTTACTGAAAATTGGTTTACCATTTCATGCAAGCTTGCCTTAATTGATCGGGGCATTGAGGATGTCAGGAAGTCATGATGCAGCTTTATAGGACTTTGGTTACTGTCATGTGTACCAATTAAGGTACAGTGATATGCGAATTACCATACAGCGTACGAGAAAAAAGCAACAAGACACACAACTACATAAAAGTCAACATAAACATCCACCACAGTGAATTCATCACTGTGATGGAAGGTAAAAAAGTCCAAACTTCTTCCTCTTTATTCTCCTGCGGTCATGGCAGTCGAACCATCCGTTCGATCGAAGCTCCGGCAGCCGGCGGTCGAAGCCTCGGCGTCGGGGCGATCGAAGCTCCCGCGTCGGGGCTGTTGAAGCGTCTGCAGCTTGGAGTTCCCCGAAGTTGGTCTCTAACCAGAGACTACAGGCTCCGTGATGTTAAAGTCCGCAAGCACCCACAGTTGGAGCTCCGGCAAAGGAACCGCGAGCTCCATGATGTTGAAGTCCGCAGGCACCCGCGGCACTTAAAGTCGTTCTCCAGCAAAGGCCGCCAACTCCTCGATGTTAGGCCGCAGTGCGGATGGAGATACGATACGGGATAAAATCGCATCTCGGTCGAGGTAAGAGGTTTAAAAAAGTTTCCCCCAAACCCCCCCCCCCAAACCCCCTTACATAAAGCAAGCTAAATAACTTAAAAACATACATTTAACACATACCATTAAAACACAAAGAAGGAAAGGACAGATAGACTATTGATGAGGCAGCCATTGCTGGCGCCACCCCACCCGGTGGTTAAGTATTGGCTAATAGGAGAGGTTGTACAGACTTGGATTGTTTTACCTAGAAAGCTGGAGGTTGAGGGGACACGTGATAGAAGGGTAGACAGTCAGAACTTATTTCCAAGGTGGAAATGTCAAAGTGTAGAGGGCGTAGCATGATGGTGAAAGGAGGAAAGTTTTCCAACCCGAAATACACGTCACCCATCCTTTTTCTCCAGAGATGCTGCTTGCTGCATGTATCATACACTGTGAATGGCTAGTTTGTCATCATGTTTTTTTTTTAATTTTATTTTATTTCATTAGAAGTAAGTACAGGAATATGGCACCAAGGTGCCAAATATATATTGACATATTACATTTTATGTACAGCTTCTTATTTTAATTTTTTTTAATAATGAAAACGAAAAAGAGAGGGTAGATAATAAAAGATAGAGAAACATGTGATATATAGTGAGTGAGAAAGAAAAAAGTGTGAAAAAAGAAAGTTGAGAATGAAAAAGAGAAAAAAAAAGAAGAGTAGAAAGTAAGAGATTAAGGAGATCGTTATCTATATTCTTGACCATCCCCAGAGATGCCAAGTGTCCCGGATTCGCCGTATTTTGTCCCGGCGAAATAACCATATTACGGTGTTCCGGCAGCCAAACATGCTGTTACGGAACACCGCCGCGCCGGTGTTCCTCCCGTGGTGAACGCCGGCGCCATGTGCCCCCGGTTTGCCAGGCCCGGCAGCTCGCAGCCACGCCCGGCCCAGAGCCCGGGCGGCGCCGGCCCGCGCGATCAGCGGCACTTTCTTGCGCCAGCCGGCCCGCTCGCGGCAGCCCATCACCGGGCCTCCCCCCCACCCCACCCCCACCCAGTGCGCAGGCGCAGACCCGCCGGCAACCTTGCCAAGTGCGCATGTGCCGCACCCGCCCGCCGGCAGCCCGCTGATCTGCACCAGTGCGCAGGCGCATAGCCGCCGGCAACAACTCCAAGTGAGTATGTTACGGAGAGAAATGCATTTAACCCCATTTGTACGGACAAATGGGTTGAATGTTACTGTGAACTAAATTTAGGGTTGGCATCTATGCATCCTCACCCAATCCTGAAACAATTAGCTTCTACGGTTTTGTTGCATCATATGTTTCCAAAAAATCGACAAATGGAGACCAACTCGTTAAAAATTGGTCTGATTTTTTATTAGGAGGAATCGCATTTCCTCCGATGTGCAGTGTCCATCATGTTTGTAAATATTTCAAAAAATATCACTCCAGAATTTTATAAAGTTTTATGCAGGAGACAAAAGAGAGTGTTATAGTTGCGTTTTGGGATAGACATTTATCACAAATGGGGGAAGTATTTGGATATAATTTATTCAGTCTAGTTTTTAAGTAATATAATCTATGTAAAATTTTAAATTGAATTAAATTATGCCTTACATTAATTGAACATTTGTGTATATATATCAAATACTTTTCCCATGTTTCCTTAATTTTTATCATTAATTCTCGTTCCCACTCTTCTCTAAGTGCCTCTGTCGATGGTAAATCTATATTTAAAATACTATTATATAAATATGATATTAATTTCTGTGAGTCAGCCTTAATGTTCATTGCTTCTTCCAATGGCTCTGAAGTTATGTTTTGATATCTTGGTATGTATTTCTTCATGAAGTCACAGATCTGAAGATATTTAAAATATTGGTTATTTTTTAGTTTAAATTTTAATTGTAGTTGTTGGAATGATAACAGATTTCCCATTTCATACATATCACCGATCCTTTTAATTCCCATTCTTTGCCATTGATTATATGTTTTATCAATAAGAGATGGTTTAAATGAAGGATTATTCACTGTGTAGGAAGGAACATCATGTGTAGGAAGGAACACAAAATGCTGGAGTAACTCAGTGCAGCATCTCTGGAGAGAAGGAATGGGTGACGTTTCGAGCCGAAACCCATCCACAGTCTGTGTTACTCCAGCGTTTTGTGTCTATCTTAGATTGTAGTCATGTATTGTCTTTCGGCTGACTGGTTCGCACATTACACAAGTTTTTCACTGTACCTTGGTAAACGTGACAAAAAATGAAACTGAACTGAACCTGTTGAGTTACTCCAGCACTTTGTGTCTATCTCAAAATTTAAAGGAGATGTGCAGGGCAATTTTTTTTTTTACTCAAAGGGTGGTGGGTTCCTGGAGCAGGCTGTCATGAGTGGTGGTGAAGGTAAATATAATAGGGCATTTAAGAGGCTTTTAGATAGGCACATGGGTAACCACGGAATGGAGGGGTACGGATTACCTGCGGGCATATGAGATTAGTTGATCTAGGCATCATATTCAGCGCAGACATTGTGGGCTTAACCGGCCTGTCCCACCAGCATCCGACTCCATGCGGTGAGCGCGACCAAACCGGCAGCGGGGGCCGCGCGGAGGTGGGGTGAGTGGCGCAACGCCGCGGGAAGTGAGGCGAACTTGGAGCGAAGTCTTAAAGGTAAGTTCGCCAGGACAGAGAGGGACACACAGAGAGGGGCACAGAGGCACACACAGAGAGGGTCACGGAGGCACAAACAGAGAGGGGCACGGAGGCACGACGTCGAGGCGACTGCAAGCCGACAAGCCGTTGCCGCGCGGAATTTTTGAACATGGTCAGTTTTTCGGAGCCCCGCGCGATGTCGGGACGAATTCCGCACGGCTCTGGCGATCGAAGTGGGACCGGCCCCGTGACGCCGGACGGCTCAAGCGACCACGTTAGGTCGCGCTCATCGCATGGAGTTGCATGCTGGTGGGACAGGCCCTTAAGACTTGTTCCTGTGCATATCATTATCAGGAAGGTTTGTGCTCCTGTGTAAGTGTAGATGAGCACAGTTGTCTCAAACCTGCCGAGAAGACCTTGCTGCTGTCACTCGATGCAGTCTGCAACTGGATCCCTGGATTATAACAGCAAAGCCCCTGCTCCTGCAATTCAACTGCGACATTTGTCCATTGAGCCTATGCCAGAGTTGGCCAGGCACAGATTCCTCCATCATTTGATGGTAAATTAGATGGTTAATGATGGGTTTTATAGGTGATTTATATTTTAAACTGGGCTTAGTGTCGTCTCTTGGAGTCGTAAAGTGATACTGCAGGAAAACTGGCCCCACAGCCGACCGAATCTGTACCTGCCATCAAGCTCATATTTTATATTACCCAGATTCCCTTCAACTCCTTCCCTACAACACCCCTCTTGACATTTTCCCTAACGTAAGCACTAGCTGCGATTCATTGTGGTCGATTAGCCCAAATGTCTTTGGGATGTGGTGGTATATGGAACGAGCTGCCAGAGGTGGTACTATCACAGTGTTTAAAAAAAATCAAACATTTGAACCCCGGGTTATGAGGAAGGGTCTCGACCAAAACCTCACCCATTCCTTCTCTCCAGAGATGCTGCCTGTCCCGCTGAGTTACTCCAGCATTCGACCTTCGATTTAAACCAGCATCTGCAGTTCCTTCCTACACATAGTTTGTCAGTTTGTCACCTCCCATAACCTGTTGAATTAGCAATGTAATCGCCATGTGGATGTAACAGGTCAGGATACCAAAGAATACAAATTCCCATTCGTATTCTGCTGAGATTACCATAATGGTTCTGCGTCTATGAATGGAATGCTTGGGCACTTCAACAGATAAGACATGGAAGTCTACAATTAAAGAAGGGCGAAACTCATAAAAATTAGCCAATGATCGAATGGCGGAGTAGACTTGATGGGCCGAATGACATTCTACTCCTATCACTATTGCATGCTAGCCAATTATAGTGTTTGGTAGTAGCTCCGCCTAGTAGGTGCTTTATAATATCAAGAGCTCGCCTACACCAGCCAGTAGATGTAGCAGCTCGGAGCTGTAACGTTCTGAAGATCCTATGCTGCAAGCGATTCAATAAACATGTGTTGTATCTTAACGTGTGTTCGGGTCACATCATTACACTTATGACCTCATGAAAACTCCCAACTATGCTCGTATCAACATTTTTTTTTTCCAGGAGGCCTTGGAAAGCCCGGCTTCACATCGTTTATTCGTGACGCGTATCCTTCAAGACTTTGACAGCGACACCTTCATACCCGAGATAAACCTGAACAAGTTCAAACTGCTTCCTGAGTAAGTAATTCAGTTGCGATATTCAGTCCATAAGGAAAAACTCTTAATCAAATTTCAAGCAGAGATGGATAGTCTCGTTTCAAAAATTTATTATTGTGCCCAGGATCACAATTGCTTCTAGATTCACCTTGACCAATTTTTGATTATGGACTTGCGCCTTTGTGAATTTAATTCCGAGTTTAATTGAAAGCTGCAGCAGTAATCATAAGAGGATAGTGCAAGTGTTTCTCCACGTGGTACCTTCAACCTGTAAAGGTCTGTCCTGTTTAACAAAGTGTAGCAATGGAGAATTCAGTGTCAGCATCGATCACTTACCATGGACACATGTAACCATATTTGCTGGAGTAACTCAGCGGGTCAGGCAGCATCTCTGGAGAAAAATAATAGGTGACGTTCTGGGTCGGAAACCTACTTCAGTCTGACCCGAAACTATACCTATTCATTTTCTCCGGAGACCCGCTGTGTTACTCCAGCATTTTGTGTCTATCTTCAGTGCACACCAGCAGCTGCAGTTCCTACCTGAACACTTGCTGCTCAAGGTCTCGGTTTTTGGAATCGTGGGAAGAGAAAAATTACTTGACATGGATTCCTGGAAAGACAATTTGTGTTGGAGATGGGAGAGACTGGGGCTTGTATGGCAATGCAGGGAGTCTCTATGGACACTGATGTGGCACAGTATTACCATTAAAGCCATGAGTGGATCGATGCAGGCAACCAGTAGGTAGGTAGGATCTGGGGGCCTCATTGTGGGCTCTTTCCTATTGGAGGGAGCTTATGGAACTCCAAAGGCTTGGATAGAGTGGATGTGAAGAGGATCTTTCCACGGGTGGGAGAGTCTTGGATTAGAGGTCATAGCCTCAGAATTAAAGGACGTTCTTTTAGGAAGGAGATGAGGAGAAATTTCTTTAGTCAGAGGGTGGTGAATCTGTGGAATTCTTTGCCACATAAGGCTGTAGAGGCCAAGAGTGGATATTTTTAAGGCTGCGATAGATAGATTCTTGATTAGTACAGGTGGGGAGAAGGCAGGAGAATGGGGTTAGGAGGGAGAGATAGAGCATTTAGGTGAGCAGAGAAGGGCAATTCTTTTAATTCTGAGTTGAGTTTAGTTTATTATCACATTTACCCAGGTACAGTGAAAAGCCTTTTTGTTGCATGCTAACCAGTCAGCAGAAAGAGAATACATGATTACAATTGAGACATTCAGAGTATACAGACACATGATAAAGGGAATAACGCAAATAATGTTTAATGCAAGATAAAACCAGTGAAGTCCGATCAAAGATAGTTTGATGGGCTTGTCCCACTTAGGCAATTGGAAAGGCGACTATCAGAGTGGAACGAACACACACACACACACACACACACACACACACACACACACACACACACACACACACACACACACACACACACACACACACACACACACCCCCACCCCCTCCCCTTACTTCACCAGCCCGTAATGCAGGCGGGGGACAGGGCAAGCGGAGGGAGCGCTGTCTGAATTAAATTCACACGGTGCAAAGCAAAGGTCATATAGACACACACCCCGCGATGAACAGGAAGGATGGCGCTGTAATTAAGACAGCTAAAGCACAGTGTACGATAAGTCCTTTAAAAAAGAAGGGGGGAGAAGGATTGGAGCTGTGAAGCTCGGCGGACATTAACAATACCGGTTGGTTATCCTTGGTTCTGAAAACGACTGCTTATGTTTTTTTTCCCCAATGAAATTTACCGGTCACCACCAGCTACAACCTACGAGAACCTTCGACCTCCTGGCAACCCACTAGGACCTCCTGGCGACCCACCTACGGCACGAGAATTCTCGCTGCTCTCCATGGCGGCTTCATTCTGGTCGCCGCTAATCTTTCAACATTAGGGTAATTGTTGACCATAATGAGGCGGCGACTGGTTCCCAGAATGCGGCAACTCCTCACAACCATGAAGGCGACTCCCCGGCAACCACCCGCGAACATGTGGCGACCGCAATGTCGTCTAAGTGGGACAGGCCCATGAGGGTCTCCAATGAGATAGATTGTAGTTCAGGACTGTTCTGTAGTTGTTGCTAGGATGGTTCAGTTGCCTGATAACAGCTGGGAAGAAACTGTCCCTGAATCTGGATCTGTCACGTTTCTGTACCTTTTGGACCGATCAGCGAAGGGGGGGGGAAGAGGGAGTGGCCAGGGTGAGAGTCGTCCTTGATTATGCTGCTGGCCTTGCCGAGGCAGCGTGAGGTATGAATGGAGTCAATGGGAGGGACGTTGGTTTGTGTGATGCATTTAAAAATGTGATAAAATGTTAATAACTTCACCGAATCAAGTTAAGATGCCTTGTGCCTTTCACCAGGTTCCCTGATGTTCCTGCAGACATTCAAGAAGAGAATGGGATCCGTTTTAAGTTTGAGGTGTATGAAAGAATATCCCCCGTTTAATGGAAAGAAAATCTATGTAGACGAACAGGTGAAATTTTTGGCATGTGTGAAACAGCTAAAGATCTAATTCCATGTAATCTCAAAAATAATGTTTAAAAAAGAATGAAATTGGTGTAAGAATCTTTAAGAATCGTTGCATTACTTTGAAGTCCTCTTTAGATTTCCTCTGCCTTTCCCAACTTGGGCCGTTGCAGTTGACCAGAGTTGTAACAGTACAAGCCTCATGGATTGTATGGGCACGTCAGAGGTGGAGTATTGTAGGAACTGATGCTTAGTTGAGACTCATTGTGTGTGGAGCTCAGACTAGGGGTGCGATGGGATTATTTCCTTGGGCCTGCGTAACCGCCCACAACACAAGCTCACCAGCATCCAGGGTAAAGCAACCCGCGCGCCTGACACACGATCCTCCAAAGTTGCCACCACCCAGTGATGGGCAGTTCCACTCCGGCTGACACAATGGAGCAGAGGTAGAGTTGCTGCCTTACAGCTCCAGAGACCCGGGTTCGATCCTGACTATGGATGCTGTCTGTCCGGAGTTTGAACTTTCTCCCCGTGACCACCTCGGTTACCCCGGGCGCTCCGGTTTCCTTCCTCACTCCAAAGACAAACAGGTTTGTAGGTTAATTGGCTTCAGTAAAGATTGTAAATTGTCCCTAGTGTGTAGGAGTGTGTTAGTGTACGGGGAGATCGGTGGTCAGTGCGGACGCTGTGGGCTGAAGGGCCTGTTTCTGCTCTGTATCTCTAAACTGAACACACTAGGGACAATTTTACTTTTATACCAAGCCAATTAACCTACAAACCTACACGGGTGTGGGAGGAAACCGATCTCGGAGAAAATCCACGCAGCCACGGAGAAAACGTACAAACTCCGTACAGACAGCACCCGCAGTCGGGATCGAGCCCGGGCCTCCAGCACCGCAAGTGCTGTAAGGCAGCAACTCTACCGCTGCGCCACTGTGCCAACCAAGAGATGATTCTCCTGACTTTATTTCCTAACAAATGAGTGCATCTGAATTGATAATTGGTAATGGGTCACCTTGGTCAGAGAATTGGCACAAGCTATTTTCAGCAGCAGCTGCTCGCAGGGAGAGAGGGAGAGACCCATTATGTAAAGTCCAATGTAGGTGAACAGGCTGTGCGAACCCTCGAAGATCAGTGATTAGCAGCAAATGGCTACAAAACATCTCACTGTGGGCAGACACAAAATGTTGGAGTATCTCAGCGGGACAGGCAGCGTCTCTGGAGAGAAGAAATGGGTGAGGTTTCGGGTCGAGACCCTTCTTCAGACTGATGCCAGGGGAGTGGGCCGTATTCCTACACGTCTCACTGTGGGTTCCATTGGTAAAGTGACCCTTATTATTGATCTTTGTTTCATTCGTCATCTCGTGGCTTCGTTTAAGGATGAAATGTTGGAAAGCGTTAAAGCTCTGTCAAACCTGCTGCGTTTTTGAGAGGTGACATTAACTTTGTTATTCCTGCATTCTTTGAAATGTCATCCTTGCGATTTTCATTTTTCTCTCCGATCAGCGAATTAAACATGGACTTAAGGCAATAAGTAATGGTGTTTTTATTTATAAAAATAATTATTATGTGAACATTGACTTGCATTGCTCCAGGCAAAATGTCCAAACATTCACATTCATTATTGGCAAACAAGACATTGTTTCAAATGAGGATTGTTTTTACTCCAGATGCTTTTTGTAGGCAAATAAAGGAGCATGCAAACCAGGAGTGTAAATAGATTAAGCCAAAAGAAGTCAGCACAAGAGTTTTTTATAGTGTGATTTAATTAAATGTATAAATCATAATTTGAGGATTGTAGCAAATTGCTGCAAGGAAATAATCGTCCTGGCTTTCAAGAAAAAAATGTGTTTGAATCGGGCTTTTCATGATAATCAAAAGCTCGTTACACTTTAAACATAGCGTGCAGTGGCACAGCGGTAGAATTGCTGCCTCACAACGCCAGAGACCCGGGTTCGATTCTGACTATGGGTCATGTATGTATGGAGTTTGCACACTCTCCCCGTGACCGTGTGGGTTTTCTCTGGGTGCTCTGGTTTAATCCCACACTCCAAAGACGTGCAGGTTTGTGGGTTAATTGGCCTCGGTTAAATTGTAATTTGTCCTAAGCGTGGGATAGTACGGGGTGATCACCGGTCGGCGCGGACTCGGTGGGATGAAGGGCCTGTCTCCACTCTGTAAAGTGAAAATATATTATTGGTTTTAATGGTGGAAATGGGATAAGTCATTGATGCACAGAAAGATCCAACAAAGAAACAAATGCTGGCTGATGTCCTATGAAAACTCCCGTCCCTTGGTTTTAGACCTCAAGAAAACGGTTGTGGTATCAGCAAACTCTGAGGTTGCCCCATGCACCCAAGTTTAGGTCATTTGTAAAAACTGAAATAAAAACAAAATTGGTATTGGTTTATTATTGTTGGGTGTACTGAAATATAACAATAAGCTTTGCTTTGCATGCTATCCAGTCAAATCTTACTATCCAGCAGTACATCGGATAGTGCAAAAGAGGAACAAAACACAGTACGGAATATAGTGTAGATAAATACAAAATGCTGGAGCAACTCAGCAGGACAGGCAGCATCTCTGGAGAGAAGGAATAGGTGACGTTTCGGGTCGAGACCCTTCTTCAGACTGAGAGTCATGGAGGGGGAAACTAGAGATATGGAAGGTTAAGGTGTGAAAACGAGAGATCAAAGGAGACGATGACCAAGGAAATGTGGAATGGATCATTGTTGGCTGAGGGGAAGGTGGCAACGAGGCGTACAAACAGTAACATTAATCAGGAGGACAGTGAAACAAGTCGGAGAACTGGGGTGGGGGAGGGACGGAGAGAGAGAGGGGGAAAGCAAGGGTTACTTGAAGTTAGAGAAATCATGGCTCGTGCCTCTGGGGTATTAGATGCCCAAGCGAAATATCAGGTGCTGCTCCTCCAATTTGTGTTGGGCCTCACTCTGTGACAGTGGAGGAAGCCCAAGACAGAAAGGTCAAAGTGGGAGTGGGAAGGGGACTTAAAGTGTTTGGCAATTGGGAGGTTGTGTAGGCCTAAGCAGACTGAGCGAAGGTGTTCAGCAAAACGATCGCCGAGCCTGAGCTCGGTCTCGCCGATGTAAAGGAGTCCTCGCCTGGAACAGCGGATACAGTAGATGAGATTGGAGGAGGTGCAGTGAACTTCTGCTTCACCTGTAAGATCTGTCGAGGTTCTTCGAGGGGGGAGGTGCAGTCCTATAGCTCAGGTCCTTGAGTCCTGGCAAAATCCTCGTAAATCTTCTCTGCACGCTTTCCAGCTTGACAACATCTTTCCTATAACACAGTGACCAAAACTAAACCAATTACACTAAATGTGATATCATGAAAGACTTAAGGGCCTGTCCCACCATCATGCGACTCCATGCGGTGAGCGCGACCAAACTGGAAGCGGGGGCCGAGTGGGGGTCGAGTGATCCCCGTACAGCGCCGGTCCCACCAGCATGTGCCTGCATGCGGCAAGAGCGACCAAACCGGCAGTGGGGGCCGCGCGGAGGTCAGGTGAGTGGCGCGAAGTTGGAGCGATGTGTGTGGTAAGTTCACAAGGACAGAGAGGGACACAGAGAGAGAGAGAGAGAGACACGGAGGCACACAGAGAGGGTCACGGAGGCACACATACAGAGGGCCACGGAGACACACACAGAGAGGGTCACGGAGGCATATATAGAGAGGGTCACGGCGGCATGACGTCGAGACAGTGCGTAAATGCGACCATGTTAAGTCGCACTCACCGCATGGAGCCGCATGCTGATGGGACAGGCCCTTTATGTAGCTTGTGCAAGTTTTTGTAATTTTATGGACTGAAAAGGCAGGGTAAAATTAGCACCAAATATGATGAAACGTTTCAATTCTATGAACGAACATAAGTTAGCAACATTGCAGCCATCAAAACAGCAGAGAGTCCTGAGTAGGACTGTCCAATGTGTTCCAACCAGGGCCGGCCTTAAGCCAATTGACCAATTGCTCCCAATTGGGCCCCGCGCCTAAGGGGGCCCCGCGCTACATTAATCTACTCTCGGCTCGTCAAGTACACAACAGCACATTCCTCGGGTTTACTCCGCATTGTTAAAAAACATTTTCTTTGGCATTGTGACTGACCAAAGTTTCTAGAGGTCGTCAGATTTACGTTGGATTCCATCTCATGGTGTGAGTTTCCCTTCCGCCGAGTGTAAACACAGCTGACTGGATCTTACTACTAGCTGATTAATTTTGTGTCACAGGCCCTTAAATGAGGTAAGTTTTAATGACCAAGATATAAACCATATATCTGAAATATGAAGTCACTGATTTTTGGATTACTGCATTACAGTACAAAATGTCCATAAAACATCAGGTAAAAGATGATCGTATATCATTATGTGTTGCAATGAAGATGAATTAATTTTCTTAAGCATTCCTTCCGTTACGGCTTTTCATAAGAAGTGATAGGCAGGTGTTGTATGTTTTCTGCTTTATTCAGTCGTATTGACAGACAGTACGAGTATTATTTTAAATAAATGAATAAATAAACTGGGAGAGGCTGGAACAGGAAAAAGATTAAGTTAAAACCACAAAATTGGCTGATGTGGATGGATACATGCTTTGTGAGGAAATGGAGGCACTAAAGCCAATTCTGCCACCAGAGATTCAAAACCCCATGAAAATGCTTGAATCCCTTGCTTGCAACAACAGCTCTACTGCATTTCCAAACGTATTTATTGCACTTCGGATTTTCTTGACAATCCCAGTGACTGTGGCATCTGGAGAAAGTTTTTCCAAGCTGAAACTAATCAAAACTTACTTGAGATCATCAATTCAGCAAGAAGGTTTGAACAGTTTGGCAATTATGTCCATTGAATCTGAAATTAGCAGGAGTTTAAAAATTCTAAAAGATTTTACAAAAGGCGATAATAATATGACTCATTTATAATTTATGACTGTTAATAGAAATCCAAAAAAGCTAATTTGTTTCCAACAATGCTTGTACATTCTGAAATTTTTTTTCTGAAAATTAAAAAATATATATTTTTAATAAACCATTTCACAGTCACTAAGACAAGTGGCAGTGTAACTATGTACTTTTCAGAGGTGATTTGTTTGTTACTTGTAGACTTGCATGTATGCAATTTTATATTAAAACTAGACCAGGGGGGACCCGTTGGGTCCCGTCCCCTCAATGCGCGGTTGCGGGGGGGGGGGGCCCGCGGCGTCACACACACTAACTAACCCCCACACATGCTAAACCCCCCCCCCCCCCCACACACACACATACACACACTAACCACCCCCTTTGATATTATATTAATATTATTCATTGGCTCCTTTTACCCCATCCCCACCCTATTCACTGATGCATAGCCCCCAACTCACAGGCACGTCTAGAGAGGGGGGGGGGGGGGGGTAGAGAGAGAGGGCAGAGAGAGAGAGAGAGGGGCAGAGACAAGGGCAGAGGAGAGAGGGGGGCAGAGGAGAGTGAGTGGGAGAGGGAGAGCGGAGAGGAGAGGGGGGGGAGAGGAGAGGAGAGGAGACGGGGAGGAGATATAAAGTCTATAATAGATTTTATTTATATTTCCAAATTGTTCCCAATTGGGGCCCCATACCTCCTAAGGTTCGCCCCTGTTTCCCACAAAAGAAGCACACAAAGGAAGAACTCAGCGGGTGCGAGGTAGCATTTGTGGAGGGGTATGGGCAGACAATGTTTTGGTTCAAGATCCTTCAGATGCACAAAACTTGGACTAATGCAGTTACAGAACATGAAGAGCTGGAAGAACTCAGCAGATGAGGCGCCAACCCTGGAGGGAATGGCCAAACAACTTTTCAGATCGGGTCCCTTCTTCAGACTGATTGGGGTGCTGTGTTACAGCGCCAGAGACCCGGGTTGTTTTATTATTAATGTTTTATGTGTCATTCCTAACTATCACTGTATGTCATGTTGTCACTTGCGGGCAGAGCACCAAAGCAAATCCACTGTATGCGAATACTTGGCCAATAAACCTATTCATTCATTCAATCCTGACTACGTGTGGAGTTGCTGTCTGTGTGGAGTTTGCACATTCTCCCTCTGACCCAGTGGGTTTCCTCCCGGTGCTCTGGTTTCCTCCCTCATCCCAAAGGCGTGCGGGTTCGGTTAATAGGCCTCTGTAAATTGCCCTGAGTCAGCAGGGGATGGATGTGAAAGTGGGATGACATAGACCTAATGTGAATGGAAGTTTGGTTTGGACCTGGTGGAATGAGGGGCCAGTTTCTATGCTGTATCTCCAAACTAATCTAACCTACATTGTGCCTCTTGTGTCTGCAGGTTGGATGGCAGTGATGGCTTTAGCTCACAGTGAGTAAAATGCTGTAAAGTTAGGTCATTGCAAAGAGTGAAAAAATGGGACTATCCATTAAATACTAGCAGTTTGTGCTGAATAGATTCCGAGAGGGAAGAAGGCCGAGGGACGAAGTAAAGAATTTGATATTATGCCACGTTTTGAGTTTCTTTTTTTATGCTAAGAGCTCAAAACAAAATAAAGTTGAATTCTCCCGGATTGGGTGGCTAAAGGTTTAGTTTAGTGATACAGTGTGGAAACAGGCCCTTCGGTCCATCGAGCCCGCACCGACCAGCGATCACCGCACACTAACACAAGCCTACACACCCTAGGGCCAATTTACACTTATACCAAGTATACAGTCCAAAGCCCATTAACCTACAAACCTGAGCGTCCCTGGGGTGGAACTGAAGATCTCGCAAGCGCCGTAAGGCAGCGAATCGACCGCTGCGCCTCCGTGTAACCCAGGTCAGGAAATACAGTGTAAAACCAGAAGGGGATGGGTCACAGCTGGCGTCCTGGTGCCGCATCCACCACCTAGAGCTCAATGCTCTTAAGACAGTGGAATTGATTGTAGACTTGAGGAGAGCTCCCCCCACTCATCATCAACAACACCACAGTCACATCTGTGGAGTCGTTTAAGTTCCTGGGAACCATCATCTCCAAGGACCTTAAGTGGGGGGGGCTACCATCGACTCCGCAGTCAAAAAGGCACAACAGAGGATGTACTTCCTGCGGCAGCTGAGGAAGCACAGTCTGCCACAGGCAATGATGGTCCAATTCTGCACGGCCATCGTAGAGTCTGTTCTCACCTTCTCCATCATGAGTCTGGTTTGACTCAGCCACCAAACACGACACCTGGAGGCTGCAGCGAATCGTTCGATCAGCAGAGAAGATTATTGGCTGCAACCTTTCCTCCATTGATGAACTGCACACTGCAAGGGCCAGGAAGCGAGAGGGTAAGATCATCTCTGACCCCTCTCACCCTGGCCACACACTCTTTGAATCACTTCCCTCTGGAAGGCGACTCCGGACTGTCAAAGCTGCCACAGCCAGACATAAAAACAGTTTTTATCCACGAGTAGTTGCTCTACTCAACAGCCAAAAATCTGTAGCCTCCCTTTGATCTGGTATTTTGTTGGTTCACATGCTCGATCAATGGTGTTTTATCATTAATGTCTTATTATTATTAATGTTTAGTGTTTTCTGAGTCATTCGTAACTGTCACTGTATGTCATGTTGTTACTTGTGGGTGGAGCACCAAGGCAAATTCTTTGTATGGGAATACTTGGCCAATAAACCTACTTACTTACTTACTTGGGGGAGAGATATGCGCAGAGGAAAATGAAGGGGAAGAAAATCCAGAGAAGCATTCGAATTCAAGAACGCTTTAATTTCAACAGCACCCGCCATCACTCTCTGCTTCCTGTCACTTGTCAAGCTGTTGAAATAAAGTGATCTTGAATTAATATTCAAATAGCCAGAAATGTCTAGCCCTGGTGTTGATTGAGTGCGGAATGAAATCTTTTTGAGCGGTTTAATCGGCTCAAGGTTCTATTTTATTGTATCGGTTATTGTAATCTTTTGAATTCATAATTGATTATATTTAAACCCATTTAAAATGGGTAAAGACTGTAGTGAAACAGCACAGATGGGAATATACTACACACAGAGAATACATACATACTCTCTTAAAATACTACTGTGCAATCATTGAAACTTATTGAGGTGAGTAATGAACAAATCTATTTTCTTCCATGCATATTTGGTTAATGATTTTGCGCACAGTATACTGTTTTAAATGGACCCCGTTTGTGGTTAGTACAGGTATGTGCATAATTCATATTTGCTTATATGTAATCCGCATTTGCCTGTGTGTTCCTTATATGTGATTCATTTATTCGTCCAGAAGTGGTTTATATATACTCGTTGAATACACGTGTGTATTTGGTTGCTATTTGCTAATGCACAGTTCATATCCATCATGTTCAAAGAAACACCAGCTAGGGGAAAATAAACCATCTGCAAATATCTCTCCGTGAAAGGTAAGAACTGTAAATAATTAAACACTATACTGAGATATAAAGCAGAAAATGCAAACATTTTCTGAGAAAAAAGATCCGAGTTAACTTTTAAAACGCTTGCATCCCTTTCGGTTCACATATCGAATTTATTCTATAAAATATTTTCTGTTTCAAGGTTGAAAATCAGATTATTACTTGGTGTAGACTAATCCAAGACCTGTGACTTCAATATGCAACCTACATGAAGTTTTGATCATTCAAATTGTGATCAGAATGATTCTATCTTTAAAAATAATAACATGACAACCTCGTTACAGCGCAGATGCAAGATTGGATTGTAATCTCCACACGCCTCTCCTGACGTGAATCAATTGCTGGCTTCACGTAACAATACAAATTAATCCAGTATCACTCTTCTGTTCACCCGGGGTAATTTTATTATATTGAAAATTCAGATAAAAAATAAACATTCATCTCCACTTACAGCAAGGAACCATTTCACGTATCTATTTACTACTTTGTAGGGCTTCCGAGAACAACTCATCTTCACACATAAAATGTGTTTGTATTATCTCATTGTGCCTTAATCCATGATAAGGCCTGTGATTCAGAAGATCATTTGTGAGGAGGTCAAAATTCCATCTACCAGTACATTAAATGAAAACGTACAAAGCTTGATCTTCAGACGAACTGTTGAAAGGAAAGTACTTATCTCGGAATAGAATTTGAAGGTGTGGCCCATTAGCTCAAAGAGCAAATGGGTTACATGCTTCTTACATTCACGACTTATCTATGCCCTCAAAGTCATTCATGACGACCTATGGCAACACGGTGGCGCTGCGGTAGAGTTGCTGCCTTGCAGCGCCAGAGACCCGGGTTCGATCCTGACTACGGGTGCTGTCTGTTCGGAGTTTACACGTCCTCCCCGTGACCTGCGCGGGGATTCCCCAGGATCTCCGTTTCCCTCCCAACACTCCAAAGACGTACAGATTTGTAGGCTAATTGGCTTGGTATAAATGTAAATTTTCCCTAGGGTGAAGCATAGTGCTAATGTATTGGGATCACTGGTCGCCCCGGAAATGGTGTTGCCGCGTAAAATCTCTAAACTAAAAACGAAATTTTTACCATCAGTCTAGAGTCAACACAACTTTTTCTATTATGCATATTATGTAGGTTATGGTAGGAAACCAGTAGAACTTTCATAGAACTTCAAAGCCTGCATGATACTAATTTTGTTTAAGAAGGAACTGCAGATGCTGGAAAATCGAAGGTAGACAAAAGTGCTGGAGAAACTCAGCGGGTGGGGCAGCATCTATGGAGCGAAGGAAATAGGCAACGTTTCGGGCCGAAACCCTTCCTCAGACTGATGTAGGGTGGGGGTGGGGGGCGGGGAGAAGAAAGGAAGAGGAGGAGCCAGAGGGCTGAGGGAGAGATGAGAAGGGGAGGAGCCAATAAGGGCTACCGGAAATTGGAGAAGTCAATGTTCATGCCGTTGGGGTGTAGACTGCCCAAGCGGAATATGAGGTGCTGCTCCTCCAATTTCCGGTGGTGCTCACTTTGGCCATGGAGGAGGCCCAGGACAGAAAGGTCGGATTCGGAATGGGAGGGGGAGTTGAAGTGCTGAGCCACCGGGAGATCAGGTTGGTTATTGCGGACTGAGCGGAGGGTCCACAATAACCTACTAATTACTAATTTTGCCAGCATTTATTTGGCCATGAACTTGAGGTGATGGAAACCAATAATCGATTGGTCTGAAGAAGGGTTTTGGCCCGAAAAGTTGCCTATTTCCTTCGCTCCATAGATGCTGCCGCACCCGCTGAGTTTCTCCAGCACTTTTGTCTACCATTGATTGTTGCTCACTATTTTAAGTCAAATGTTTCCTGTAAAATGTCTCAGAATTAAATTACATCGTGTTCACTGACCTACCAAGATACCCCATCTACACTAGTCCCACCTGCCCGCTTTTGGCCCCCTATCGTTCTCAATCTTTCCTCTCCATATACCTGTCCAAATGTCTTCTAAATGTTGTTATAGTACCTGCTTCAACTACCTCCTCTAGCAGCTCGTTCCATATACCCAGTAACCTCTGTGTGAAAAGGTTGCCTCTCAGGTTCCTATTAAAACTTTGCCCTCTCACCTTAAACCTTCGAGCTCTGATTTCTGGTTCCCCTATTCTGGGTAAAAGACTCTGTGCATCGACTCCATCTGTTCCCCTCATGATCTGATACGCCTCTGTAGGATCACCCTTCATCCTGCGCTCCAAGGAATAAAGTCCTAGCCTGCACAACCTCTACCTCTAGTTTAGGCCCGGAATTCAAGGCAACATCCTTGTAACTCTTCTCTGCACTCTTGCCAGCTTAACAACATCTTTTCATTAGCAGGGTGACCCAAACTGTTTGAACTGTAAAATGTCTCAGAATAGTTCAAACCGTGACCTTACCTACATAACCCATATAACCCATATCAAACCATATAACAATTACAGCACGGAAACAGCCCCTCTCGGCCCTTCCAGTCCGTGCCGACCATTTTTTCCCCTAGTCCTCATCTTGTACATCTGTACCTTATTGGTTAGTACAGGTGTCAGGGGTTATGGGCAGAAGGCAGGAGAATGGAGTTGAGAGGGAAAGATAGACCAGCCATGATTGAATGGCAGAGTACTTAATGGGCCGAATGGCCTAATTCTGCTCCTATTAAGTTATGGATATGAAATTGCAGGAGAAAGCAGTATAATAAATATTGAGATATTTGTTTCAGAAATGAATGGTAATTAGGCATTGATTTTGTTTTATGTGGTCTTTGAACAGAAGGATACTAAGGTTTTTTTAAAATATCAATCATGCTATGCTTATTACCAAGTGTTAATCATAAGCAGAATATATAATTCTATGCAAAATTCTGAATAGACTGAAAAGCAGCAGTTTGCTACTGGATATCATTGTCTTTAATTACAACACTTCTGTTCCCTTTCAGACAACGTTATTAAATTCAGCATCTCCTAGTTATTAGCAAAAAGATAGTGGAATGTACAAATATATACCACACATTTCACCCTGATGGGGATAACAATCTCCAAGCAGGAAAGCAAACATGGCATTTAATCCAGCATGTAGAGCTATAGAGCACTAACGGAGAGCACAACGGCCAGTGATGTTGTAAGATTGAACGATGAATGGGATGTTCATGTTGTGGGAGCAGAATTAGGCCATTCGGCCCATCAAGGCTACTCCGCCATTCAATCATGGCTGATCAATCTTTCCCTCCTAGCCCAGTTCTCCTGCCTTCTCCCCATAACCCCTGACACCCTTGCACGCAAAATTTCCTCTAGTTTTACAAGGAGAAAGTTGCAGCTCGGTAGCCCGCGCTATCTCATGGAGTCATAGAGTCCTACAGCTTGGAGACAGGCTCCCTTCGGCCCAACTTCCCCACACCGACCGACATGGCCCATCTACACTAGTTCCACCTGCCTGCAGTTGACCCATATCCCTAGTCTATCTGACTAGCATGGATAGCACGCAACAAAAGCTTTCACTGCGCTTTGGGGCACGTGACAATAAATTAAACCAAACTAGCCAAATATTAAGTAGTCCTAATTAATATATCCCAGCTGTGAAGTGCCATCTCACAGTTTACACAAGACTTCACCGACATCTGAAATGTGATTCAAGTACATCACGAGGACATGAAAATTTGACATGCACCGGTTTCCCTGCAGCGGGCTGCATGGTTGCTGCCTTACAGCGCCAGAGTCCCGGGTTCGATCCTGACTACGGGTGCTTGTCTATATGGAGTTTGTGCATTCTCCCCATGACCTGCGTGGGTTTTCTCCAGCATCCAGCACTAGTGTGTGTCTCTAAACTAAACCGCACTAAATTAATCTAAACTATTCATCTGTGCAAAATGAGATGAAATTCAACCCCTATCGGGCTATGGGTTATAATCATAGTTATACAGTGTGGGTTCAGGCCTTTCGGCCCATCACGCCCACACCAGCCAACATGTCCCATCTCCCTGCCTTTGGTCCATATCCCTCCAAATCTGTCCTACTCATGTACCTGTCTAACTGTTTCTTAAACGTTGAGATAGTCCCAGTCTCAACTACATCCTCTGGCAGCTTGTTCCATGCACCCACCACCCTTTGTGTGAAAAAGTTACCCCTCAGATTCCTATTATATCTTTTCCCCTTCACATTGAACCTACGTCCTCTGGTCCTCGATTTCCATACTCTGGGCAAGAGATTCTGTGCATCTACCCGATCTATTCCTCTCATGATTTGATACAATCATGAAGGATAATATCTTTCCTATAACATGGTGCCCAGAACTGAACACAATACTCGAAATGCAGTCTCACCAACGTCTTCACACAGAGAGTCTCTGCCTCTGGTGGAGGCTGGCTCTCTGGATGCTCTCAAGAGAGAGTCAGATAGAGCTCTTAGGGATAACGGGGTTAAGGGATATGGAGAGAAGGCAGGAACGGGATACTGATTGTGGATGATCAGCCATGATCACATTGAATAGCGGTGCTGGCTCGAAGGGCCGAATGGCCTACTCCTGCACCTATTGTCTATTGTCTATCATACAACTGCAGCATGACCTCCCAACTTCTATACTTCTAAACATATAGCCATGGTAATGGGACAACTAAGTGTTCAAAGTGACACAATGGAAAAGTCTGTGGACAAATGCTCCCTTCAGAAGCCATAAAATTGGTGGTCCTGCTAAAATAGGTATTCTGAGGGCCAAATGTCTGGTTTAACACCATCCTCCGGGTTTAGATTGTATGAGGGAGACAGTAATCAGCTGAAGTTATCATGCAAGGCTGCATACAAAATATAAGTTTATTGGTATCACAGGAAGGACAAGTCAATGACTGGCGCGTACGTTTTGATACATTGAAACTTACCAAATAGTAAAAGGCTTGGATAGAGTAGATGTCGAGAGGATGTTTCCATTGGTGGGAGATTCTAGGACTAGAGCCCACAGCCTCAGCATAAAAGGACGCATCTTTAGAACGATGAAGAGGAATTTCTTTAGACGGAGGGTGGTAAATCTGTGGAATTCATTGCCACAGACAGCTGTGGAGGCCAAGTCAATGGATATTTTTAAGGCGGAGATTAACAGATTCTTGATTAGTACGGGTGTCAGGGGTTATGGGCAGAAGGCAGGAGAATGGGGTTGAGATGGAAGACAGATCAGCCATGATTGAATGGCGGAGTAGGCTCGATGGGCTGAATGGCCTAATTCTGCTCCGACAACATGGGAGCTGGGCATGATCAGATATACCAAGGACACTGTGGGAAGCTAGGGACGTATGGCAGAAGTCCTGGCTGAGATAGGAATCATTATTGGACACAAGTAAGGTGACAGAATATGAAGGGTGGCTACTGCTGTGACTCTAATTAAGAAGGGCTGGAAATAAAAATCTGGTAACTATAGGGGATTCAATAGTAAGGGGAATAGATAGGCGTTTCTGCGGCCGCAAACGAGACTCCAGGATGGTATGTTGCCTCCCTGGTGCAAAGGTCAGGGATGTCACTGAACGGCTGCAGAACATTCTGGAGGGGGAGGGTGAACAGCCAGCTGTCGTGGTGCACATTGGCACCAACGATATAGGTAAAAAACGGGATGAGGTCCTACAAGGCAAATTTAGGGAGCTAGGAGATAAACTTAAAATTAGGACCTCAAAGCTAATAATCTCTGGACTCCTACCAGTGCCACATGCTAGTCAGAGTAGAAATAGGAGGATATTGTAGATGAATACGTGGCTTGAAAAATGGTGCAAGGGGGAGGGATTCAAATTTCTCGGGCATTGGAACCAGTTCTGGGGGAGGTGGGACCAGTACAAACAGGACGGTCTGCACCTGGGCTGGAATGGAACCAATGTCCTTGGGGGAGTGTTTGCTAGTGCTGTCAGGGAGGATTTAAACTAATGTGGCAGGTGCATGGGAGCATGAGCAGAGAGACAGAGGGATGTAAAATGAGGGTAGAAGCAATAGGTAGCAAGGTGAAAAGTAAAAGTGGCAGGCAGAAAAATCCAGGGCAAAAATCAAAAAGGGCCACTTTTCAACATAATTGTATAAGGGGTAAGAGTGCTGTAAAAACAAGCCTGAAGGCTTTGTGTCTCAATGCAAGGAGCATTCGTAATAAGGTGGATGAGTTGAATGTGCAGATAGTTATTAATGAATATGATATAGTTCGGATCACGGAGACATGGCTCCAGGGTGACCAAGGCTGGGAGCTGAACATCCAGGGATATTCAATATTCAGGAGGGATAGACAGAAAGGAAAAGGAGGTGGAGTAGCGTTGCTGGTTAGAGAGGAGATTAACGCAATAGAAAGGAAGGACATTAGCTTGGAGGATGTGGAATCGATATGGGTAGAGCTGCGAAATACTAAGGGGCAGAAGTGGGAGTTGTGTACAGGCCACCTAACAGTAGTAGTGGAGTTGGGGATGGCATCAAACATGAAATTAGAAATGTGTGCAACAAGGGTAAACGAGTTATAATGGGTGACTTCAATCTACATATAGATTGGGTGAATCAAATTGGCAGGGGTGCTGAGGAAGAGGATTTCTTGGAATGTATGCGGGATAGTTTTCTAAACCAACATGTAGAGGAACCAACGAGAGAGCAGGCTATTCTAGACTGGGTACTGAGTAATGAGGAAGGGTTAGTTAGCAGTCTTGTTGTGCGTGGCCCTTTGGGCAAGAGTGACTATAGTATGGTTGAGTTCTTCATTAGGATGGAGAGTGACATTGTTAAGTCAGAAACAAGGGTTCTGAACTTAAAAAAAGGTAACTTTGAGGGTATGAGACGTGAATTGGCCAAGATAGACTGGCAAGTGATTCTTAAAGGGTTGACGGTGGATATGCAATGGAAGGCATTTAACGACTGCATGGATGAACTACAACAATTGTTCATCCCAGTTTTGGCAAAAGAATAAATCAGGGAAGGTAGTGCATCCGTGGATAACAAGGGAAATCAGGGATAGTATCAAAACTAAAGATGAAGCATACAAATTAGCCAGAAAAAGCAGCCTACCAGAGGACTAGGAGAAATTCAGTCCAGCAGAGGAGGACAAAGTGCTTAATTAGGAAAGGGGAAAATAGATTATGAAAGAAAACTGCCAGGAATATAAAAATGGACTGCAAAAGTTTTTATAGATATGTGAAGAGAAAAAGGTTAGTTAAAACAAATGTAGGTCCCTTGCAGTCAGAAAACTAGTGAATTGATCATGGGGAACAAGGACATGGCAGACCAATTGAATAACTACTTTGGTTCTGTCTTCACAAAGGAAGACATAATAATCTGCCGGAAATAGCAGGGGACCGGGGGTCAAATGAGATGGAGGAACTGAGAGAAATCCAGGTTAGCCGGGAAGTGGTGTTAGGTAAATTGAATGGATTAAAGGCCGATAAATCCCCAGGGCCAGATAGGCTGCATCCCAGAGTACTTAAGGAAGTAGCCCCAGAAATAGTGGATGCATTAGTGATAATTTTCAAAACTCTTTAGATTCTGGAGTAGTTCCTGAGGATTGGAGGGTAGCTAATGTAACCCCACTTTTTAAAAAGGGAGGGAGAGAGAATACGGGGAATTACAGACCAGTTAGTCTAACATTGGTAGTGGGGAAAATGCTAGAGTCAGTTATTAAAGATGGGATAGCAGCACATTTGGAAAGTGGTGAAATCATTGGATTTATGAAAGGTAATCATGTCTGACGAATCTTATAGAATGTTTTGAGGATGTAACTAGTAGAGTTGATAAGGGAGAACCTCCAAGTTTGCGGATGACACGAAGCTGGGGGGCAGTGTTAGCTGTGAGGAGGATGCTAGGAGGCTGCAAGGTGACTTGGATAGGCTGGGTGAGTGGGCAAATGCATGGCAGATGCAGTATAATGTGGATAAATGTGAGGTTAGACAGGAGGATAGACTATTATCTGAATGGTGGCCGATTAGGAAAAGGGGGGATGCAACGAGACCTAGGTGTCATGGTACACCAGTCATTGAAAGTAGGCATGCAGGTGCAGCAGGCAGTGAAGAAAGCGAATGGTATGTTGGCATTCATAGCAAAAGGATTTGAGTACAAGAGCTGGGGGTTCTACTGCAGTTTGTATAGGGTCTTGGTGAGGCCACACCTGGAGTATTGCGTACAGTTTCGGTCTCCTAATCTGAGGAATGACATTCTTGCCATAGAGGGGAGTACAGAGAAGGTTCACCAGACTGATTCCTGGGATGGCAGGACTTCCATATGAAAGAAAGGCTGGATAGACTCGGCTTGTACTCACTGGAATTTAAGAGATTGAGGGGGGATCTTATAGAG
The DNA here is from genome assembly GCA_035221665.1 of Okamejei kenojei. Classification (NCBI taxonomy): domain Eukaryota; kingdom Metazoa; phylum Chordata; class Chondrichthyes; order Rajiformes; family Rajidae; genus Okamejei; species Okamejei kenojei. The sequence continues at coordinate 17,629,654 of CM069133.1, forward strand.
ACTTACAACATTCTTAAGGGTTGGACAGGCTAGATGCAGGAAGATTGTTCCCGATGTTGGGGAACTCCAGAACAACGGGTCACAGTTTAAGGATAAGGGGGAAGTCTTTTAGGACCGAGATGAGAAGATCTTTTTTCACACAGAGAGTGGTGCGTCTGTGGAATTCTCTGCCACAGAAGGTAGTTGAGGCCAGTTCATTGGCTATATTTAAGAGGGAGTTAGATGTGGCCCTTGTGGCTAAAGGGATCAGGGGGTATGGAGAGAAGGCAGGTACAGGATACTGAGTTGGATGATCAGCCATGATCATATTGAATGGCGGTGCAGGCTCGAAGGGCCGAATGGCCTACTCCTGCACCTATTTTCTATGATTCTATGATTCTATGACCAGTGAACCTAACATGAGAGGGGAAAGATTTACTAGGAACCTGAGGGGCAACTTTTTCCTCAAGCAGGGTGGTGGGTACGTGAACCAAGCTGCCAGCAGAGGGAGTTGAGGCAGGCACTGTAACAACATTCAAAAGTCATTTGGACTAGTACCTGGACAGGAAGGGTTAAGAGGGACATGGACAAGTTGTGTTGAAGGGGCTGTTCCATGCTGTATGACACTATGACCCTTTTGCCCTGAGCATTTACAGAATCGATAAACTATTCACCCTGGCCGGCAACAAACATTCAAATGGGCCTAAAGTCAGAATTAAAAGACGTTCTTTTTGGAAGGAGATGAGGAGAAATTTCTTTAGTCAGAGGGTGGTGAATCTGCGGAATTCTTTGCCACAGAGGGCTGTGAAGGCCAAGTCAGTGGATATATTTAAGGCAGAGATAGATAGATTCTGGATTAGTGCGGGTGTCAGAGGTTATGGGAGAAAGCAGGAGAATGGGGTTGAGAGGGAGAGATAGATCAGCCAAAATTGAATGGCAGAGCAGGGATATGGCCTAATTCTACTCCTTTCACTTATTAATTGTCCTGTGGCGCTCCTGACTCCAGAAACATGAATCGGGATATAGCATAACCTCAGGCCAATCTTAAAATGTATAGGATTTCCAAGATTGATATGTGTCAGGCGACAATATTTCCATCCGTGCACAGGGGTGTTAAAAGTTTAACTCAAAATGTTAACACTTTGGGCTGCAGGGTGGAGCAGCGGTGGAGTTGCTGCTTACAGAACCAGACACCCCGGTCCGATCCTGACTACAGGTGCTGTCTGTATGGAGTTTGTACGTCCTCCCCATTGGTTTGTACGTTCTCTCCTGCGTGGGTTTTCCCCCTGAGCTCCGGTTTCGTCGCACACTCCAAAGACGTATACGTTTGTAGGTTAATTGACTTCGGTAAATTTGAACATTTTGTGTGCAAGATAGAGCGGGGATCGCTGGTCGGTGCAGACTCGGTGACCCGAAAGGCCTGTTTCCGTGCTCTATCTCAAACTAAACTAAAATAAACTAAACTTAACTCGGGCCAAACTTTAAATGCATGAAGAAGTGTCTCGACCTGAAACATCACCCATTCCTTTTGTCTAAAGATGCTGTCTGACCCGCTGAGTTGCTCCAACACTTTGTCTCTATCTTTGGTTTAAGCCTGCAATTTAAGTTCCTTTCTACACTTAAAATGTATCGGTTTTGCAAGATTGATATATGTTAAACCAATTGGCGACAATATTTCCATCCTTGTGCCAGGGCTGTTAAAAGCTTCACTCAAAATGTTAACACTGCCCGGTAAACCAAGCAGCACCTGTGGAGGGGGAGATAGCGTTTCAGGTCAATGATCTTTCAGCACTTTCTCCTTTTCTTAAAGTAGGAAATATCAGCCTTAGTCGTTATTTTTGAGCATTGACTACACTATTTATAGTCATAGAGTCTTACAGCGTGTAAACAGCCTCCTCTGCCCAACTTGCCCACACCACACCGACACTAGTCCCATCTGCCTGCATTTGGCCCATATCCCTCTAAACCTGTCCTATCTATGTACCAGTCTAATTGTTTCTTAAACGTTGCCATCTTGCCTGCCTCAACTACCTCTTCTGGCAGCTCACTCCATACACCCACCACCCTTTGTGTGAAAAAGTCACCCATCAGAATTCAATCAAGTCTTTACCCCCTGTCGTAAACCTATGTCCTTTGGTTCTCGATTCCCCTACTCTGGGCAAGAGACTCTGTGCAGTTCCTCTCATAATGACAGACTCGACCTATTCCTCTCATTACGCTCTACACTTTTTTGGAAGTTAAATAATAAAGGTGGGATCATTGCATTGCGGTGTTGTAATGGACAGGAATTGTGATGAGTGTTTCAAAGCGGCTCTCCGTCCCTCTCTCTGCAGTGTCAGGCAGTCTGAAGAGGGGTCTCGAACCGAAACGTTACCCATCCTTTCCCCCCCTAGAGATGCTGCCTGACCCGCTGAGTTACTCCAGCACACTCAAGATCCCAGCATTTACAGTCACTTGTGTCTCAATACTTTATCCAATATATCTTTAATGTGAGCCAGTGTTCATTCCAACCCTACAGTGCTGCCCTCTCACTCCAGAATACAACTGTTAGCTTAAGTCTTGACCCAATTGCTTGCATTACAGCAGCATTGGTTTAATTCTGTCTGAAGCTATGGGACTATTTTTTTTTTTACGTGGTTTGCTCTTCACGTTGTCATCCCCTTTAATAATCCTTATTTTCCAAAACCCAAATGAGGTTGTAACGTCCCACATTGAAGGGCACACACACTATCTGGCGGCTCTGCGGCGGTGTTTTCTGTTGCAGAAGTGGGTGAAGATGTTGCCAGTTCTCTCGGCAACGCCTCTCCGCTATCCAGAACAATAGGCTGCTGAAACTGCCCATCAGACAGAGAGGGCGAGGGGGAGAGCATCGCCAGCACAGGGATTTCCATCAGGTGAAGCGCGGCGCAAAGTCCTAGCCGGAGCCTCTCAGGTATAGTCACAAACCTGGATATCGTCCCCACTTTGCACCGCTAACGCCGTCTGTTAAAAAAAAAATGACCTGGCATTCAGCATTCAGCATTCAGGGGGGAAATCTAAACTGAGAAAATAGACCAGCCGACTGCAGACTGCTGTGAATTTTTAAGATATACTATTGAAGATTTTCTTTTAGAAACACAAGGCTTTTCTAAAAGGTTATCATTGTCCTGTTTGGTCTTTGACGAATTGACATCTTGTTGAAGATTATTTTCAGCTAATTTTTACTTCTTGGATCAGGTGAAAGAAAAGATTTATACTCGGTAAGAATTTTTATGACTTAACATCAAGACTTGGTTCCTTGGCTGAATTTGTCTAAAAATCAATATCCTGGAGAATTTACTGTGTTGGTGTTTGTTATCATATATTTTCCTGCAGTTCTTACCTTGTTCCAGCATTTTGCTTGTTTTTTTTCACGGTCTCTTCTCACACACATGCAGTGTCTCATGTCCTTAAGATGTGTCTGCAACTGAATGGAACAAGAAACATTAAACAGGGGGAATTGTTTGTCAAACCTTGGTCACTATCTAGTGGGGGCTGTTGGGTTTATGGGTGGGGGGGGAGGAGTTTACTGCAATACATTAGAGTGTCAGTGAAAAGTGAAATGAAGATTTTGCTATTAACCACCCCTCTCCCAACCTCCTCCTCTCCCTCCTCCCCTCCTCCCTCTCCCCCTCCCCCACTCCTCCTCCCCCTCCCCTCCTCCCTCTCCCATCCTCCCTCTCCCCCTCCCCTCCCTCTCCCCCCTCCCCCCTCCCCCTCTCCCTCTCCCCTCCACCCCTCCCCATCGCCCCCTCCCTCCCCCCTCTCCCCTCCCCCCCTCCTCCCCTCCTCCCCCCTCTCCCCTCCCCCTCTCCCCTCCTCCCCTCTCCCCTCCTCCTCTCTCCCCTCCCTCCTCTCCCTCCTCTCTCTCTCCCCTCCCCCCCCTCCCTCCCTCTCTCCCTCCCCCCCCCTCCCCCTCCTCCCTCTCCCCTCCTTGCTCTCCCCTCCCCCCACTCCCCACCTCTCCCCACCTCTCCCCCTCCTCCCTAGCCCCTCCCCCCTCCTCCCTCTACCCTCCCCCCTCCTCCCTCTCCCCTCCACCCCCCTCCTCCCTCTCCTCCCCCCTCCTCCCTCTCCTCCCCCCCCCCTCTTTCCCCCGTTTACCCCCCTCTCCCCCCTCTTCCACCCCACTCCCTCTCCCCCCCTCAGGAAGGCAGATTACTATCTAAATGGTGTCAAGCTGGGAAAAGGGGGAGTACAACGGGATCTGGGGGTCCTTGTTCATCAGTCCATGAAAGTAAGCATGCAGGTACAACAGGCAGTGAAGAAAGCGAATGGCATGTTGGCCTTTATAACAAGAGGTCGAGTATAGAAGCAAATAGGTCCTTCTGCAGTTGTACAGAGCCCCAGTGAGACCACACCTGGAGTATTGTGTGCAGTTTTGGTTCCCTAATTTGAGGAAGGACATTCTTTCTATTGAGGGAGTCCAGCGTAGGTTTACAAGGTTAATTCCCGGGATGGCAGGACTGTCATATGCTGAGAGAATGAAGCAGCTGGGCTTGTACACTCTGGTGTTTAGAAGGATGAGAGGGGATCTCATTGAAACTTATAAGATTGTTAAGGGTTTGGACATGCTAGAGGCAGGAAACATGTTCCCGATGTTGGGGGAGTCCAGAACCAGGGGCCACAGTTTAAGAATAAGGGGTAAGCCATTTAGAACAGAGACGAGGAAACACTTTTTCTCACAGAGAGTGGTGAGTGTGTGGAATTCTCTGCCTCAGAGGGTGGTGGAGGCCGGTTCTCTGGATGCTTTTAAGAGAGAGCTAGATAGGGCTCTTAAAAATAGCGGAGTCAGGGGATATGGGGAGAAGGCAGGAACATGGTACTGATTGGGGATGATCAGCCATGATCACATTGAATGGCGGTGCTGGCTCGAAGGGCCGAATGGCCTAATCCTGCACCTATTTTCTATTGTCTATTGTCTATTGAATTAATGAAATTGCAGGACAAACCAGTATAATAATTAGCAAGATGTTTGCCTGAAGGGTGTCAGGGGTTTTGGGGAGATGGCAGGAGAATGGGGTCGAGAGGGAAAGATAGATCAGCCATGATTCAATGGGCCGAATGGCCTTATTCTGCTCCAATTACCTATTGACATATTACATGTGCGATGTACAACTGCAGTTGGATTTAACATTTCACTGTTTTGTATACTATGATTATTTATCCCCCTTTTGATTTGCACTTTACCTTTCCTGGTAGGTATTGCAAACATAACAAATGAGGAGTTGTTTTAATTTCTGGAAATCTGAAATGTCTAATTAGGAAAATATAGATCATTTAGAAGTTTGTGATCTGAATGTGGAGTGGTGTTGCATAGCTGAAGCTTGAATGTAAATCAAAACCATTAGCTCAATGTGTGGTGGCTGAATTGTGTTTGGACAGTTATAATTATATTTACAGTGAGCACGAAGAACTGAACAAAACTACAGACTAATTGATGGAAAATCGATGGTATAGATAAGAATGACGTGGTGCTGTAATAGCGAACACATTAATTCAATATATGGTTATCTTTTGAAGTTGTGACCTCAGAAAGGCAATCAATAATGTAGCTCCTTTATCTAGGATTCTGCATATTTCTGATCCCAGGTGGCCTATGTATATATATATATATATATATACACACACAAAATGCTGGATTAGCTTAGTGGGTCAGGTAGCATCACTGGAGAAAAGGAATAGGTGACATTTGGGGTCGAGACACTTATTCGGACTGAGAATCAGGGGAGAGGGAAACTAGATATGAAAAGGTTTCAAAGAGCAAATGAATGAAAGATATGAAAAGGATAAATCAAAGCCAGCAACGATGATCGGGGGAAAGGTAGAGCCCACAATAATCCATTGTTGGCTGTGGAAAAGGTGATAACGGATACAAACAGTGAAACTTAGTAGGATGGCAGTGATGCTAGTAGGATGATTTGGGCGGGGGAGGAATGGAAAGAGAGGGGATGCAAGGGTTAGTGGAAATTAGAGAAATTAATATTCATACCACTGGGTTGTAAGCTGCCCAAGCAAAATATGAGGTGCCGATCCTCCAATTTGCATTTGGCCTCATAGTGGACATGACAGTGGAGGAGACCCAGGACTGAAAGGTCAGTGTGGGAATGGGGAGGGGAGTTAATGTGTTTGGCAACCGGGAGATCATGTAGGGCAAGGCAGACTGAGCAAAGATGTCCACCTGAACACCCTATATATACGGTATACATATATATATACACATATACACACAATGTTGGAATTACTCAGTGGGTCAGGCAGCACCTCTGGAGAAAATGAATAGGTGACGGTATATATACATTTAATATAGTGTGACCTATTGAAACACTGTTCTCAAGCTAACTTTATCTGTGCTAAATGAAGAGTTTAGTGCCGGTAAACTCTTCAGACACTTGTCAACGCGAGGACATTATATGCATGGTAACGGTGCAATGCTCGCATGCAGTGATAATATCTGTAAAAGCACTTTCAATTCGTGTCTTTTCATATTTTTTTCCTGTACAAGTGACTGTCTATTCCTTCCGAAACTCCTTTATTGGACCAAAATAAATCTTAAATTTTATGCTGGTTTCATATCAGCAAGTAGCTGAATATTATGTGAATTTTAAGCAAAAATAGTACAGATTTTCATCATGTCTCTGGGACCAATCTGCTCTGCTGCTGACTGTAGATTTGCTTTTGAATTTCTTGTTAACAAACGCATAGTCTGAACGATAGGGGCATGGGAGAATTAATTTATTTTTAATTTAAAATTAAGTGATTGAGACATGGAACTAAATTTGTTACAGAACTATCGGGCAAATTTCATATCATGGATTGGTTTAGATTTAGGTTTAGGTTTATTATTGTCACGTGTACCGAGGGGCAGTGACAAGTTTTGATTTGCATGCTATCAGATCAGATAATACTATACATCAATACTATCAATCCAAACTCAAATAAAACTCAAAGGGGATTTGGCAGATTATAGTTCTCAGCATTCTAGTGCATCAGTTCCATCGACAAGTCCAATGTCCGCAATGGCGTAGAGGTGAATCGGACTGTACCCAGTTTATGGAAGCCTGATAAAAGAGGGGAAGAAGCTGTTCCTGAGTCTGGTGGTGTGTGCTTTCAAGCTTCTGTGCCTTTTGCCCGATGGGAGCAGGGAGAAGAAGGAATAACCGGATTAGGACAAGTGTTTAATTATGCTGGCTGCGTTTCGGAAGCAGTTTGAAGTGTAGATGGAGTCAATGATCGGAAGTCTGGTCTGCGTTGTGCACTAAGCTACATCCACAACTCTCTGCAATTTCTTGCGGTCTTGGGCAAAGCTGTTCCAACCTGACAGTATGCTTTCTATAGTGCATCTGTAGATGTTTGTAAGGGTCTTTGGAGAGATGCCTAAATTCCCTCCGTCTGTGACGGAAATAGAGACATTGGTGTGTCTTCTTGGCTGTTGCTTCAACGTGGTTGGTCCCCAACAGATCATTGGTAATATTGTAAATACGCTCCTAAAGCTTACCCCCCAAGACTAGTTCAGTAAAAACCACAGACTCAAGCACTGGACCAACTAATCTTTATTTTTAGAACAAACACAAATTCCCCTATACAATACCTAACCACTGCGGGTTCAATCCTTGTCTCTGCCTGGCCAAGTCCTTCAGCCTCGTGCAAGCTGACACGCTCCAAAAGGTCACGCAGTCCCAAGCGCCCTTCCAGAAGATCGACATCGATCTAAAATGGGGACTACCTTTTTTCGGTCCATGAATCTTGAGGGGCCGAACTACAGAGGGGTGGTTCCTTTTACAATCCAATCATACATATCAATCACATCAATACATTATTGACAGTTTCCCAGTCCAATTACAGAGAGTCTTAAACAGTGTTTCTTACAGAAGCTTTTGGAAGGAAGCTAGTTAACTGAATAATGCAACATTTACCCTGGAACACAAAACAATACTGCCAGGGTTTAACACTTTGGCCAATCAACTAACAGCAGGGCAACTGTTGTGCAACATTATTTACATTATTTAAAATCCCTTTGCAGTAATCCAATCAAACTTGTACATTTACAATACCTTGGAGGTCCTCTGCAAGATTCTCACACATACTAAGCATTGCAAAGATACACAAACCTTTCATATCTAAGGCATTGATCTGGGACCTAGACTTCCTGGCACCAGTCAGCGGCCTGTGTCCTCTTACACAGAAATGACCATCAGGCCCCGTGAATGCATGGATTCTCTGGTTTATTTTAGTTCTATTTCAGCCCCATTTTGGCCAAGATTTACATTCCCCCCTTTTATCATATGATAACCTATCATCAATGACAACTAAAGTATAATGGTGACTGTTCCATCTTAACAAATACATTAATAACGAGATGCTGATGTATTTTCCCGGAATCTCATTAAGCCTCTCGAGTGTTCGTAGGTGTAACTTCATGATTTCCGTCTGATGAGTCTTCACCTCCCAAGTTTTTGTGGGCGCGAATCCCATCCATCCATGTTGCTAATTCATCGGTGCTTGATCCGTAGTAGAGTATGAAGTTCCGAGAAGAACCTGGGATAAAGTAAGTTAGCAGTCCATACTTTCATTGATACTCCTACAGTGGTGGAGATGTACCCACATATTCTTCCTTTCTACTCTCTCTGTACACTGCTCCTACTCTATAATACCATATAACCATATAACAATTACAGCACGGAAACAGGCCCTCTCGGCCCTTCCAGTCCGTGCCGACCATTTGTTTTCCCCTAGTCCCATCTACCTGCACTCAGACCATACCCCTCCATTCCCTTCACGTCCATATACCTATCCACTTTACTCTTAAATGTTAAAATCGATCCTGCCTCCACCACTTCTGCTGGAAGCTGATTCCACACAGCCACCACCCTCTGAGTAAAGAAGTTTCCCCTCAAGTTACCCCGCAACCTCTGTCCCTTAATTCTCATGTCAATACAATTCTTCCAACACTAGGATCAAAGCTAGAATGTGGTCAGTCATCTCTTGCGGTCACATGGTGAAAAGTGTACTTTCAGTGAAGGTTCTCATATGAATTTCAGCTGGGTTCAGTCCAGATTTCCCTACAGGTGTGACTCTTATTTAAAATGCTTTAATCCAGTCAGATTCAGTCACAGCCTTTAATTTAACTAATTTAAGTTTCTGGGTCTATCTTACCCCTTTTACAAATCCAACAACTTGCGGTCGATATTCACAATTCAATTGCTGCGGAATTCCCAGCTGTTTGCATAATTTTATCAATTTGTTTCAATATGTTGTGGACCATTATTTAAATCAAGCCGAATAGGGATGCCGAATCTAGGGACAATTCTCTTTACTCCTTGATAATAGTAGCCGTTTTATTATCAAGGGTTGGATAAATTTTGATCCGCCGGTCAAATACATCGACTCTGACAACAAGTACCCACTCCCCTGGTACTTCCTCTAACTCAATGTAATTCTTTTTCCTAATCGTTGAACAGACAATAGAGGTTCGTCCTTATCATTAGTCTCCTCCTGCCACTGAGTAACTTTCTGGATGGTTCGTATCGACCTCTCCGAGGGGAACCTTCAGTCTACCTCATCATTTTACACCACCACCTTACGTTCCTACGACATTTCTTTCACTGTTAAATCCACACCGTAATTGACTGATATCTGCTCGGGTCTGTCCTTTCTTCGATGGTCACTAAACAATCTCGTCCCATCTCCGACTGCTTTCCTAGGGGTGAGACAAGGAAAGATACCAGGTCAACACTCACATTTCCAACCACTTTTGAACCAGGTCCCGTAAGCCAATTTCAAATGCCAGATTTTTAAACTCTTCCAATACATTACTATAGTCATGAATCATGTCCCACAATTTGAGGGAATCTAATTTAGAACTGGTCAAATTATTATGTATGGTAGTCAAATTGTAGGCGCAAAGTGGTTGTCCCCGAACCACAGAGTAGTGTTCATTCCTGGGTTTCTATATTTAGTTTGTTTAAGTTGGATCTTGCCTCAGTGGCCTCTAGAGGCTGTCTGTACTTCTCCAGTTTCCTGAGACTTCATTCTTCCTTTTTCACTGTGTCAAATATTATGTTCTTATGTCCCTTTGAGTACCTTCTTTTAACCCCAGCTACTTTGTCTCCGTTTTTAATTTCTTTATTGCTCCTTGATTTCTCTTCCACTCTGCTATATTTTGTCTTCTGGATGGGCACTCCTTACTCCAATTATCTAATTGTTTGCAATTTTCACAAGCTCCCAAGATTACAGTGTTCTTTGCTTTAAGGTGTTTCTCTGGGCAGTTATAGAATTGCTTACAGTTTCTCCTTATGTGATCTTCACTATAACATAGAAACATAGGAACATAGAAAATAGGTGCAGGAGGAGGCCATTCGGCCCTTCTAGCCAGCACCGCCATTCATTGTGATCATGGCTGATCGTCCCCAATCAATAACCCGTGCCTGCCTTCTCCCCATATCCCTTCATTCCACTAGCCCCCAGAGCTCTATCGAACTCTCTCTTAAATCCATCTAGTGATTTGGCCTCCACTGCCCTCTGTGGCAGGGAATTCCACAAATTCACAACTCTCTGGGTGAAAAGGTTTTTTCTACCTTTCGTCTTAAATGGCCTCCGCTTTATTCTAAGACTGTGGCCCCTGGTTCTGGACTCGCCCAACATTGGGAACATTTTTCCTGCATCTAGCTTGTCCAGTCCTTTTATAATTTTATATGTTTCTATAAGATCCCTCAACACCAACAGTACACCCAATTCTTTTATTTTGGTAAATTACTTGAGTGGGTCCAAGGGTATTGGTCATGCTACTATGTCCATAATCTCTGGACTGGTTGGTGAGTCAGGACTGGGAGAATGGGTTGGTTTGCATAAAAGGTGTGTGTCTTCTTGGTCCCTGACATTCTGGCCAGCTCTCTCTTTGTTTTCTTGGATTCCAGAAGTCTCTTGAATTTCAGGACCTCCTATAATTCCTGGGATCTTGGATGTTTCTATATCCTCTAGGATCCCGAATGTCCCCATGGTCCTGGATGTTCTTCCCTTGACCCCTTCTTCCCACTCGTTCCCTTGTCGGACAGGCTCGGCTCCAATGCCCCCACAAGTATAACAATGATTGGGTAACGTTATTGGACTTCTTTTACCACTTGGTCCCAGCAAAATTGGCTCTAAAATGGGAGCACGATTGTAATAATGATCCGGATATTCTGGGACACTAATGTCTCCCATTCCATTCTTTGCTAACATTTGAGGACTCCATGGTCCTGAGCCAGAGCTTGGTCCCTTCTTCTTAACCATATATTAATTTCCTCTTCCAGTTACAGGAAGACCTTCCTGTTTTCTAACATCCTTGCAATGGTATCTCACAACTCTGGCCATTTGACTGACGCGGTTCTCAGACTAGTCCATGTTATGGGTACTAATCGATTCAGCTACAGTAGTGGGGAGACAATTCAATAAGATGGCACAATATTGTGGAGAATTTATTCCGTTTTGATAATTTAAGTCACCTGATTGATCCACATATAATCTTGAGAATCATTCTAAGAATTCATCTGCTCCCTCTCCCTTTTTTCGGTTTTATCTCCAGGATTCTTGTTAAATCAATTGGCTTCTGTAGGGTGGTTGCAAGGGCCGTTAAAACAGCCTCTTCTCTTGCACTAACATCCGCTATTACGTTTGCCAATGCTTCATGTGTCAGGTGTCCCAGGGCTGTTAAAAATCCGGTGTGTTCTGCTGGAGTAATTATCTGTTGTATCATTGCCCATAGGTCTCGGGAGACTGCATGATATACACGCATTGTGATTCTTAAATAATCTACAAAGGAGGCAGATGAATTCATTCTATCAGGGATCTTGTTTAACACTGCTATTATTACATGGGGCTTCCATGGCATATGGACATCTATAGTACGGGGATTATTTACACCTACTGCACTGGTCGAATCAAAGGCAGGATTAAGTACTTCCCTGACTGGGAACTGTCTATGAGATATCTGTTTAGTTTTTATACTTTCTGTCACATCAAAATCTGTCTCGTTATCTTCAATTATTGTCTCAACCCAAAGATGAATCTTCCTCCTCTCTAGGGGGTTCACGGTACCTTCTGAATGATTCATTTCTCTTTCTCGCTACTCGGCTAATTCGCCGAGGTTGAGTCTTGCAAAAATATTCTGGTGGTTGTACTACGTCTTTCATACCCCCTTTTCTTTAAATACCGGGGCTAACCTCTTCATTCTACTCCTGGTACCGTGAGCTACTGGACTATCTACTAATGGTGCAGTGGATAGAGTCAAAGAATCTGGTGCCCTAGTTGCCGTTATTTGTAGAGCAGGTTCTAACGTGTAGTCTGCAGGGGGTGTTATAGGTTCTGCAGGCTCTGGATATTTATTATGGGCACAAGTTATACAAGGAGTCAGTGAAGCCTGGGGAACGCAAGAGGTACATGGCGGGAGCTGCAAATTTATTTTAATGTTAACATTTGTCCAATCTTTCCAAATATTTGTCTTCTCGCCCCTCAAAGTCAATACCAACCATCGGATCTCTAAACTGTGTGATCTCTAAATTTACAGGGACTAGTTTCCTTCTAGGAGATCTACCTCTTCCCTGTTCCCTCTGCTTTCTTACATCTCTACCCCTGTCGTCCCTATTCCCTGGAGGTCGGTTTACTTCACCTTCTTTCAGTTTTATTCCAAGTTTTGAAATTGTCTTCTCCCAACTTGCCATTCTCCTAACTTCTTTATTCTCCTTTTATTCATCATAATATTTCCTCCATAATCCTATTAACTCCTTTGCTACCTCACTATTACAATAGTGCCAAATGATTCGTTCTATATACTTTAATCCTTTTACTGTTGTAATGCCTCCCGGCGGCCATAATTTGTCCCCTAATTTCTTATTTAGTGCACCTGAAAAGTCTCTTAATTTCTCTGCTTTCTGCGGAAATGCATTGCATATTAATTGCAACGGGCTTCCAACATCCTCTGTCATTTCCAGCTCCAAACTATTTCCCATATTTCTAAACTCCTAAGTCACTCACACCTCTTCAACAGTTTGCACCTCCCTCTCAATTTGCAAGGCTATTAGGCTCACTCCTGAACAATGGCTAACGGCTCCAAAGCACCCTTGCAGTCTCTCATTTCTTGCACGCCATTGCACAATCACTCTATTCAATCTAGTATCCGAGTTCTTCTACTGTCCCCCACAAATTCACACGTTCAACTTTACAATTTCCACAATACCTCAGTCATCCAAAGATCAAGGTGCTTCAGGGAACAATCAAATACAGTCAAGCACAATCAGACACATTCCCGCAGCCTGTTTCCTTTACCCAGAGCAACCTCAATCTAAACACATGCAAATGAGCTCCAAACACGGCAGCAAACCCGTACACAGATAATAAATTACACTACTTATTATTATCATACAAAGCCACACTCCTATATAAACCACAATCATTCATCTAATATCGCATTCGTTAACTGTACAGTTCCAAAAGCAAATCACAGTATATTTTAATCCTCCTCGTGGTGCGTTCGGTCAACGGAACAATCCCTCCCCTGACACAGCGATCGGAGGGATACAAAACCCGGCCGAACAATCACGAGTCAGACTCCGATTATAACAACAGTCCAGATCAAACTATATTATTATACAGTCGATTTAAACTCTTATTACAACAGTATATCTCGCATTCAAAATTCAAATCAAAGGCAGCACATAGTAAATACAATGCAACGCTCCACAGCCTTAAATACACATTTAAAATGTAGCTTTACAAATCTTAACTATTAACAAATCTCACAAAGTATTTATACGCAAGTTAACTTGGACAAAGAGATATGTACACTTTGAATTAACCAGCACCTCAATATGAGGTTCTGAATATTAGTCAATTTCAATCGAAGAATTTTCAGTTTGTTAATTTTATCCGTTTAACTTTTTGATACACAAACTCGAATTCAAAATGTGTAGGGAAACGTCTTTAGGGATATGAAATTCTCAGATTGATTAACGTATTTTCGGCCAATCTATACTTTAATCACTGAGTTCCCGGTATCTTTCGAGACTCCTTCCTCCATTTTACAGGGATCCAGTTATCTCACACAGGCGTGGACTCGAACCTGCCGAGGTTCACCTTTGCCAAGGGCTCCCCTTCCTACCTGCTAAATATCGGGTGTCAGCGCGTAATCTCTCCACACTGGCAGTCAATGCCGATTTTTTGAGCGCCTTTCGAATCTGCGCCCTCAGCAACAACGCAGTACTCTGCCTCTTAATACTGTTTAAACCCAGTTTTGTTGTCCAATTCTGGGCAGGACCTCTAACCACTATAGTTTTACGAGCCTTTAACCCAAAGGTGACACAAAGCTGGGTGGCAGTGTGAACCGTGAGGAGGATGCTATGAGAATGCAGGGTGACTTGGACAGGTTGGGTGAGTGGGTGGATGCATGGCAGATGACGTTTAATGTGGAGAAATGTGAGGTTATCCACTTTGGTAGCAAAAACAGGAAGGCAGATTACTATCTAAATGGCGTCAAGTTGGGAAAAGGGGAAGTACAACGGGATCTGGGGGTCCTTATTCATCAGTCTATGAAAGTAAGCATGCAGGTACAGCAGGCAGTGAAAAAAGCAAATGGCATGTTGGCCTTTATAACAAGAGGAGTCGAGTATAGGAGCAAAGAGGTCCTTCTGCAGTTGTACAGAGCGCTAGTGAGACCACACCTGGAGTATTGTGTGCAGTTTTGGTCACCTAATTTGAGGAAGGACATTCTTGCTATTGAGGGAGTGCAGCGTAGGTTTACAAGGTTAATTCCTGGGATGGCGGGACTCATGCTGAGAGAATGAATCAGCTGGGCTTGTACACTCTGGAGTTTAGAAGGATGAGAGGGAATCTTATTGAAACATATGAGATTGTTAAGGGTTTGGACACGCTGGAAGCAGTAAACATGTTCCCGATGTTGGGGGAGTCCAGAACCAGGGGCCACAGTTTAAGAATAAGGGGTAAGCCATTTAGAACGGAGATGAGGAAACACTTTTTCTCACAGAGAGTTGTGAGTCTGTGGAATTCCCTGCCTCAGAGGGCGGTGGAGGCAGGTTCTCTGGATGCTTTCAAGAAAGAGCTGGATAGGACTCTTAAAGATAGCTGAGTCAGGGGATATGGGGAAAAGGCAGGAACGGGGTACTGATTGGGGATGATCAGCCATGATCACATTGAATGGAGGTGCTGGCTCGAATGGCCAAATGGTCTACTCCTGCACCTATTGTCAATTGTCTATTGTCAAAGGAGAGGGA
The DNA here is from genome assembly GCA_035221665.1 of Okamejei kenojei. Taxonomy (NCBI): domain Eukaryota; kingdom Metazoa; phylum Chordata; class Chondrichthyes; order Rajiformes; family Rajidae; genus Okamejei; species Okamejei kenojei. Next base: position 17,644,914 of record CM069133.1, read on the forward strand.
CTTGAACCCCACCCTAGGGGGCCTCTAACCCCAAAAGCATGAATGCCCCCAGAGCTTGCTAGACTCTGTTCTTCGTTCTCGTTGGGACCCTTTCCCACGTCTGTGAATGATCGATCTGCTCCGACTAGCAAAGTGGGGAAAACCGATGCCGAACTACAGAGGGGTGGTTCCTTTTACAATCCAATCATACATATCAATCACATCAATACATTATTGACAGTTTCCCAGTCCAATACAGGGAGTCAAAAAACAGTGTTTCTTACAGAAGTTTCTGGAAGGAAGCTAGTTAATTGAATAATGCAACATTTACCCTGGAACACAAAACAATTCTGCCAGGGCTTATCACTTTGGCCAATCAACTAACAGCAGGGTAACTGTCTTGCAACATTATTTACATTATTTACAATTCTAATCCAATCAAACTCATGCATTTACAATATACTGAAGTTCCTCTGCAAGATTCTCATACATACTAACAATTGCAAAGGTACCCAACCCGTTCTTGTCTGAGGCACTGATCTGGGACCTAGACTTCCTGGCACCTGTCAGCAGTCCGTGTCCTTTTATACAGAAATGACCATCAGGCCTTGTGAATGCATGGATTCTCTGCTTTGTTTTGGTTCTATTTCAGACCCATTTTGGCCAGGATTTACAATATTAACTCCAAAGAACTTGAAGTTCTCAATCACTTCCACTTCAGCACCATTAATGTTGATTTGGGCACGTACTCCACCACGCCTCCTGAAGTCGACAACCTTTGTTTTGGTGAAGTTGAGGGAGAAGTTGTGGCCCTGATACCACGTTTCCAAGTTCTCCATGTCCTTCTTACACTCAGTCTCACCATTGTTTTTGATGTGGCCCACCACAGTGGTGTCATCTGTAAACTTGTAGATGGAGTTGGAGACAAAGTTGGATGGCAAATGTGTAAGGGGTTACAATTAGCTTGGCTGATTCAAATTTCTTGATGTGTTCTGACAAGTCCTCTTTTGCTCCCACTGGAATTTATCCAATAACTTTCAAGTTGCATAATGAAATCCCTGAAATCCCAATGCAATTATTTCCAAGAGCTACCTGCTCTGAGCTCTAATAAACAAGGTTTCCCACTACACAAGCAAATCAAATGAGTGCAATTAATCATTAAAATTGCAGTATCTGGATTATTTTCATATATACAGCAATTTTACGGCTGTGAGCTCCACAACTGGCAGTGAATATAAAACATGTTGGCACGTGTGCCTTAAGTTTTCAATTGCACATTCCAGTTTGTGAGATGACCATGAAAGGTCAAAAACATAATTTCCTTAAGCTTTAGTTAGTTTTAACCATCACAACATTTTTTCTCGTACATGAGTGGAATAGATCGGGTAGATGCCCAGAGTCTCTTGCCCAGAGTTAGGGGGAATCGAGGACCAAAGAACATAGGTTCAAAGTGAAGGGGAAAAGATTTAATAGTAAGATTAAATGAGAACTTACCAGTTTGAAGTTTGATCTTTATTTTATGAGGAGTTACGATGAGGGATTACATGCCCTCCGCTCCCAACCCCTCCTCATAAAAGTCAGCTGGTAGTTCTAGTTTCTCGAATCTTACTATTCTCAGGTCAACTGTTGCTGTCTGTGACTTCACACCGCTGACGGGTTCTTCACGTAACTCCTCATAAAATAAAGATCAAACTTCAAACTGGTAAGTTCTCATTTAATCTTACTAAACATGAGTGACTACGTGAAGATTTTAAAGCTCTGTAACTTCATGCCATGGAACGAGTCCATGCGTCACACACTGCATAGTTGACCAAGGAAGAGTGGACAAAAAAGAGTGTTCAGTCATGACATAAATGAAACATATTTACAATTTAATGTATAAAAAGAAAACAACAATAGTCACCTCTCTACCTGAGAGGGACTATAAACCAGAACTTAAAATTGAGTTCGCAAACACACTTGGTCTGGCTAAGGGTTTGTTAAAGAACGTCTGAAATGTACGTTCTGAGGACCATCCTGCGGCCGATAGAATCTGGTCTAGCAGGACGTCCATGACCCTCGCTGCGGATGTTGCTGCAGCCCCGGTGGAATGAGATTTAAACAATTCACTGTCAACCCCAGCATCTTCCAGAACCTGTTTAAGCCACCTGGAAATGGTCTGAGATGAAACCTTCTTATGTGGTTTCTTGAGGCTAGTAAATAAAGCTAACTCAGACCCCCTAAGCCCCTTGGTGATATTGATGTATAGCTGGAGGTAAGTGACTACACATAATTTGGGATCCAAGGGGTACGCCATGAACTGTAACTTAAGACCCGAAGTACCTGGTCTACTCTGTTTAATAGGGTCATACACAAAAAAGGCGAAACCGCTGGCAGAAGTGAGCATCCTATCCAGACGTATCTTCTGCAATGACTGGACTCGTTGAGCTGACACTAGAGCCATGAGCATGGCCACCTTGTATGTGAGCCGGAGTAGAGACAGGGATGCTGCTGGAGACCATGAGCGAAGCAGAGTTAGGACCACCCCTACATCCCAAATTTCATATGTATCTGGGCCTAGGAGGGTTTGAATTGAAGACTCCCCTCATGAACCTCGATACTAAAGGATGAGACCCCACAGGCTGGTGTCCTGAACTCGGCAGCAAGTATGATGACAGCGCACTTCTGGCACAATTTAGGGCACTGTCGCTTAATTTGTCATCAAAATGCAGTTTTGAGAGGAGCTCCAAAACATCCGTAATGTGCGCTGCGTCATACGAGATATCGGACTGCGCACAGAACGCTTCCCATTTCCTTACGTAGGAGGCGTATTGTTGTTGGTACTGCTTCTCCAGGCCGCAGTTAGCACATCCACCGTGCGATCAGCTAGTCCCTGTCCGAGGGCAAGTCTTCTTAAAACCTGCAAACCGATAAATTCAGCCGATCATGCAGAGGATATACTGCCCCAGAAATGGGATGAGTTAACAGTGACCTGTTTTTGGGAACCGTCATGAATGGTTCTACCACCATGCCCAGGATGAGAGGGTACCATGGTTGAGTGGGCCAGTCAGGGACTACCAGAATGCTGGAGGCAGTCCTGCTGAATTTTTTGCAGACATCGACTGACAAGGCGGAATGGGGGAAATGCATAGAAAAACATTCCTCCCCAATGTAGCTAGAAGGCATCTACCGCTACTGCCCCTGAGTCTGGCTCCCATGTAACATATTTCGGTAACTGATGACTTAATCTCAAAGCAAACAAATCGATATCCGGTGTTTCGGATATAGAGACAATATCCTTAAACACTCTATGATTCAACATCCATTCTGTGTTGTCATTGAATTTTCGTGACCTGGTGCCCTCCACCATGTTGAACCTACCTGGAAGGTAGGCAGCTGAAACCCAAATATTCCTAATGATACACCAGTGCCAAATGAGGTTTGTCAATTTATCACAGGATACTGACTTGATACCTCCCATGTGATTTATGTATGCCACCGCTGTGGTGTTATCTATCTGTAATTGAACATGCAGATGGTGCATATGCCCGCAATAAGCCTTCAGATCATAGAGGGCTGCGAGCAACTCCAAATAGTTAATACCATGCACCTGCAGAAAAGATGGCTCATGCATATTCCATCTGCCACCGCAGCTAGAAACGGTGTCAGTGGCGCCCCATCCCAGAGCACTGGCATCAGTCCGTAAAAGAACAGAAGGGCTTTTGATCGAAATATTTCCAGAACAATGCAAAATATTAGCTTGTGAAATGCAGCTCAGCAACAGCTTCAGCCGGTAATTCTGCCGGACTCATCCGTGTCAACCGGCCTGTTGGACTTGTACTTGGCCTTCCCGACCCGCGGGGTAGCCATAGTGCTATCTAGGTGCACCGAGTTCGTAGTTGACGTCTGCCCGTCTTCCGAAGCAGTTCTCTCCGCGGCTCGTCGAGACTTCACCCTCGCCTTATCCATAGCTCATCCGTTCTTGAAGCTGTAGCAAGAACAGGAGAAAAAACAACCGCAGACTAAGTGGAACACTTACCCGGAGGCCTTTTAAACTTACCGCTGGTGGAGCGACCCGCCAACCAGCCAGTCGCAGCGCCATGCGTAGGCGTAATGACGCGCATGCGGGCTGACGGGTTCGTCACGTAGTCACTCACGTGACTCAGAAGTTAAATAGGCTTAAGTGATATTGTACTCACTACATGTATTTTACTCACAAGGAGTGAGAAAGTCGACGTTTCTTAAGTATTTTCAATTCTATTTTGTTTTTGTTTTTAGTCCTTTCCTTCATTTATCTTGATTGCTGCTCACGTTAATATCTAGCAAGGATTATCCTCTCTATTCTCCTCATAATGTTACAAACCTGTGGAAGTTCATCCCTCCGCTGCCTACATTCTAGTGAGGATAAACGCACCGTATCCAATCTCTCCTTATAATTGCAGGCACCATTTCAGGTAATATCAAGATGAGCCTCTTCTGCACACTCCCTATTGCTAACACGTCCTTCCTGTAGAATGGCAACCAGAACTATGCATGATACTCTCAGCGTGATCTCACTAGTGCTTTGTACAACTACAACATCACATCCAGAAGTTTATATTCAATGTCTGGGTCTATGAAGACAAGCATACCAAGTGCTCTTTTCATCACCCTGCCCACTTGTATCATCACTTTCAGGAAGTTATGAACAAGCATCCAAGGTTGGCCTGTCTATAGACACATGTAAGGTCACTGCCATTCACTCATCCACTCCAGATGTCCTACCAGAATTTGACCTCCCAAAGTGTATTACCTCATATGTTTTGGATTAAAGTCCATCTGCCACTGTTCTGTCCAACCTTCCAGGTGACCTGTGACCTGGAGAAGCCTTAAGGGCCTGTCCCACTTTCACGACCTAATTCACAACGTTTTTCACTTGTGGACATTTTTCATCATGCTAGAAAAACGCCCCGACCTACTTGATGCCACGAGTACCTACGGCTAACATCACGGCCTGCTACGACCTACCTACGACCTCCTACGACCTCCTACAATATTGTGGCGACCATGCTGCGAGTATGAGACAGGGGCAAGAGGTCGTGAATTAGGTCGTGAAAGTGGGACAGGCCCTTAAGACAATCCTCTTGGCCATCTACCACTCCACCAACTTTTATGTCATCTGCAAACTTACTAATCATAACTCATGCAAGTCATTTTACAAACAACAACCGATCCCCGTGATGCACCATCGATTTCCAGTCACAAAAACACCCATCGTCCTCGACCCTCTGCTCATCCACCAGGCTCAGATTGGATCCAGTTTGCCAACACGCCTTGAATCCCTTGTGCCTTAACCTTATGGACTAGTCTTTTTTATTTTTTTTTATTTTTTTATAAATATATTTTTATTAGAGGTAAGCAATAAATTGGCAAACACATATTATGGTAGAAATATTTTGTGTACATCAATCATACATTATTAATATTATCAATTGAATCATTCTGCCTCTTTTTTTTTATAGATTAAGAGTAATAAAAAAAGAGAAAAAAATCAACAAAAAAAAATCATAAGGAATGGAATAATTTAGCGTTAATACATCATTGGAGATAAGATCAAGGAATATGGAGTATAACTTTTCATCTGATCCTGAGTCCAAGTTTCAGTTAGGTTCCCCTGCCGAACCAATCTACCCTTTTAAGTAATCGATGAAAGAAGACCATATTCTAACAAAGAGTTCTTGTTTGTCCATTAAGGCAAATCTGATTCTTTCCAGGTGTAGGGTCTCCGACATTTCCATAATCCACATTTTAATTGTGGGGGGTTATAGGGCCTTTCCAAAATTTTAATATTAATTTCTTCCCGATTATTATACTGTAATCTAGGAAATTTATTTGGCTTGTTGTGTTAAACTTTGTTCTGATATTCCAAGTATTATTAGTTTTGAGTCCGGATCCAGTTTAGTATTAATAACTTCAGAAGTTATTCTAAAAATCTCAATCCAGAAATTTTTAATTTCTATACAATTTGCAAAAGTATGTGTTAAGTTAGCCTCTAGATGCTGACATTTATCGCAGGTAGGAGAGACGTGGAAAGATTCTATTCAGTTTAACTTTTGAGTAATGTAATCTGTGTAATACTTTAAATTGTATTAAAGCTTGTCTGGCATTTAACAAACATTGATGTATATATTGTAAACTTTTGTCCCAAATATCTTTCGTTATGGGTTGGTTTAATTCATTTTCCCATGTATGTCTATGTGATTCCATCGATGGTACCTCGCTATCTAAAAGGATATTATAAATATAAGTTGTTAGTTTTTCTGTATTAGGATGCTTATTCAAACATTCATCAGGGATTTCTGGTTCCCTATTCCTATAATCTTGTGTATTTGATTTAACATAATCTCTGAGTTGTAGATATCGAAAAAAAATATTTGAGTGTATTCCATAAATCTGTTGTAACTCCTGAAATTAAAAAAAAAGCCTTTCTTATTCCATCTTTTTAATTCCATAATGTTTCCATTTTGTGAAACCTTTATCCAGCATGGAAGGTTTGAATAAGGATTGTTTTTACAATAGGGAGACATATCCAATTGTAAGGCCTTTTTTAATTGTTTCCAGATTCATGTACCACTGTGTATTATAGGGTTTTCCCTACAGGTTTTTTTGTGCAATTTTGTCGGTGCAAACATAATCGAACCGATTTCAAAAGATAAACTGTCCTCCTTTTCCATCCTTAACCAGTCTGGTTGTTGATCCATTTCTTCCAGCCAAAAATTCATGTTTTTTAATATGGACTGCCCAAAAATAAAACGGAAAATTTGGTAGAGCTAAACCTCCATTAATCTTTGATTTACATAAATGTTTTTTACTTATTCTATGATTCTTATAATCCCAGATGAAACTTGTAACAGTAGAGTCTACTTTAAAAAAAAAAATTTTGGAATATATATCGAGATTGACTGAAATAAGTACAATAATTGCGGCAAAAAGATAATTTTTATAGCATTAATTCTACCGAACATTGAAATGGGAAGTATTTTCCAATATTGAATATTCTTGATTAGTTTATTCAGTAAAGGTGGGAAATTTGATTTAAATAAAGAAGTATACATCTTAGTTACATAAATACCTAAATATTTAAATCTTTCCTCAACTATTTTAAAAGGTGATTGTTGTAGTGTATGTAAATTGAGTTCCATTATTGGCATGATTTCGCTTTTATTCCAATTACTTCTATATCCTGAAAACTGTCCAAATTAGATATAATAAATTTGGAATACTAGTTTCTGGCTTTGTAATATATATTCATACATCATCTGCATATAAAGAGATTTTATTCATTGTATCTTTAGTATTGTACCCATGTATTTCTGCGAGTGGTTCAATTGCTATAGCAAATAATAATGGAGATAGCGGGCATCCTTGTCTACAACCTTTAGAAAGATTAAATTTAGTTGATAACACTTGGTTTGTTAGTATTCTAGCTGTTGGGTTAGAATATAAAAGTTTAACCCATGTACAGTACTTCTCTCCCAATTGAAATTTTTCCATCAACGAAAATAAATATGACCAATCTACCTGATCAAAGGCTTTTTCAGCATCTAGCAAAATAATTGTTAGATCTGCATTAGCAATTCTATTTGAGTATATAATATTAAATAATCGTCTCAGATTGAAAAATGAGTGACGTTTTGGGATAAAACCTGTTTGGTCGGGGTGTAATAATTTTTTAATCACTAAGCTCAATCTATGAGATAGGATTTTAGTTGATATTTTCTGATCAGTATTTAAGAGAGCTATTGCTCTATATGAGGCCGGGTCTTCCAGATCCTTATCAGTTTTGGGTATAAGTATTATTGTAGATTCGTTTAAAGTTTCCGGGAGTTTCTGTTGAGTATAAATGTGTTTATACAATGTTTGTAAGCGTGGAGAAATCCATACATTTTTTAAAATAAAATTCGGAGCTTAGGCCATCAGGGCCTGCGGCCTTTCCATTTTTTAAAGATCTAATTGACTCTTCGATATCTTTTATCATTATTTCAGCACCTAATAGTTCTTGCTCTTGCAAATCTAAACCTTTAAGGTTACATTTCTGTAAAAATGCTTCCATTCCTGTTGATTGTTCTGTCACTTTAGTTGAATAAAGATATTGATAGTATTGTGAAAATCTGTCATTAATATCTTTAGGGAGAGTTAATATTTCTCCCTTATCTGATCTAATCTTATGAATCGTTTTTTCCCCGTCCAATTTACGAAACTGACGTGCTAATAGTTTTTGTGGTTTATCACCGGATTCAAAATGTAATTGTTTTGTATGTTGATAGAGTTTTATTACTTGGTCAGAGTATATTTTATTAAACTTATATTTCAGTGCTGCAATTTGCAGGTGGGAGCCATGATCACATTGCTGGCTCGAAGGGCCAAATGGCCTACTCCTGCACCTATTGTCTATTGCGTTTCCGCTGACTGCTCGGCACGCAACAAAAGCTTTTCACTGTACATTGATCCACGTGACAATAAACTAAACAATCAGCGATTATTCCCACCTGCAAAAGAAAAGTGCAGTTAAACATAGAAACATAGACAATAGGTGCAACAGTAGGCCATTCGGCCCTTCGAGCCAGCACTACCATTCAATATGAGGCAGAGAGTTTCCACAGGCTCACTACTCTCTGTGAGAAAAAATGTTTCCTCGTCTCCGTTCTAAATGGCTTACTCCTTATTCTTAAACTGTGGCCCCTGGTTCTGGACTCCCCCAACATCGGGAACATGTGCCTGATTACAATCCAGCCATTTGCAGTGTACAAGTGTAGGATAAAGTATTCAGTATAGTCCTGAGAGTCCCTCTTCCTTCTCGCCCCCCCCCCCCCATGCTGGGTCCCTCTCTGTTCTCGGCAGCATGTCCTCAACCGACCGCCAGCAGGTATGCGCTCTCTGACGGCCCTCCACATTCACCCACGTTCCTCCTCACTCACTGACGGCTCTCCTCACTGACGGCCTCTACTATCTTAGATATTTAAAGAGATTTGGCATATCACCAAATACTCTGGCACACGGCTGCGGATGCGCTGTCGAAAATATCCTGACTGGCTGGATCTTGACCACTGGAATTCTTACGCACATGACTGGAAGAGATGCAGAGATGCCTTCCCCACCATTGAAAGCATCTACATGAGGCAATGCCACAAGAAGGCGGGCTCTGTCACCCCACCGTCCCAGCCATGCCCTCTTCTCACTGCTACCATCAAGCAGGAGCTACAGAAGCCTGATGTCCCACACCATCAGATTGAGGAACAACGATCGTGTCCTTGACCCGACCTGAACAATCCTAATCCTACCTCGCTCAGTAATACAACGGATCACCTTTTGTACTACCATTGGTTTGCTGCAGTAGTGAACATATTTACTGGGTGCATCGCTGCGTAATTCGGCAACCCAAACGCCCAGAAGTGAAGAGGATTGCAAAGGTGGTGAAAGCTGCTCAGTCCACCATGGGTACTGACCTCCCCGCCATCGAAGGGATCTACAGGGCACTGCCTCAAAAAGGCAGCCAGCATCATCAGAGACCCGCACCACCCTGGCAAATGTTCTCATTTCACTCCTGCCATCGGGAAGAAGATACAGGAGCCTGAGAACTGTAACGTCCAGGTTGAGGAACAGCTTCTTCTGAATAACCATCGGGCTATTAAACGCCACAACCTCTAACTAAGCTTCAAACTAAATAGACTTGGACGCATTGTTTTGTCTTTGCACGATTATTGCTTTTTTTTTAACATACTGAACTTTTTTTTTGTTCTTTATTATGGTGTTTACAGAGTAATATGTTTACTTATCTGTTGTGCCGCTGCAAGTAAGAATTCAGTTGTTCCATATTCGGGACATATGACAAGAAAACACTATTGACTCTTGACTCTTTTCTAATTGTATTTTGTACTGATATCTTGTTTTTTGCAGGTTTTTTTTCCTTTTTTCTATCTTGTAGACTTTACATGTAATTTATGTATCATTTATGTTTTTGTGTGTATCTGAGCCCGTGTGCCTGGGATGTGATGTGAGCAAGGTTTTCATCGTATCGGTACATCACCGTACTTGTGAACGTACAATAGGCTTGTGTTCTTTTTATTTTTCAGAAATACCAAGGTTGCACCCAATAACCAGCCAACTGAAACCAATTAAGTTAAATAGACACAAGAGAAAAAAAAAACAAGCTTGATAAGTGTGACTCAGTAACACACTTTATGGTGGTAAGCCATTATCTTTTGTACATGCTTTTACAACCATTATTGAAGCTGGGGGTTGAAATTATTTTACATCATCAATGAATGAAATACAATTTAATCAGACTGAAAGGCAAATATGAAAAAGGTCAGTGAAAATTGCAGTGTCTGGAATATGCACACGAACATTATAGCTCCAACCCTTCCTCATGCATTGTGTAATAATGATAACATGGTATTGGGATAACATTTACCAAGGTGAAATGATGCATGTGGTGAAGGATACAGTTCTGAAGGAGGTACAGAAATAATGAGAATTATATGTACATAATCTTTGAAGTGCCAGGGCAGTTTGAAAAAAATAATGTAAAGAGCGTGCGTAAGCTTCTTGAATCATGGTTTTGAGAACAAAAGGGAGAATGTTCTGACATACCTCCATAACAACCTCTCTCTCACTGTCAGCAAGGCAAAGGAGGTTATGATTCACCTCAGGAAGTAAAGCAGTACACACACCCAGGTACACATTGACGGGGCCAAAGTAGAAACATAGAAACATAGAAAATAGGTGCAGGAGCAGGCCATTCGGCCCTTCGAGCCTGCACCGCCATTCAATATGATCATGGCTGATCATCCAACTCAGTATCCCGTACCTGCCTTCTCTCCATACCCCCTGATCCCTCTAGCCACAAGGGCCACATCTAACTCCCTCTTAAATATAGCCAATGAACTGGCCTCAACTACCTGTGGCAGAGAATTCCAGAGACTCACCACTCTCTGTGTGAAAAATGTTTTTTCTCATCTCGGTCCTAAAAGATTTCCCCCTTATCCTTAAACTGTGACCCCTTGTTCTGGGAGAGATGGTTGAAAGCATTTTATCAGCATGCATCACAGCTTGCTTTGGGAACAGCTCCATCCAAGACCCCAAGAAATTGCGGCAAATTGTGGACGCAGCCCAGACCATCACACGAACCAACCTCCCTTCCATTGACTCCGTCTACACATCACGCTGCCTTGGCAAGGCCAACAGCATAATCTAGGATGAGTCACACTTCTTCTCCCGTCTCCCATCAGGCAAAAGGTTTGGACGTGTGTTATCAGGCAACTGAACCGTCCTCACACCGGCTAGAGAATGGAACTCCCATCTACCTCAGTGGAAACCTACGGATCTTTAATTGGACTTTATCTTGCAACAAATGTTGTCCCCTTTATCCTGCATCTACGCGCTGTGGGTGGCTTAATTGTAATCATGTATAGTCTTTCCACTGATGGATAGCATGCAACAACAAGGTTTTCACTGTCCCTCAGTACACGTGACAAAAATAAACTACACAAAATTACTGGTCCATCCACACCTGGAGTTTTGGATGTTATCCTACCTGCTGATTTTTAGAGGGACCTTGGCAATGGCACAAAATCGAAATTAGGAACATGTCCAGGAATGAAGGATTTAAATTATAGGGAGTGTATAGAGTGGCTGACTAACATTATTAAAGGAAAGGTATTGACATGATAGATGTAGTCAACATAACATGGAGTCTAAACAGTGTAGAAAGAGAAAATTCAAGTTCAAGTTCGTGTTTATTATCACGTAACCAATTAAGGTACAGTGAAATTTGAGTTGCCATACAGCCATACTAAAGGGCTATTTCCATGACGACCTTTTTTTACTCTAGGGTATTTTTCAGGATGTTGAAAAAAACGCCGCGACCTAGCTGAGGCCTCGAGTACGCGGGGACTTCTCTCGAGCATGAAGGAGAGTTACAAAGACCTCCTAGGACCTCGTGTCGAGCATGCTGCGAGTATGAGTCGAGGGCAAACTCTTCTAAGCTCGCGAATTAGGTCGCCGCAGTGGGACAGCCCCTTAAGTGAAAAGCAACAACGCGTACAGCCACATAAAATAAAATTTATCACAAACATCCACCACAGTGGAATCAACAAATTGTCCCCATTGGTGGAAAGGATCTGAACCAGAAGAAGCAGATTCAATTCAATTCAAATTTAATGTCATTGAACAGATACAAGTATGGGTACAACGAAATGCAGTTTAGTGTCAGTACGTAGTGATAGCAATGTTTAGATAAATACAGATAAATAAATACAGATGTGGGAATCTATCGGCGGGACTTCGAGTTCTGCAGTGCGATGGTGTTATTGTAGAAGCTACTCCTCATCCTGCTGGTGCGGGACCTGAGGCTCCTGTACCGCCTCCCCGATGGTAGGAGGGCAAACAGTCCATGGTTAGGGTGGGAGGGGGTCCTTGATGATCTTCCCAGCCCGTCTCAGACACCGTTTTCGGTGGAGGGCATCCAAGGCAGGGAGCGGGGCACCGATGATGTGCTGGGCGGTTTTCACCACCCGTTGTAGTGCCTTCCTGTCTGCTACGGTGCAACTGCTGTACCAGACCGTAAAGCAGGTGGTCAGGATGCTTTCGATGGTACAGCGGTAGAAGTTGGTCAGGATTCTGGGGGGGACAGGTGGGCTTTTTTGAGCCTCCTCAGGAAAGTAAAGGCGCTGCTGCGCCTTTTTGATCAGCTTGGAGGTGTTGAGGGACCAGGACAGATCCTCCGAGATGTGTACCCCGAGGAATTTGTAGTTGGAGACCCGCTCCACCTCAGTCCCGTTTATATGGATGGGGGTGTGTCTGCCCCCTCTGTTCTTCCTGAAGTCGACAATGATCTCCTTCGTCTTTTGGGAGTTGAGGACGAGGTTGTTATTGGCACACCAGGTTGTCAGGAGCTGGACCTCCTCCCTGTAGGCTGACTCGTCGTTATCGCTGATCAGTCCTACCACCGTGGTGTCGTCGGCAAATTTTATGATGGCGTTGGAGCTAAACTTAGGGATGCAGTCATGGGTGAAGAGAGAGTAGAGGAGAGGACTGAGCACACAGCCCTGTGGCACGCCCGTGTTCAGTGTTATAGTGGAGGAGGTGAGGTTGTTGATCCTAACAGACTGGGGTCTGTTAGTGAGGAAATCAGTGTCCAATTGCAGAGGGAAGTGGAGATGCCAAGACCGCTGAGTTTGGTGATCAAGCTAGCGGGTATGACAGTGTTAAAGGCGGAACTGAAGTCGATGAACACAGCAGCCTGATGGAGGTGTTATTGCTGTCCAGGTGGGTCAGGGCAGAGTGTAGGGCTGCAGATATGGCGTCTTCTGTTGACCTATTGGTCTGGTAGGCAAACTGATGGGGGTCCAGTGTGGGGGGGAGGCTGGCTTTGAGATGAGCCAAGATTAGCCGCTCGAAGCACTTGGCGATGACAGGGGTGAGTGCCACTGGCCGGAAATCGTTGAGATTTAGGGTGATTGCCAAAAGAACATGGCAGGGCACCGGTAGAGTTGCAGACTCGGTGGGCCAAAGGGCCTGTTTCTACGCTGTATCATTAAACTAAACTACACCAAAAATAACATGAGGACAAACATTTAACCGAGTGAAGGGTTCCCATTGCCGGATGGGCATTGGAGGCAAATGTCATTGTGCCGGCAGAGTGCCACAGCAGTAGAGTTGCTGCCTTCCTGCGCCAGAGACCAGGGTTGTCGTATTATCACCGTTCGGGTGCTGTACGTACAAAGTTTGTACGTTCTCCCCGTGACCTGCGCGGGTTTTCGCCGGACGCTCCGGTTTCCTCTCACACGCTAAAGACGTACAGGTTTATCGGTTAATCGGCTTTGGTGAATTATAAATAGTTCCGAGTGTGTGTAGGACAGTGTTAGTGTGAACTATTACCAGAGGATGGAAATTATTGGGGGAAACTAACATCTTTGTCTATTTAAAACCGCTTTCTTTCAACATAGAACATTGAACAATATAGCACAGGAACAGGCCCTTCAGCCCACAGTGTCTGTGCCGAACATGATGCCAGGTTAAACTAACCTGCTCTGCCTGCACATGATCCATATCCCTCCATTCTTTGCATATCCACGTGCCTATCCAAAAGCGTCATAAATGCCACTATTGTATCAGCCTCCACCACCCTTGGCAGCACGTTCCAGGCACCCATCACTTACTGTGTAAGAAACCTGTCTTGCACATCTCCCATAAACTATACCCCTCTCAGCCTAAAGCCATGACCTCTAGTCTTTGCATTGTCAACCCAAGATAAAGAGGGGATCTTATAGAAACTTACAAAATTCTTAAGGGGTTGGACAGGCTAGATGCAGGAAGATTGTTCCCGATGTTGGGGAAGTCCAGGACAAGGGGTCACAGCTTAAGGATAAGGGGGAAATCCTTTAAGACCGAGATGAGAAAGACTTTCTTCACACAGAGAGTGGTGAGTCTTTGGAACTCTCTGCCACAGAGGGTAGTTGAGGCCAGTTCATTGGCTATATTTAAGAGTGAGTTGGGTGGCCCTTGTGGCTAAGGGGATCAGAGGGTATGGAGATAAGGCAGGTACGGGATACTGAGTTGGATGATCAGCCATGATCATATTGAATGGCGGTGCAGGCTCGAAGGGCTGAATGGCCTACTCCTGCCACCTAATTTCTATGTTTCTATGTTTCTATGTCTTGAGTTTGACTTTGTCCCTAGTTACATATGAGCAGGTTTTGAGGATTCGGATCAATGAATGGAGAAAACACATTTGGGTTACAAACAACTATCTTTATTACAGCAAAATACAGGAAAAAAATAATCAATAAAGCAACAAATCTCACGCCCTTGTTAAATCTGGAGGGTGGGACATTGCAACCTTCACGTGGTCCGCCCCGTGTCGACGAATGCAATCAACCCCGTGTGCACAATCAAATACGATTAAAATAGAACAAGTTGTCCGACAACGTTAGGCTGTGCACGCCATCTGCAAGAAGGAGAAGGAGAGTTAAATCTGATATGATCAACAGCTAATAGTAATGAATCTCGTGGCCTTCTGCCCACCAGATACTCTTATTTGGAATGTATGGTCCAAAGAGGTGAACGGCGTCCTGGAGGACTCAAGGAGGACCCTCTCTAACTTCTACAGCATGCTGACCGGTTGCATCGTGGCTTGGTTTGGCAACTTGAGTGCTTAGGAGCGGAAAAGACCTCAAAAAATAGTAAACACTGCCCAGTCCATCATCGGCTCTGACCTCCCCACCATCGAGGGGATCTGTCGCAGTTGCTGCCTCAAAAAGGCTGGCAGCATCATCAAGGACCCACACCACCCTGGCCACACACTCATCTCCCCGCTACCTTCAGGCAGAAGGTACAGGAGCCTGAAGACTGCAACGTCCAGGTTCAGGAATAGCCACTTCCCCACAGCCATCAGGCTATTAAACTCAACTCAAACAAAACTCTGAACATTAATAGCCCATTATCTGTTATTTGCACTTTATCAGTTTATTTATTCATGTGCGTACATATTTATATAATGGTATATGGACACACTGATCTGTTCTGTATTCATGCCTATATTCTGTTGTGCTGAAGCAAAGCAAAAATGTCATTGTCCTATCTGAGACACATGACAATAAACTCTCTTGAATCTCTTGAATCTTGAAGGTGAAGTCTCTCTCTCTCTCTCTCTCTCTCTCTCTCTCTCTCTCTCTCCCTCCCTCTCCCTCCCTCTCCCTCCCTCTCCCTCCCTCTCCCCTCCCTCTCCCTCCCTCCCCCTCCCTCCCCCTCCCTCCCCCCTCCCTCCCCCTCCCTCCCCCTCCCTCCCCTCCCTCCCCCTCCCTCCCTCCCTCCCTCTCCCTCCTCTCCCTCCTCTCCCTCCCTCTCCCTCCCTCTCCCTCCCTCTCCCCCCTCTCTCTCTCTCTCTCTCTCTCTCTTCCCCCCCCACCCCCCCCGTAGGTGCAGTTCAGTCAGGTCTCCGACAGCATGCTCTACAATAATCAATAAGCCCTCGTTTCTACCCTAATCTACAGACAAAGGTTGGCGATGTTTTTAAAACGAACCGTTTTTCTTAGCACTGAAAACATGGGTTATTTATTTCATCAGGCACCGAGCTGGTTTCATATACCTCCAAGAAAGGAAAGTTTA
This sequence comes from Okamejei kenojei, assembly GCA_035221665.1. Lineage (NCBI taxonomy): Eukaryota > Metazoa > Chordata > Chondrichthyes > Rajiformes > Rajidae > Okamejei > Okamejei kenojei. The sequence goes on from CM069133.1 coordinate 17,661,021, forward strand.
TCTGATCTATTTGGTAGATGTCCTTGAAGTGTGCCCCATGATTTACTGGTTCTTCGAAATCAGCCCAAGCATTTTCCCAAGAATCCAATTGCTTTTGTAACCAAGCCTGCTAGCAGCCATCTCCACCGGAGCTGAAAAGCCTGCTTCACCCTTAAGGGCCTGTCCCACCAGCATGCGACTGCATGCGTCTAGCGCAACCAAACGTGGTCGCTTGAGGCGTACGGCCGCGCTGGGCCAGTCCCACTTCGATCGGCGGAGTTGTGCGGGGCTGGTCCCGACATCTCGCGATGCTCCAAAAATCCTCCACTGTTCGAAAATTCCGCACGCCAACGGCTTGTCAGCCCGCAGGCACATTGAGGGCGTACGCAGCGTCTTGACGTCGTACGCAGCGTCTTGATGGCGTACGCCCGGTGTGTGGCGTTGCGTGATGATGTCACCGCCCAACGCCTTGTGACGTCCAAATTCAGTCGGCCCGCCTCCTACCCAGCTGATTGGTGAGTGTGATTTCGGGACCAGCCCCGTACAACTCCATACGCCTCCGCAGTTCGAATTGGGACCGGCCCCGCGAGGCCGTGCGCCTCAAGCGACCTCGTTTGGTCGCGCTAGACGCATGCAATCGCATGCTGGTGGGACAGGCCCTTTATATTACAATGTCTCCCCTTCCAATGCCTCTCATAATATATTTATTTTATTTTAATGTTTTTCTTTCTTTTAGCATATAAAAATGTGGTCATTGCTGCTTTATTTTCTTCTGTTGACTGTCAGATGGGTAGCAGTTGAGTAGCAGATGGCTGATACTCCAGTCCTTGACGGTCAAGAATTATTGCAGAGGGGAATTTGTAGAATTGTCCGAGGTGATTTGTGAAATTGTTGTGTTAAAGTATTTTTTCCTAGGCTTCCGGTGGTGCCATGTTATCTTAACAGACGTCGCACATAGCTCCACTCCCTAAAATTCGTGATTTTTCACGTTAAAACCAGGTCTACAGATCGGGACCGATTTTTAAAAAAAATTACTGGAGCCTCTGGATGTCGTGCTGATGACATCATATGTGAGCATTGTGAATTTAACGGAGGCTTAAAGCACTTTAAATGAAAAATTATTCCCCTGGTAAGAACACTCAGAGAACCGTTACAAACCACTCCTGGGGAAGTCAGACGAAGCCTGAAGAATTTATTTTTGAAGTGTCTTCTGAAGAAAAGGTGCTTTTCGATATGGCTACAAGAACCAAAACAGATTTGGCCAAGGACAAAGAATTTGATGAATTAAAGCTTTCGGTAAGTGAACTGAAAGATGTAAAGGTGAATGGAAAAAAGATGGAACACATGATGGGAGTGATGATGGAAAAGATAGAAAAGCTGACACTAAATATGACTTCTTGTAATCAGAATGTTATTGAGTCTGTGAAGGATTCGATTGGCACTATTAATAAACGAATTGACGATGTGAGAGATGACCTATCGGAGAGAATTGATAAGGGTGAAGAAGACACCACGAAGAGGTTTGGCGCTGTGCTGG
>CM069133.1:19032536-19112536 GCA_035221665.1 Okamejei kenojei
GACTCTACCACCAGTGCAAACATCTTTTCCACATTCACTCTATCCATGCCTTTCATTATTCTGTAAGTATCAATGAGGTTCCTCCTCAACCTTCGAGCGAGTAAAGGCCCAGTGCTGTAAACAGGTATACCATTTTGGATACTGTTGGGGGAGATGGCTCATCAGGGGAAGGCAGCAGCAGCCAAGTTCATGGCACCGTGGGTGGCTCTGCGGCACATGTGGGGGGAAAAAAGAGGGGAAGGGCTATAGTAATAGGGGATTCAATTGTCAGGGGAATAGATTGGTGTTTCTGCGGCCGCAAACGAGACTCCAGGATGGTATGTTGTTTCCCTGGTGCAAGGGTCAGGGATGTCATTGAACGGCTGCAGAACATTCTGGAGGGGGAGGGTGAACAGCCAGTTGTCGTGGTGCATATTGGCACCAACGATATAGGTAAAAAAAGGGATGAGGTCCTACAAGGCGAATTTAGAGAGCTAGGAGATAAACTTAAAAGTAGGACCTCAAAGGTAATAATCTCTGGATTACCACCAGTACCACGGGCCAGTCAGAGTAGAAATAGGAGGATATTGCAGATGAATACGTGGCTTGAAAATGGTGCAAGGGGGAGGGATTCAAATTTTTAGGGCACTGGAATCAGTTCTGGGGGAGGTGGGACCAGTACAAACAGGACGGTCTGCGCCTGGGCTGGAATGGAACCAATGTCCTTGGGGGAGTGTTTGCTAGTGCTGTCAGGGAGGATTTAAACTAATGTGGCAGGGGGATGGGTACAAGAGCAGAGAGGCAGGTGGGTGTAAAATGAGGGTAGAAGCAATAGGTAGCAAGGTGAAAAGTAAAATTGTCCGATAGACAAAACCAGGGCAAAAATCATAAAGGGCCACTTTTCAACATAATTGTGTAAGGGGTAAGAGTGTTGTAAAGACAAGCCTGAAGGCTTTGTGTCTCAATGCAAGGAGTATTCAAAATAAGGTGGATGAGTTGAACGTGCAGATAGCTATTAATGATTATGATATAGTTGGGATCACGGAGACATGGCTCCATGGTAACGTAGGCTGGGAGCTGAACATCCAGGGATATTCAATATTCAGGAGGGATAGAGAGAAAGGAAAAGGAGGTGGGGTAGCGTTGCTAGTTAGAGAGGAGAATAACGCAATGGAAAGGAACGACATTAGCTTGGAGGATGTGGAATCGGCATGGGTAGAGCTGTGAAACACTAAGGGGCAGAAAACGCTAGTGGGAGTTGTGTACAGGCCACCTAACAGTCGCAGTGAAGTTGGGGATGGTATCAAACAGGAAATTAGAAATGCGTGCGACAAAGGCAAAAAATTATAATGGGTGACTTTAATCTACATATAGATTGGGTGAATCAAATTGGCAGGGGTGCTGAGGAAGAGGATTTTTTGGAATGTATGCGGGATAGTTATCTAAATCAACATGTAGAGGAACCAACGAGAGAGCAGGCTATTTTAGACTGGGTTTTGAATAAAGAGGAAGGGGTAGTTAGCAGTCTTATTGTACGTGCCCACTTGGGCAAGAGTGGCCATAATATGGTTGAGTTCTTCATTAGGATGGAGAGTGACATTGTTAATTCAGAAACAATGGTTCTGAACTTAAAGAAAGGTAACTGAGGGTATGAGACGTGGATTGGCCAAGATTGACTGGCAATTAATTCTAAAAGGGTTGATGGTGGATATACAATGGAAGACATTTAAAGACTGCATGGATGAACTACAAAATTTGTTCATCCCAGTTTGGCAAAAGAATAAATCAGGGAAGGTAGTGCATCCGTGGATAACAAGGGAAATCAGGGATAGTATCAAAGCAAAGGATGATGCGTACAAAGTAGCCAGAAAAAGCAGCATACCAGAGGACTGGGAGAAATTCAGAGACCAGCAGAGGAGGACAAAGGGCTTAATTAGGAAAGGAAAAATAGATTATGAAAGAAAACTGGCAGGGAACATAAAAACTGACTGCAAAAGTTTTTATAGATATGTGAAGAGAAAGAGATTAGGTAAAACAAATGTAGGTCCGTTGCAGTCAGAAACAGGTGAGTTTTCATGGGGAACACGGATATGGTGGACCAATTGAATAACTACTTTGGTTCCGTCGTCACTAAGGAAGACATAAATAATCTGCCTGAAATAGCAGGGGAGCGTGGGTCAAAGGAGGAATTGAGTGAAATCCAGGTTTGTCGGGAAGTGGCGTTGGGTAAATTGAATGGATTAAAGGCCGATAAATCCCCAGGGTGCATCCCAGAGTACTTAAGAAAGTAGCCCCGGAAATAGTGGATGCATTAGTGATCATCTTTCAAAACTCTTTAGATTCTGGAGTAGTTGCTGAGGATTGGCGGGTAGCAAACGTAACCCCTCTTTTTAAGAAGGGAGGGAGAGAGAAAACGGGGAATTACAGACCAGTTAGTCTAACATCGGTAGTGGAGAAACTGCTAGTCAGTTATTAAAGATGGGATAGCAGCACATTTGGAAAGTGGTGAAATCATTGGACAAAGTCAGCATGGATTTACGAAAGGTAAATCATGTCTGACGAATCTTGTGAAATTTTTCGAGGATGTAACTAGTAGCGTGGATAAAGGAGAACCAGTGGATGTGGTGTATCTGGACTTCCAGAAGGCTTTCGACAAGGTCCCACATAAGAGATTAGTATACAAACTTAAAGCATACGGCATTGGGGGTTCAGTATTGATGTGGATAGAGAACTGGCTGGCAAACAGGAAGCAAAGAGTAGGAGTAAACAGGTCCTTTTCACAATGGCAGGCAGTGACTAGTGGGGTACCGCAAGGCTCAGTGCTGGGACCCCAACTATTTACAATATATATTAATGATCTGGATGAGGGAATTGAAGGCAATATCTCCAAGTTTGTGGATGACACTAAGCTGGGGGGCAGTGTTAGCTGTGAGGAGGATGCTAGGAGACTGCAAGGTGACTTGGATAGACTGGGTGAGTGGGCAAATGTTTGGCAGATGCAGTATAATGTGGATTACTTTGGTGGCAAAAACAGGAAAGCAGACTATTATCTAAATGATGGCCGATTAGGAAAAGGGGAGATGCAGCGAGACCTGGGTGTCATGGTACACCAGTCATTGAAAGTAGGCATGCAGGTGCAGCAGGCAGTGAAGAAAGCGAATGGTATGTTAGCTTTCATAGCAAAAGGATTTGAGTATAGGAGCAGGGAGGTTCTACTTCAGTTGTACAGGGTCTAGGTGAGACCACACCTGGAGTATTGCGTACAGTTTTGGTCTCAAAATCTGAGGAAGGACATTATTGCCATAGAGGGAGTACAGAGAAGGTTCACCAGACTGATTCCTGGGATGTCAGGACTGTCTTATGAAGAAAGACTGGATAGACTCGGTTTATACTCTCTAGAATTTAGGAGATTGAGAGGGGATCTTATAGAAACTTACAAAATCCTTAAGGGGTTGGACAGGCTAGATGCAGGAAGATTGTTCCTGATGTTGGGGAAGTCCAGGACAAGAGGTCACAGCTTAAGGATAAGGGGAAAATTCTTTAAGACCGAGATGAGAAAGACTTTTTTCACACAGAGAGTCGTGAGTCTCTGGAACTCTCTGCCACAGAGGGTAGTTGAGGCCAGTTCATTGGCTATATTTAAGAGGGAGTTAGGTGTGGCCCTTGTGGCTAAGGGGATCAGAGGGTATGGAGAGAAGGCAGGTACGGGATACTGAGTTGGATGATCAGCCATGATCATATTGAATGGCGGTGCAGGCTCGAAGGGCCGAATGGCCTACTCCTGCACCTAATTTCTATGTTTCTATGTTTCTAAATGCTCATCATATGCTAACCCACTCATTCTTGGAATAATTCTTGTAAACCTCCTCTGGAACCTCTCCAGAGCAAGCACATCCTTCCTCAGAAATGGGGCCCAGATTTGCTTACAGTATTCCAAATGCAGCCTGTCCAGCGATTTACAGAGTCTCAGCGTTACATCTCTGACTTTGTATTCCAGTCCCCTTGATATAAATGCTTGCATTGAATTTGCCTTCCTTTCTACCAATTCGAATTGCAAATTAACTTTTTGGGAGTTGCACCTCCGATTTCTGGATTCTCTCTCCATTTAGAAAATAATATACCACTTTATTCTTATTACCACATTCTCCCCGTGACCTGTGTGGGTTTTCTACAGGAGCTCCGGATTCCTCCCACACTCAAAAGTCGTACAGGTTTATAGGCTAATTGGCTTAGTGTAAATGTAAATTATCCTTAGTGTGTGTAGGATAGTGTTAATGTCCGGTGATCAATAGCCGATGCGGACTCGGTGGGACGAAGTGCCTGCTTCTGCACTGTATCTCTAAACTAAACTAAACTAAACAAGCTGTGAGTTATGAGCCACAATATCCTCGGCTTTACCTGGACTGACTGCCCACCCCTATCAAGGCAGCAGGAACTTCCAGTACCACACATTATCAAATTCCAAGACTCTCAATCAGCAGGAGCAGCACTGCTACACTGATGAGATGGGTCTCCTAATCTGAGGAAAGACATTCTTGCCATAGAGGGAGTGCAGAGACGGTTCACCAGACTGATTCCTGGGATGGCACGATTTCCATATGAGGAAAGACTGGATAGACTCGGCTTGTACTCGCTGGAATTTAGAAGATTGAGGGGTGATCTCATAGAGACTTACAAAATTCTTAAGGGGTTGGACAGGCTAGATGCAGGAAGATTGTTCCCGATGTTGGGGAAGTCCAGGACAAGGGGTCACAGTTTAAGGATAAGGGGGAAGGCTTTTAGGACCGAGATGAGAAAATCGTTTTTCACACAGAGAGTGGTGGGTCTGTGGAATTCTCTGCCACAGAAGGTAGTTGAGGCCAGTTTGTTGGCCATATTTAAGAGGGAGTTGGATGTGGCCCTTGTGGCTGAAGGGATCAGGGGGTATGGAGAGAAGGCAGGTACAGGATACTGAGTTGGATGATCAGCCATGATCATATTGAATGGCGGTGCAGGCTCGAAGGGCCGAATGGCCTGCTCCTGCACCTAATTTCTATGTTTCTATGAGATGAAGGGGTGCAGATGAACCTTGTCTGAACTGTTCAGCCTGGGATTATGGCAATGAAAGCCCTCAGCAACCAGGAGGGTTAAAAATATTTCCTAATCAAATTGTCAATTACAGAAATGAATGGAGCAGGCAAGAAGGTAGAAACCAGGAGACACAAGGAACTGCAGAGGCTGGAATCTTCAGCAAAACACAAAGTGCCGGGGCGGCACGGTGGCGCTGCGGTAGAGTTGTTGCTTTACAGTGCCAGAGACCCAGGTTCGATTCTGACCACGGGGGCCATCTGCACGGAATTTGTACATTCTCCCCGTTACCGCATAAGTTTTCTCTGGGTGCTCCGGTTTCCTCCCACACTCCAAAGACGTACAGGTTTGGAGGTTAATTGGCTTCTGTAAATTATAAAGTTTTCCAAGTGTGTCGGATAGTGCTGGTGAACAAAGTGATCGCTGGTTGACATGGACTCGGTGGGCCGAAGGGCCTGTTACCATGTTGTATCTCTGAAGTCTAAAGTCTGCTGGGGGATGTCAACAGATCAGGCAGCATCTGTGGAGGGGAAGGACAGGCAGCATTGTCAACTGAGTTTTGGAGTGCCTCTCTACAAAATCAAAGATATCTATGAGACAATCTTTTAACTTAGTTACTCACTTTAGATTTCATTGCATCATTAAATATACATCAACTTTTCAAATATTTTAAGTTGCAGAGTCAAAATCCAAAGAATAATTTATTCCCTTTCTCTTTTACACTTGAAAATTCCTTTTAATAATTTACATGAAGAATTTTAGTTTAATGTAGTGGTAGGAGCAGAAAAGAACACCGAGGATAAAGGCAAACATAAGGACAATAAATTGTCTGGAAAAACATTAAACAATTTTTTTGCAAAACTATCAATGAAAATAGCATGAACTCCCAATTGTCCAGCACTCTAATGGTCAAACCATCTCCCTGCACTTGATCCATATATCTCTATTCTCTGCACTTCCATGTGCCTATCGAAAAGCCCCTTAAATGCCACGATCGTATCTACCTCCACCACCTCTTCTGTCAATGCGTTCCAGGCCCCCAACTACTCTGTGTAGGAAACCTGCCCCCCACCTCTGCATTAAACTTTTCCCCTCTCACCTTATAACCATGCCCTCTTACATTGGACATTAACACCCTGGGAAAATGTTTCTAACTGTCTACCCTATCTCTTCCACTTATCATTTTATATTTTATCAAGTCTCCCCTCAACCTCCGACAGTGACAACAATCCAAGTCTATCCAACTTTGCCCTGTAGCCAAAACCCTCGAATCTTTCTTCTTCTACACCCCCTCCAAAGTCCCCACATCTTTCCTGTAATGGGGTGACCCGATCTGCATGTAATACTCCAAATTGCACTCAAGTAAACTCTTTAATGACTTCTGGATTTTTATTCCCTTTTTACTCCAACTACCAGCTCCATCCCTCTCACCTTCCCACAACTCGGCAGGTTTGAGGGCTATAGGAGGAGGAGGAGGTGGTGGGTGGTTTGAAGAAAAGCAAACATTCAATTGCAACACATCCACTTTCAGCTCCTGAATAGAGATGGCTGGGTAGGAAAGGGGAACAGACATAGGTTACAATCAAGGATATTATGAAAAATGGACGCAAAGTAGAAGATATTTACAGCAAATGCCTCTTTGGAAAAAGAGACAAACGAGGTTATGATCATAGAAAGTTAAGGGCCTGACCCACGGCGATTTTTTCGGCGACTGTAATCAGTGTCGTTAATAGATTTTGAACATTTCAAAATCCAGCGGCGACAAAGTAAATGTTGCCACACTTGAAAAAAACAGCGCGCGTCATACGTCATCATACCGCGTCATACGCCGCGTCACGCCGCGTATTTTCCGGTGACCTGATACGCCAGTCAAAGATGCCGGCAGTCGCCGAAAAAATTGGCAAGTGGGACAGACCCTTTAGTGTATCAGTATTTTATGTGATGTGGAAAATCCTTTGCTTACTATTTAATTGAAATATTATTTAGGTACGTACATCCAAAGAGCAAAGGTGCAAAGTAAGTGTTTCTTAAGGTAGCATAAATTCTTAAGGCAGCACCAACAGATTGGATATATTCATTTATGCAAAATCATCAGGAAAATTGGATTATAAGCTGCAGAAATGTGGGATAATAACTCTATACCGTTTCAAATTAATTCTTCACAGTGATGTTATTGGAATTGCAAGCTAAGATATTTAATCCTTGACATGAGATAATAGTTTAAATGGTAATTTAACTCTACCCATTTGGGTGAAAGAACCAGTTAAAACACGATACTTTAATTTTTCTCTTTGTTCTCATTGACTCTCCATATTAACCACTGATTTTAATGTAAAATAAGGCATAAATAAATCTTTACTGAAATGAGTTACAATTCTCATGGAATACAGATCCATTCCTGCATGCTATATATATAGACCACCAATAGACCACCAGGGGGCGCCGCACGATAGCAGCCTCGCCAACAGTCTGTCTGTCCTTTCGTCTTTTTTTTGTTATTTTTAGTGGGTTTTAAAAGTTTGTGTTGATGCTCTCTGGTGTGTTTTATGTGGGGTTGGTGGAGGGGGTCAGGGGAAACTTTTTTTCAATATCTTACCTTGCCGGCGATGCGATTATTTTCCAGATCGTATCTCCAGTTGCTCTGCGGCGTAACATCATGGAGCTGGAAGCCTTGCTCGGGACTGAATTTGACCCCACCACTGGGACGTGGACTTACCATCGGAGCCAATCCCTTGCCTGGGATCGACGCTCCAACCGCGGCCTGCGGATTTTAACATCGAGAGCTCGCAGTCTCGAGTAGAGACCGATGTCGGGAAACTCAAAATCTGCAAAAGGTTCGTCCAGCCCCGTCCCGGGATCGATTGCCCGGCGCGGGGAGCTGACATCTCCCCCCACTGATCGCCCCAACGCGGAGGGCCCAACCGCCGGCTACGGAAGCCAAGATCGTCCCGTCAACGGAAGGCTCGAGCACCCGCCTGCGGGAGAACAAAGAATGGAAGAGATTGAACTTTTTTTCACCTTCCATCACAGTGAGGAATGTGGAGAAGTCACTATGGTGGATGTTCATATTAAAATGTATTTATTGTGTTTTGTCACTTTTTAATGGTATGACTGTATGGCAAATCAAATTCCTCGTCCTTGGCTAATAAAGTATGATTATGATGAGTGTGTGTGTGTGTGTGTGTGTGTGTGTGTGTGTGTGTGTGTGTGTGTGTGTGTGTGTGTGTGTGTGTGTGTGTGTGTGTTTGTGTGTGTGTGTGTGTGTGTGTGTGTGTGTGTGTGTGTGTGTGTGTGTGTGTGTGTGTGTGTGTGTGTGTGTATACTAGACCAAGTGGGACCCTTTGGGACCCAGCTTCACACGGGAGGGCTAGTCCCCCAATGCAATATTCCACCACTCCACCAATTCCAATATTGCTGGCCAGTGGGGGAGGGGGGGGGCTTTCTGGAGCGCTAGTATGTGTGTTGTGGGTCAGAGGGACTAGTTTCCAGAGGGCTAGCATGGACATTGTGGGCCGAATGGATTCTTGGGCTGGCAGCTAACTCACTCTTGCCAGGAAGCTCAGTCACTCTGGCCAGGCAGCATTTTAGAACCCATAGAGACACAATTTTTGCAAGCATTTTAGAACCAATAGACACCTTCTGCAAGCATTTTAGAACCAATAGACACCTTCTGCAAGCATTTTAGAACCAATAGAGACACTCTTTCAGCAAGCATTTTAGAACCAATAGACACACTTTTTCAGCAAGCATTTTAGACCAAATAGAGACACTTTCAGCAAGCATTTCTAGACCCAATTGACACTTTCTGCAAGCATTTTAGACCCAATAGACACTTTCTGCAAGCATTTTAGACCAAATAGACACTTTCTGCAAACCTTTTAGAACCAATAGACACTTTTTGCAACCGTTTTCATAGAAACATAGAAACATAGAAATTAGGCCATTGCGAGCACCGCCATTCAATATGATCATGGCTGATCATCCAACTCAGTATCCCGTACCTGCCTTCTCTCCATACCCCCTGATCCCCTTAGCCACAAGGGCCACATCTAACTCCCTCTTAAATATAGCCAATGAACTGGCCTCAACTACCCTCGTGGCAGAGAGTTCCAGAGACTCACCACTCTGTGTGAAAAAAGTCTTTCTCATCTCGGTTTAAAGGATTTCCCCCTTTTCCTTAAGCTGTGACCCCTTGTCCTGGACTTCCCCAACATCGGGAACAATCTTCCTGCATCTAGCCTGTCCAACCCCTTAAGAATTTTGTAAGTTTCTATAAGATCCCCTCTCAATCCTATATTCTAGAGAGTATAAACCAAGTCTATCCAGTCTTTCTTCATAAGACAGTCCTGACATCCCAGGAATCAGTCTGGTGAACCTTCTCTGCACTCCCTCTATGGCAATAATGTCCTTCCTCAGATTTGGAGACCAGAACTGTACGCAATACTCCAGGTGTGGTCTCACCAAGACCCTGTACAACTGAAGTAGAACCTCCCTGCTCCTATACTCAAATCCTTTTGCTATGAAAGCTAACATACCATTCGCTTTTTTCACTGCCTGCTGCACCTGCATGCCTACTTTCAATGACTGGTGTACCATGACACCCAGATCTCGCTGCATCTCCCTTTTTCCTAATCGGCAACCATTTAGATAATAGTCTGCTTTCCTGTTTTTCCCACCGAAGTGGATAACCTCACATTTATCCACATTATACTGCACTGCCAAACATTTGCCCACTCACACAGTCTATCCAAGTCACCTTGCAGTCTCCTAGCATCCTCCTCACAGCTAACACTGCCCCCCAGCTTAGTGTCATCCGCAAACTTGGAGATATTGCCTTCAATTCCCTCATCCAGATCATTAATATATATTGTAAATAGCTGGGGTCCCAGCACTGAGCCTTGCGGTACCCCACTAGTCACTGCCTGCCATTGTGAAAAGGACCCGTTTACTCCTACTCTTTGCTTCCTGTTTGCCAGCCAGTTCGCTATCCACATCAATACTGAACCCCCAATGCCGTATGCTTTAAGTTTGTATACTAATCTCTTATGTGGGACCTTGTCGAAAGTCTTCTGGAAATCCAGATACACCACATCCACTGGTTCTCCCCTATCCACGCTACTAGTTACATCCTCGAAAAATTCCACAAGATTCGTCAGACATGATTTACCTTTCGTAAATCCATGCTGACTTTGTCCAATGATTTCACCACTTTCCAAATGTGCTGCTATCCCAATCTTTAATAACTGACTCTAGCAGTTTCCCCACTACCGATGTTAGACTAACTGGTCTGTAATTCCCCGTTTTCTCTCTCCCTCCCTCCCTTCTTAAAAAGAGGGGTTACGTTTGCTACTCACCAATCCTCAGGAACTACTCCAGAATCTAAAGAGTTTTGAAAGATTATCACTAATGCATCCACTATCCAAGTCATTTTTAGAACCAGCCGACACTTTTGCAAACATTTAGAAGCAATAGACACTTTTAGCAACCATTTAGAACCAATAGACACTTTTTGCAACCATTCAAAACGAATAGACACTTTTTGCAACCATTTAGAACCAATAGACACTTTTTGCAAGCATTTTAGAATCAATAGACACTTTCTGCAAGCATTTTAGAACCAAGAGACGCTTTCTGCAAGCATTTTAGAACCAAGAGACACTATTTGCAAGCATTTTAGTACAAATAGAGACACTCTTTCAACAAGCATTTTAGAACCAATAGAGACACTCTTTCAGCAAGCATTTTAGAACCAATAGACACTCTTTCAGCAACCATTGTAGACCCAATAGACACTTTCTGCAACCATTTAGAACCAATAGACACTTTTTGCAACCATTTAGAACCAATAGACACTTTTTGCAACCATTTAGAACCAGTGGTCCTCCACCATAGTCTCCTTGCCAAAAAAACCCCACATTTCCAGCCTCAACAACTACCGGCCATTCGCACTCACACCAGCGGTGATGAAGTGCTTTGAAAAACTGGTCCGGGGTCACATCACATCACTCCTGCCCCGAAGCTTTGACCCCCACCAGTTTGCGTACAGAGCGAACAGATCCACAGAGGACGCTGTAGCCACAGCCCTCCATGCTGCCCTCTCCCACCTGGAGCAGCGGGGGAGCTACGTGCGGATGCTCCTTGTGGACTACAGCTCCGCATTTTAACACCATCCTTCCCCACAAACTGGTGAACAAACTGGGGCACCTGGGACTTCCACACTCCACCTGCATGTGGATAAATAGCTTCCTGTCGGGTCGCAGCCAGAGAGTCAGAAGTGGGCCATCACACATCCACGGCCCTCAGCCTCAGTACCGGCTCTCCACAGGGCTGTGTGCTGAGCCCCCTGCTCTACACCATCTACACACATGACTGCACCCCCACCCACCACAGCAACACCATTGTCAAATTCGCGGATGACACCACGGTGGTGGGGCTCATCTCTGGGGGGGATGAGTACGCTTACAGGGATGAGGTGGAGCAGCTGACAGTGTGGTGTGGAGAGAATAACCTGCTCCTCAACATCTCAAAGACAAAGGAGCTCATAATAGACTACAGGAAGAAGAAAACGGACATTACACTACTGATCATCAGAGGGGACTGTGTGGAGAGGGTGGCGGATTTCCGCTTCCTGGGAATCCACATTGAGGAGGACCTGACATGGAGCGTGAACACCTCTGCGCTGCTGAAAATGGTCCAGCAGAGACTGCACTTCCTGAGGGTGCTCAGGAAGAACAACATCACCAAGAGACTCCTGCTGTCCTTTTATCGGTGCTCCATAGAGAGCATCCTAACATACTGTGTATGCGTGTGGTACACCAGCTGCACATCGGCCCGGAGGAAAGCACTCCAGAGGGCTATTGACAACGCCCAGAAGATTGTCGGCTGCCCTCTCCTCACTTTGGACGACCTGCACAGTTCCCACTGTCTCAAGAAATCCCAGAACATTATAAAGGACATTTCCCACCCCGGCCACTCCCTGTTTGAACTGTTGCCGTCAGGCAGACGGTACAGATCAATGAGGACAAGGACAAACAGACTAAAAAACAGTTTTTGTCCCACAGCAATAACTACACTTAATGTAGCCACCAAATGAGCGCAGGTGCGCTACATACCAAATGGATTGTGGAATCGACAGAAGAATGTATGGTTGTGCGTTTATGCTTATTTTATGGTGGTGTGTGTATGCTTACGTATCATTAGGTTTTAGAAATGTGTGTATGGTGCACTGACTGGTTGGCATTTTAAATTTGTTGTACATGTTCACATGTTATAATGACAATAAAGATTATCTATCTAGACACTTTTTGCAACCATTTAGAACCAATAGACACTTTTTGAAACAATTTAGAACCAATAGACACTTTTTTGCAACCATTTGGAACCAATAGACACATTTTGCAAGCATTTTAGAACCAAGAGACACTTTCTGCAAGCATTTTAGATCCAAGAGACTCTTTTTGCAAGCATTTTAGATCCAATAAGGACACTTTTTGCAAGCATTTTTGATCCAATAGAGACACTTTTTGCAACCATTTTAGAACCAATAGACACTTTTTGCAACCATTTTAGAACCAATAGACACTTTTTGCAACCATTTTAGAACCAATAGACACTTTTTGCAAGCATTTTAGAACCAATAGAGACACTTTTTGCAAGCAATTTAGAAGCAAATAGGGACACTTTTTGCAAACAATTTAGAACCAATAGATTCACTTTTTGCAAGCAATTTAGAACCAATAGAGACACTTTTTGCAAGCAATTTAGAACCAATAGACACTTTTTGCAAGCATTTTAGTACCAATAGACACTTTCTGCAAGCATTTTAGGACCAATAGAGACACATTTTACAAGCATTTTAGAACCAAAAGAGACACTTTTTGCAAGCATTTTAGAACCAATAGAGACACTTTCTGCAACCATTTTACAACCAATAGACACTATTTGGAACCATTTTAGAACCAATAGAGACACTTTTTGAAACAATTTAGAACCAATAGACACTTTTTTGCAAGCATTTTAGATCCAAGAGACTCTTTTTGCAAGCATTTTAGATCCAATAAGGACACTTTTTGCAAGCATTTTTGATCCAATAGAGACACTTTTTGCAACCATTTTAGAACCAATAGACACTTTTTGCAACCATTTTAGAACCAATAGACACTTTTTGCAACCATTTTAGAACCAATAGACACTTTTTGCAAGCATTTTAGAACCAATAGAGACACTTTTTGCCAGCATTTTAGAACCAATAGAGACACTTTTTGCAAGCAATTTAGAAGCAAATAGGGACACTTTTTGCAAACAATTTAGAACCAATAGAGACACTTTTTGCAAACATTTTAGTACCAATAGACACTTTCTGCAAGCATTTTAGGACCAATAGAGACACATTTTACAAGCATTTTAGAACCAAAAGAGACACTTTTTGCAAGCATTTTAGAACCAATAGAGACACTTTCTGCAACCATTTTACAACCAATAGACACTATTTGGAACCATTTTAGAACCAATAGAGACACTTTTTGCAAGCATTTTAGAACCAATCGACACTTTTTGCAAGCATTTTAGAACCAATAGAGACACGTTTTGCAAGCATTTTAGAACTAATAGACCCTTTTTGCAACCATTTTAGAACCAAAAAATACACTTTTTGCAACCATTTTAGAACCAATAGACATTTTTTGCAACCTTTTTAGAACCACATTAAGGGCACTCACAGTTGAGTAGACATGTGTTCAGAGCTCAGACAGACTGAGTGAGGCACACCACTGGCTTCCTCCATCTTGCAGAGACTGAGTGAGGCACACCACTTCCTGGTTTTATAGTCCCTCCCCTTCTCTCCAGCAGGGGCAGCAGAGAGAATGGGGAATATTTAAAAAACAGTAATATCTCTCTGATTTTTCATCGATGGGAAAAGTCCTCTGGTCCTGGAAGGCGGAGGAGGGCTCTGAGCAAGGTGGCCAATAATGACGGCCATAGGTGGCGGCGTTCTCTCGGAAATCACAGCACAGCGAGCCTAAAGCCTCAGACTCGTAGTAATATAGATATATACTCAAAAGCAGAAGCCTGCAGATACTGGAAATCTGAAATAAAGTAGAATAGGCTCTGAACACAGCCTGCAGGGTGGCAGCAGTGGAATAAGAAACTAAATATTTCATAATGATGACCTTTCACGAGGATGATGCCAGGACACGAGGGCCTGAGCTATAGGGAGAGGTTAAGCAAGCTAGGACATTATTCCGTGGAGATGCTGTCTGACCCACTGAATTACTCCAGCACTTTGTGTCCTTTTGTGTATTAGCCAGGATCTGCAGTTCTTTATTTCTGCTATATGATATACAATGATACGCTGTTATTTGGAAATTCCTTCCTTCCAAATAACAGCGTATATAACCTATAACCTAGCGGAAATCAGCAATGGCAGACACCATTCCCTCCTCTGTAGTCTGTTCTAACAAAGGTTTACTGTATTGTGCTCAGTTTTGGGCACTGTGCTCATAGGAAGGATGTCGGTAAGCTGGAAAGAGTGCAGAGAAGATTTACTAGGATGTTGCCAGGACTAGAGGCCCCGAGTTATATGGGCAGGCAAGGACTTTATTCTTTGGAGTGCAGGAGGATGAGGGGAGATGCATAAGATCATGAGGGGAATAGATAAGGTAAATGCACAAAACATTTTACCCGGAGTAGGGGAATCAAGGACCATAGGACATAGGTTTAAGGTGTGAGGAGAAAGATTTAAAAGGAACCTGAGGGGCAACTTTTTTACTCAAAAGCGGTGAGAATATGGAACAAGCTGCCAGAGGATGAGTTGAGGCAACTATTATCACAACATTTAAAGGATATTTTGACAGGTACATGGAAAGGATATGTTTAGAGTGATTGTGGGCCAAATATACGTAGGTGGGACTAGTGTAGATAGGGTATCTTGTTTGGCATGGGCAAGTTGGGCCGAAGGGCCTGTTTCCATGCTGTATGGCTCTATGACTCCTATAAATCTGGTTCTGATGAATGGTCACTGATACTGTTGAATATTTGCAGCAATGCCCACCCTCAACCAAATTGCCAGTTAAAACTGTTGTCCGGCACTACCTATCCCAAGTGGCAAGAATATTTGTCAGGGCGGCGCAATGGCGCAGCGGTAGAGTTGCTGCCTTACAGCGCTTGCAGCGCCAGAGACCTGGGTTCGATCCCGACTACGGGTGCTGTCTGCACGGAGTTTGTATGTTCTCCCTGTGACCTGCGTAGGGTTTCTTCAAGATCTTCGGTTTCCTCCCACACTCCAAAGACGTACAGGTTTGTCAGTTAATTGGCTTGGTATAAATGTAAAAACTTGTCTCTACTGTATGTAGGATAGCGTTAATGTGCGGGGATTGCTGGTTTCCTCATCGCAGTCCTAAATGGCCTACCCCTTATTTCTAAACTGTGATCTGGTTGACCTAATTGGCTGATCTAATTCCTTCTGCTACCCACTGAGGCTTGTTGAAAATTAACAGATTCTGAAGAATTCCCCAATTTCTTCACACCTTCATTATTTAGATAAGCACAAGCAATCTCTGGATAGCAAACTACAAAAATTGCAGCAAATAGATTCAGTTCCCACCTGTTTATGCTGGGAGAGGCATCAGGAATATGATAGAATTGTGAATCCACTGTAAGTTTAGACATTTCTTTACTTTGGGTAAGAACTAAGACTGTAAATGCAAAAAAGACTGTGAAAATGCCAGATAAATGTAGTTTAGTTTAGAGATACAGTGTGGAAACAAGCCCTTCAGCCCCCCAAGTACGCGCCGACCAGCGATCACCTGTACACTCGTCTGAAGATGGGTCGCGACCGGAAATGTCACCCATTCCTTCTCTCCAGAGATGCTGCCTGTCCCGCTGCGTTACTCCAGCATTTTGTGTCTACCTTCGATTTAAACCAGCGTCTGCAGTTCTTTCCTACGCACCAGGGACAATTTACAGAAGCCAATTAACGTACAAACCTGCATGTCTTTGGAGTGTGGGAGGAAAAGCGGAGCACCCAGAGAAAACCCACACGGACAGAGGGATAGCGTAGAATTTCTTTACAGACAGCACCCCCCAGTCAGGATCGATCCCAGGTCTCTGGTGCTGTAAGGCAGTAACTCTCCCACTGCGCCTACTGTTCCGCCCTGAGAAATCAGTGAGAATATATGAGATTTTAATCCTTGCCTTTTAGTTTCCACCTCTTTCTAAGGCACTGGTGAAACTATCACTTTATCACAACCTACTGCTTTGAAGAAAAGGTAATGGATAACTGAGGTCTGTAAAGACCAAATTCGAGAACCAGATAAAAAAAATTGAGCAGATAAATGAGAGGCTGAGGTGATTTCCACTCTTCATCAGTGCAACTGGTAGAACATTTGAATTCTGGAGCCACATGAAGAAATGCCAATTGTAATTAAATGAAGATTTTCAGTTACATAAGACATCCAAAACTGCATGGATATGTCCCCGCTGTGAGCAACAAATGATGCCAGGTTACGCTAAACATTAGTATTCTTCTGACGGGTGCAATCAGATCCTTTGTGGTAGAATCCTTTAACCATTAAAGTGAATTTGAGCACATGTAATCTGGTAATGAGATTTGGCAGTGGAAATGGTGCTAGGCATACATACGGCTGAAATTATTTGCAGTCTACTATCAATATTGGATTGATGTGGCATCTGTGTTGCTGCTGACCCAGACAAGTGACAGAGATGGAGCCAACAAGAACACATCGATTATTAAAGGCAGTAATGCTTAGTAAAATAAAGCTTCAAAAGTCTGCATTCGGTTTGACACATACACACTACACTGCTTCTCTTTTAAAAAGCAGCAAAATAAATCAGTGATTTACCTAGAAGCAGTTAGGTAATTAGTGAATTATTTACCTCAATATACAGTTCCAAATTCTATCGTTTGGTCTCTGTTAACTGAATTCTCTGCACTAGCCATGGACCTCCCCGAGCCATGTCTCTTCACAGAGTCAACCACGGTCAGGATGATGTGATTGGTGCTCAGACGTGGCAGATCTATCCAACTCCTGCTCTCCACACCTGAAACACCTGGCTGTGAAGTGCCGCCCCTTCTACCTACCAAGGGAATTCACCTCCATCATCCTGACCGCGGTCTACATCCCACCCCAGGCTGTTGTCCATCTGGCACCGGGGGAGCTGCACGCCGTGTTCAACAAGCACCAGACAGCTTACCCCGAGGCTTTTACCGCCATAGCCGGGGACTTCAACAAAGCCAACCTGAAGAAATCGCTCCCAGTCTTCCACGAACACGTCCCCTGCAGCTCCAGAAGATCAAACACCTTCGACCACTGCTACACGACCACCAAAGACGCCTATCGCTCAATCCCTCGACCTCACTCCTGTAAATCCGACCATACTGTGGTGCTGCTGCTTCCTACCTACAGGCAGCAATTGAAGAGCGCACCCCCAAAGGTGAGGACTGTACAGAGTGGGGGGCAGAAGAACAACTCCAGGACTGTTTGGAGTCTGTAGACTGGGCAATGTTCAGGGGCTCGGCAACGGACCTGAATGAATACGCCACAGTCGTTACAGACTTCATAAAGAATTGTGTGGAGGACTGTGTCCCAACAAAAACCTTCCAAGTGTTATCTAACCAGAAGCCTTGGATGAACCATGAGAGCCACACTCTTCTGAAGTCCAGATCCCGGACATTCAGGTCTGGAGATGCAGAGGTCTACAAGAAGTCCAGGTATGATCTTGGTAAGGCCATCAAAAAGGCCAAAAGGGACCTGCTCCAAACTGGAGGATGAGACGGATGTTTGGCAACTGTGGCGGGGCTTGAATGCCATCACCTCCTACAAGGCGAAATCAGGAGGCAGCTCAATTGTCAGTGAAGCATCACTCCCTGACGAGATCAATGCGTTTTATGCACGCTTTGATAGGGAGAACACTGATGTGCCTTCCCGAGCCCCCATTCGCCGTGATGGTATTTCAGTCACAGAGGCCGACGCCAGACGATCCTTCAGGGGGTGAACCCTCGGAAAACGCCTGGACCTGATGGTATACCCGGCCGTGTTCTAAAAACCTATGCGGACCAACTGGCTGGGGCTTATACGGATATTTTCAACCTCTCAAATCTGAGGTCTGAGGTTCCTGCTTTAAAAGGGCATCAATAATAACGGTGCCCAAGAAGAGCAAGGTGACGCACCTCAATGACTGTCGACCAGTGGCACTAACGTCTGTGGTGATGAAGTGCTTTGAGAGGTTGATTATGGCGCTTATCAACTCCTACCTCGACAAGAACCTCGACCCACTGCAGTTCGCTTACCGCGACAACCGATCAACGGTGGATACCATCTCACTGGCTCTCCACTCTGCTCTGGACCACTTGGACACCAAAAACTCATATGTCAGGCTGTTATTCATTGACCACAGCTTGGCGTTTAACACCATCATCCCCTCCAAGCTAGTTACCAAGCTCTCAGATCTGGGTCTCTGCGCATCCCTCTGCAATTGGATCCTTGACTTCCTCATCCACAGACCACAGTCTGTCTGAATTGGTGGAAATGTGTCATCCTCGATAACAATCAGCACGGGAGCACCTCAAGGCTGCATACTCAGCCCCCTGCTGTACTCACTCTATACTCATGACTGTGTAGCCGGACATAGTGCGAACTCCATCATCAAGTTCGCCGACGACACCACAGTTGTGGGACGAATCACTGATGGTGATGAGTCAAAATATAGAAGTGAGATCAACCAATTGACCAAATGGTGCCAGCACAATAACCTGGCTTTCAACGCCAGGAAAACCAAGGAACTGATTGTGGACTTTGGAATGGGTAGGATAGGGACCCACAATCCCGTTTATATCAAAGGGAAGATGGTGGAAAGGGTCAAGAACTTCAAATTCCTGGATGTGCATATTTCCGAAGATCTTTCCTGGTCCCAGCACACTGATGCGATTATAAAGAAAGCACATCAGCGCCTCTACTTCCTGAGAAGATTACGAAGAGTCGGTATGTCAAAGAGGACTCTCTCGAAATTCTACAGGTGCACAGTAGAGAGCATGTTGACCGGTTGCATCGTGGCTTGGTTCGGCAACTTGAGCATCCAGGACCGGAAAAGAATGCAGAAAGTTGTGACAACTGCCCAGTCCATCATTGGCTCTGACCTCCCCACCACCTAAGGTCGCTGCCTCAAAAAAGCTGGCAACTTCATCAAGGACCCACACCATCCTGGCCACGCACTCATCTCTCCGCTGCCATCAGGTAGAAGGTACAGGAGCCTGAAATCTGGTACATCCAGGTTCAGGAACAGCTTCTTCTCCACAGCCATCAGGCTATTAAACTCACCATCAAACAAACTCTGAACTATAAAAGCCTATTGAACTTTATCTGTTTATTTATGTGTATATATATTGTCTATGCTATATAGGCACACTGAACTGTTCTGTATTTATGCTTATAATACTCTGTTGTGCTGCACAAGCAAGAATTTCATTGTCCTATCTGGGACACGTGACAATAAACTCTCTTGACTTGACTTGATTCACTCTAGACTTCCGTTCCAGTTCAATGGTTCAATTCAATTCAATGATTCAACGATACTTTGTTGTCACATGTGCAGAGGTACAGTGAAATGCTTTATTATGCACACAACCCAGTAAAATCACACAGACGACCTCACCCTGGGCAGTACACAAGTGTCGCCACGTTTCTGGTGCCAACAAAGACATAAAAGATTGATCGAACAGTTTTGCGCATTGTGAGGTAGTTACTGGGGCCAATGTGGACCAGCAGATTCTGCCACAGATGGGTGGGAACGGTAGATGTGGTGAGTGGCGGGTGTGTAGTTTGGGAGTTAGTGCGCTGCACTTGTCGTTTTGGGTCGAGACCCTTCGTCAGACTGCTGGTGGGGGGAGAAGAATGCTGGTAAAGGGGAGAGGCAGGACAAAACTTGGCGAGGTAATAGGTCGATATAGGTGAGGGGCTGGGGGTGGATACGCAGATAGTTGGAACAAAGTTGGAAAAATAGAAGGAAGATGTGAGATAGGTTTGAAGAATTGCAATTGTAAAGCCAGAGGGAAGAAATTGACATGAGGGGAAAGCAGCACTTGATATTCTACTGGTTATCCAATGGTTACCAACATTGAACTCTCCAGTTTTAGGAAACCTCTCACACACTGCCCATTTCTCCCTCAAACCTCCCCCCACCCCCCTCCCACCCCCCTCCCACCCCCCTCCCACCCCCCCCCCCCCCCCTCTCCTTCCCCTGTTCCCCTCCTGGATTCCCACCTAATTCTCACCTCCATTGACTCCCCCACCCCCCCCCCCCCCCACCCAGGGTGACGTATTACTTATCATGATTTGTCCTACCTCCCACCTTTTCCAGCTTTCTTCTCCCCCCTACAATCAGTCTGAATAAGGGACCAGACCCAAAACGTCACCTATCCATGTTTTCCAGGGATGCTGCCTGAGTTAGGCCATTACATTGTGTCCTTTCAGGTATTAATAAGCTTCTGCATCCTCGAAAAATTAATTCTGTACATAGAAACATGGAAAATAGGTGCAGGAGTAGGCCATTCGGCCCTTCGAGCCTGCACCGCCATTCAATATGATCATGGCTGATCATTCAACTCAGTATCCTGTACCTACCTTCTCTCCATACCCCCTGATCCCTTTAGCCAAAAGGGCCACATCTAACTCCCTCTTAAATATAGCCAATGAACTGGCCTCAACTATCTTCTGTGGCAGAGAATTCCACAGATTCACCACTCTCTGTGTGAAAAATGATTTTCTCATCTCGGTCCTAAAAGACTTCCCCCTTAACCTTAAACTGTAACCCCTTGTTCTGGACTTCCCCAACATCGGGAACAATCTTCCTGCATCTAGCCTGTCCAATCCCTTAAGAATTTTGTAAGTTTCCATGAGATCCCCTTTATTTTCTAAATTCTAGCGAGTATCAGCCGAGTCTATCCAGTCTTTCTTCATATGAAAGTCCTACCATCCCAGGAATCAGTCTGGTGAACCTTCTCTGTACTCCCTCTATGGCAAGAATGTCTTTCCTCAGATTAGGAGACCAAAACTGTACGCAATACTCCAGGTGTGGCCTCACCAAGATCCTGTACAACTGCAGTAGAAACTCCCTGCTCTTATATTCAAACTATATTATACAAATGATAATCTGCCACAACAGAGTTCACAGAAGTGTGCCTATTTTGGGAGTCTATTGCCGGGCATATGAATAACGTGACCAGCTGTGTGCAATTAGGGTCTCAATGCGGAGGATGCTAGCCTTGGTTATCATTGCTTTCCTCATCAGTAGATTATAGTTTAGTTTAGAGATACAGCACGGAATCAGGCTCTTCGGCCCACCGAGTCCGCACCGACCAACGGTCCCCACACACTACACTATCCTATTACATTTATACCATGCCAATTAACCTACAAACCTGTACGTCTTTGGAGTGTGGGAGTAAACCGGAGATCCCGGAGAAAACCCACGCAGGTCACGGGGAGAATGTACAAACTCCGTATAGACAAGCACCTGTAGCCAGGATCAAAGCCGGGTCTCTGACGCTGTAAGCGCTGTAAGGCGGCAACTCTACCGCTGCTTCACGGAGTTTAGAAGGATGAGAGGGGATCTCATTGAAACATATAAGATTGTTAAGGGTTTGGACGCGCTAGAGGCAGGAAACATGTTCCCGATGTTGGGAGAGTCCAGAACCATGGGCCACAGTTTAAGAATAAGGAGTAATCCATTTAGAACGGAGACGAGGAAACACTTTTTCTCACAGAGAGCGGTGAGTCTGTGGAATTCTCTGCCTCAGAGGGCGGTGGAGGCAGGTTCTCCGGATGCTTTCAAGGGAGAGCTGAATAGGGCTCTTAAAAATAGCTGAGTCAGGGGATATGGGGAGAAGGCAGGAACGGGGTACTGATTGGGGATGATCAGCCATGATCACATTGAATTGGCGGTGCTGGCTCGAAGGGCCGAATGGCCTACTCCTGCACCTATTGTCTATTGTTTATTGTCTATTGCATTCCCCTTTAGTTTAGTTTGGAAATACAGCGAGGAAACAGGTCCTTCGGCCCACTGGGTCCACACCAACCAGCAATCCCCGCACAGCAACACAATCCTACACACACTGGGGACAGTTTTTACCGTTACCAAGCCAATTAATCTACAAACCTGTACGTCCTTAGAGTGTAAGAGGAAGCCAGAGATCCTGTAGAAAACCCACAGGACAGGATAGATGCATTGGCCATGATCATATTGAATGTTGGTGCTGGCTCGAAGATCCAAATGGCCTCCTCCTGAATGAGGCTGCAAACTGGAGAAGACCCAGGACATTTAATGAAACTAAACATATAATTACAGTGATATAACTCTGCGGGGTTGCTCCAGAAGGATCACAATATATGCCATGTCCCAGGTGCACTTGAATATGTTGCTATAGAAACCTACTCATGGGACAAAGCTTCTGTCTGCTCCTTGTACCTTAGTCATGTAGCAGGAGATGGTGTCTGGGATAGCAACTGCCCATGTCAGCAACTCTAGGAACTGAATAGGACAAAATCAGCAAGGAAACATTAGTGAGAAGAATGTAACAGTTCAGCAATAGAAACATGTGGGTCTCATTTAAGTAAAACTAGACTAAGTGGAACCCGTTGGGTCATTCAGGCCTGGCGGGCTGGCAGCTCAGTCACTCAGGCCTGGCGCGCTGGCAACTCAGTCACTCAGGCCTGGTGGGCTGGCAGCTCAGTCACTCACGCCTGGCGGGCTTGCAGCTCAGTCACTCAGGCCTGGTGGGCTGGCAGCTCACAAAGTGCCAGAAATTCTGCCCAAAACGGGTGAGAGACTCTGGGAGAGAGTACGGGGAGAGAGTGGAGAATTAATTTTAGACATTTTTCATCTTTTTATACAGATCACAGCAATGAAGGAGGAAAATCTATCCTGGAGTGGATCTCACAGGGAGCCAATGAAGGGAGGGAGAAAAATACTGGGGTGAGCTTTTCTCAGTCCCTACCTGGTCGGATATGCAGCTTCCCTCTGAGCCATATCTTTGCCCCTTCCTCGCGGCCTACCAACGGGACTGGAGCGGTGTTTCCTGCCGGGACCGGCCAGGACTTCAGCTTCGGCGGCGGCACAGCGCTGAAGCACCGTCACGGAGCGGGCGATGCCTTACCCGGGTCGCCGTGCGGTGGGCTTCGGAGAGCTGAAAACGCCAACTCCAACATCACAGAGCTGCGGTCTGTGGAGCGCCCAGCTGAGGGGCGGCGCTGAACTTTAAACACCGCGGAGCCTGGGAGCTCCGACCAGCGCGGCCCGTGGACATCGGGACCCACGGTCTCTGGGGAGGAAGCGACCATTACAGACACTCCAAGCCGCTGACAGGGATCTGCCAATGCCGGAGTTCCATCATCCAGCAAGAGGGCCTGAAGCATCGGGCTGCCGTAGCGGCGACCGCGGAGGCCTCAATAGGCCCGACCATGGGTGTACAAGGGATAGGACTGGACTTTGCTGCTTTCCCTCACAGTGGGGACCATTGTAGGGGAATGTTTTTATGTTTATTATTAAATTCTTTAATGTTGTGTCTTATTGTTATTGGTGTGCTGCAAATGGCAAGTCACATTTCACCACACCAATTGGTGTATGTGATAATAAATGTCCTTTGTATCCTTGTATCCTTGTATCCTTTTTCTGGACTTTTCCTGGCCTGGCACAGGCCTTTTGGGCCAAAATGCTCCTCCTGGGCTAATACGGGCATTTTGGGCAAAAGGGACTGGTGATTGATCAGCCAATCAGCTGATCTCAAGATTTTTTAAACATTCATAACTTTATCAGCGATCAAAAAAATACTTGGGACTGCTGCAGCGGATGAGGACTGTGAGTAAGATGGCCAAAAATCATAGTGATATAAGGTAGCGTTTTTTCTAAAATCAATTAACAACGTAGACAGGAAGTGGTTAAGATGAGACCTTTAGTATAATAATAGATAAATGGAGTCAGCGAAAGCGGGACCCCGGGTGCAGTCAGTGTGGAGTTTGCATGTTCCTGCTGTGACCATGTGGATTTCCTCCAGGTGTTCCAGTTTCCTCCCACATCCCAACGACGTACGGGTTAGTAGGTTAATTGCCCTCAGTATGCAGAGAGTGGATGCGAAAGTGGAATAACATAGAAGTAGTGTGAATGGGTGATTGATGCTTGATGCAGACTTGGTGGGCCGAAGAGCATGTTTCCATGCTGTATCTCTAAACATAATCTTCTTAAATTATCTTTTCAATAGAAACATAGAAACATAGAAATTAGGTGCAGGAGTAGGCCATTCAGCCCTTCGAGCCTGCACCGCCATTCAATATGATCATGGCTGATCATCCAACTCAGTATCCCGTACCTGCCTTCTCTCCATACCCTCTGATCCCCTTAGCCACAAGGGCCACATCCAACTCACTCTTAAATATAGCCAATGAACTGGCCTCAACTACCCTCTGTGGCAGAGAGTTCCAGAGACTCACCACTCTGTGTGAAAAAAAGTCTTTCTCATCTCGGTCTTAAGCGATTTCCCCCTTATCCTTAAGCTGTGACCCCTTGTCCTGGACTTCCCCAACATCGGGAACAATCTTCCTGCATCTAGCCTGTCCAAACCCTTAAGAATTTTGTAAGTTTCTATAAGATCCCCTCTCAATCTCCTAAATTCCAGAGAGTATAAACCGAGTCTATCCAGTCTTTCTTCATAAGACAGTCCTGACATCCCAGGAATCAGTCTGGTGAACCTTCTCTGCACTCCCTCTATGGCAATAATGTCCTTCCTCAGATTTGGAGACCAAAACTGTACGCAATATCTCCCCTTTTCCTAATCGGCCACCATTTAGATAATAGTCTGCTTTCCTGTTTTTTGCCACCAAAGTGGATAACCTCACATTTATCCACATTATACTGCATCTGCCAAACATTTGCCCACTCACCCAGCCTATCCAAGTCACCTTGCAGTCTCCTAGCATCCTCCTCACAGCGAACACTGCCCCCCAGCTTACTGTCATCCGCAAACTTGGAGATATTGCCTTCAATTCCCTCATCCAGATTATTAATATATATTGTAAATAGCTGGGGTCCCAGCACTGAGCCCTGCGGTACCCCACTAGTTACTGCCTGCCATTGTGAAAAGGACCCGTTTACTCCTACTCTTTGCTTCCTGTTTGCCAGCCAGTTCTCTATCCACATCAATACTGAACCCCTAATACCGTATGCTTTAAGTTTGTATACTAATCTCTTATGTGGGACCTTGTCGAAAGCCTTCTGGAAGTCCAGATACACCACATCCACTGGTTCTCCCTTATCCACGCTACTAGTTACATCCTCGAAAAATTCCACAAGATTCGTCAGACATGATTTACCTTTTGTAAATCCATGCTGACTTTGTCCAATGATTTCACCACTTTCCAAATGTGCTGCTATCCCATCTTTAATAACTGACTCTAGCAGTTTCCCCACTACCGATGTTAGACTAACTGGTCTGTAATTCCCCGTTTTCTCTCTCCCTCCCTTCTTAAAAAGAGGGGTTACATTTGCTACCCGCCAATCCTCAGGAACTACTCCAGAATCTAAAGAGTTTTGAAAGATTATCACTAATGCATCCACTATTTCCTGAGCTACTTCCTTAAGTACTCTGGGATGCAGCCTATCTGGCCCTGGGGAATTATCGGCCTTTAATCTATTCAATTTACCCAACACCACTTCCCGACTGACCTGGATTTCACTCAATTCCTCCTTTGACCCACAGTCCCCTGCTATTTCAGGCAGATTATTTATGCCTTCCTTAGTGAAGACGGAACCAAAGTAGTTATTCAATTGGTCCGCCATATCCTTGTTCCCCATGATCAACTCACCTGTTTCTGACTGCAAGGGACCTACATTTGTTTTAACTAACCTCTTTCTCTTCACATATCTATAAAAACCTTTGCAGTCAGTTTTTATGTTCCCTGCCAGTTTTCTTTCATAATCTATTTTTCCTTTCCTAATTAAGCCCTTTGTCCTCCTCTGCTGGTCTCTGAATTTCTCCAGTCCTCTGGTATGCTGCTTTTTCTGGCTACTTTGTACGCATCATCCTTTGCTTTGATACTATCCCTGATTTCCCTTGTTATCCACGGATGCACTACCTTCCCCGATTTATTCTTTTGCCAAACTGGGATGAACAATTTTTGTAGTTCATCCATGCAGTCTTTAAATGTCTTCCATTGTATATCCACCGTCAACTTTTTAGAATTAATTGCCAGTCAATCTTGGCCAATTCACGTCTCATACCCTCAAAGTTACCTTTCTTTAAGTTCAGAACCATTGTTTCTGAATTAACAATGTCACTCTCCATCCTAATGAAGAACTCAACCATATTATGGTCACTCTTGCCCAAGGGGGCACGTACAACAAGACGGCTAATTACCCCTTCCTCATTACTCAAAACCCAGTCTAAAATAGCCTGCTCTCTCGTTGGTTCCTCTACATGTTGATTTAGATAACTATCCCGCATACATTCCAAAAAATCCTCTTCCTCAGCACCCCTGCCAATTTGATTAACCCAATCTATATGTAGATTTGAAGTCACCCATTATAAAACTGTTTT
Organism: Okamejei kenojei; assembly: GCA_035221665.1. NCBI lineage: Eukaryota > Metazoa > Chordata > Chondrichthyes > Rajiformes > Rajidae > Okamejei > Okamejei kenojei. The sequence goes on from CM069133.1 coordinate 19,059,181, forward strand.
GCCTTTGTCGCACGCATTTCTAATTTCCTGTTTGATACCATCCCCAACTTCTCTGCTACTGTTAGGTGGCCTGTACACAACACCCACCAGCGTTTTCTGCCCCTTAGTGTTTTGTAGCTCTACCCATACCGATTCCACATCCTCCAAGCTAATGTCCTTCCTTTCCATTGCTTTAATCTCCTCTCTAACCAGCAACGCTACCCCACCTCCTTTTCCTTTCTCTCTATCCCTCCTGAATATTGAATATCCCTGGATGTTCAGCTCCCAGCCTACGTCACCCTGGAGCCATGTCTCCGTGATCCCAACTATATCATAATCATTAATATCTATCTGCACGTTCAATCGTCCACCTTATTACGAATACTCCTTGCATTGAGACACAAAGCCTTCAGGCTTGTCTTTACAACGCACTTACCCCTTATACAATTTTGCTGAAAAGTGCCCTTTTTCAATTAGCAAGAAGGTTTCTTGTTAAACTCTAAAATGCTAGTTAATTTGTTGATATGTTTTCTTCTTGTGCTTTGGCTGCTGAGTTTATTTTCATATATTTTGTAAACTTTCAACTGGATTGTCCCAATATTAATTCAGGAATCGAGGACCTGCAGTAATCTTTCTAGCCATTCAGGGGAACCATTGCTGAAGAGGAAGATTAGCCGTGTGCTAGTCTCTGCCTATTATGGAGAGACCAGGTTACCCGCCAGTTGTTGCTAAACGGCAAGAGTAGCGGTAAGAAACCCCCAAAGGTTGTTAATGGCAACAACTGAAACGACGGATGGTACATCCAACCTTTCACCACGGACGAACTCAACAAAGACCTGAATGTGATGAAAGCTAACAAGGCAGCTGGCTTAGAAACATCACAACTGAGATGTTGCAACATCTGGCTCCCAGAGCACGAGAATGGCTGCTGGAGATGTTTAACATCTGCATAGCAACCAACTCCATTCCACGAGTCTGGCGGAAATCTAAGGCTGTTGCTTTACCAAAACCAGGCAAAGATGCCAATCTTCCCAGCAGCTACTGGCCTATATCCCTGTTGTGCCCCCCATACAAACTGATGGAAAGATGCATATGAACCGCTTCACGCTGGATGTAGACGATGTTTTGATACCTGAACAGGCTGGATTCGGCCAGGGAAAGTTAACAACAGGACAACTGTTGAACCTCACTCAGCACATTGAAGACGGCTTCGAGGGGAAGCTGATCACAGGTGCAGTATTTGTAGACTTGTCCGCAGCGTAAACTAAACCACCGTACCATGAAAGCCAAACTGCAACAAACACTACAGGACTCTCATCTTGTCCAGTTCATCATGACGTCGCTTCTTCGTATGCCTGAATGGTCAGAACAGCCTTTGGAGATGCCAAAAGAATGGTCTACCACAGGGCAGTGTCCTTGCCCCAATGTTGTTCAATATATACACCAATGACCAACCCATCACCCTGAAAACTAGGTTGTTTCTGTATGCCGATGACTTATGCATCGCAAAACAATCCTCAGACTTCGGCCAGATTGAGACCGAGCTAGAGGCTGCTCTGCAGAATATGACAACATACTACCAACAGAACTCCCCGCACCCAAACCCAACAAAAACGCAAAGCGCAGCTCTCCACCTCCGGAACCAGGATGCGAAACGTCAACTGCAGGTGCGATGGAATGATGTCCTGTTGGAATACTGCAAAGCCCCAAAGTACCTAGGTGTGGTCCTCGATCGCACGTTATCACATCACCAACAAGTTGAGCAAACCAAGGCAATAGTCAACACCCGGAACAATGTCATCGAAAAATTGGCAAACAGATAATTTGAAAGTGACCCAACAACAATCCGCACTGCAGCCCTGGCGCTCTGTTTCTCAGTGGCAGAATATGCAAGCCCTGTCTGGAGCCGCTCTAAACATGCCCGCAAGGTGGACTCTGCACTGAACACTGCCTGCAGGAAAACCACAGGATGCCTGAAGCCGACAAAGGTTGAACATCTGTATGAGCTGGCAGGCGTCGATGAACCATCTCGAAGACGTGATCGGGCAGCTGCAGTAGAACGCTTGCTTCAATGCGGACACAGACCCCCGCCACCCCTTGCACAATCACCAACATGCCAAGAAACGCCTGAAGAGTTGGAACAGCTTCATGGAACTAGAGCCAACCGTACCCGGCACCAAAACCAAGCAACAGACGGCACCAGGACACCACCTGCCTTATATTACCTGGAAAGCCCTAAACCGCCTCCGCACTGGACTGGGACGTTGCAGATTCAACCTGAAGAAGTGGGGCCTCTCGGACTCTGACAAGTGCAACTGTGGAGAGGTACAGACAATGGCCCACTTACTGACTTGAGGCGGAGAGGCATGCACTGCGGACGATCTCCGCAGAGGCACAGATGTGGCACTGGCTGTGGCAAAGCGATGGCAGAACGTCCTCTGACACAAGAGCAAACGATGGAGAGACTGGTTTCATGTAATGCAAGGAGCATGATTTGGAAGAGCATTGATTACACACCAATATTGGAAAATCTGAAAGAAACTCTATGTTAAATCAGAGCAATATTCCTGCTCCAACCCGTTCGTCATGAATTTCACCTTTTTATTTATTTAGTTTAGTTTAGTTTAGTTTAGAGACACAGCGCAGAAACAGGCCCTTCGGCCCACCTGGTCCATGCCGACCAGCGATCCCCGCTCCTTAACCCGGGTCTCCGGCGCTGCATTCGCTGTTAGGCAGCAACTGTACTGCTGCGCCACAGTGACCACCCATTTATGATTTATCCTTATTTATAATCACATAATTATACAGCATGGACATAGGCCCTTCTGCCCAACATGTCCACGCTGACTACATTTCTACATGTTAGCCCCACTTGCCTATGTTTGGCTCATATCCTTCGAAACCTTGAAATAGTTATAATCGTACTCACTTCTACTCATTTGCTGGCAGCTCAGTCCGCATGCCCACAGCCCTGTATGTGAAAATCTTGCCTCTCGTGTCCCGTTTAAGTCTATCCCCTCTCACCTTAAATCGATGCTCTCTAGTTTTAGACACCCCTCCCCTGTGAGAAAGATGGCAACCGTACATCTTGGCTATGTCCCTCACAACTTTCTGCACCTTCAATTCTTCTTTACATTTTGCATTACATGTATTAAAAAATCTAAATCCAGGGACATTTTAAAAGTTAGAGATCAATTTCTCTATTTCTTTAATCTGAGCCCTTCAGCATTCTAATTTGTTTTATATTGCATTTGCAACTGAAGCGGAGTTGGTTTAAGTGACTGTCTGCTTTTCACTGGCAGATTTCCCAGAGAATAAGCTTCCAAAACTTTCCAACCTCATTCCAGCTCTTCTTTTCACGTGCTCGTGAGGTAAAATAAAACCATGGCATTATGGTCTTATGTTTTTAATAAATGTTTAACTTTATCTCTGTAATAAATCCCTTGTTTATTATATCTGTGTCATATATAAATTATGTGAAACGCTGCCAATGATTTAGTCTTTGGCCATTGTTTGAAATCTGGGTCCATTCTATTTTGTCGATCTGAATTAGTCATGGAGTCACTTGAAAAATGTTAATACTAAAGAGTGAAAAATGACCTATTTCCCGTTTTCCTGTTCTTAAGTTCCAGTTACCAAGCGCAGAGGCATTTAATCAAGAGTTGTGGAGGCACATCGTGTCACCATTCTGATCAATCCTATCTACCCAATTCCCACAAACCTTTCAGGCATATAATTATTATTTTCTGTCACAGAGATCTTGATTCCTCCAACTTACTAAGCCAAGAGCAACTGTGCAGATGAATGATTCAAATTGAAGAACTTACTGGGCTGAATGGCTTTGTGCCAATCCATTTGGCAAACTTATCCAGCAAGTTATCTGGAAGCCTAGACTGGAAGTTTCATTAGACAGACTACATCTGCATCTGAATAGTTGGATTGTTTACTTCTTAATTCTTTTAAGCATTTATACAAATGTCTTGATCTGCTTGATGAATTTTACAAACCCTGAATTCTCCAGCTCTGACCTCACGTCGTTCCTCTGACCTCATTCCATCATCAGTTACCGTGACTTCAGTCACCTGGAACCATTGCACTAGAAGTCCATCTTTCAATCTCTTCATCTTAAAGACTGTCTTAAATAAACACTTCTTCAACCTCGCATGTGGTCAACTCTCTCTGGCATTGATCACACTGGAGACTATGGGCCAGCTAGAAGACTCTTCTTCTGTAAATTACCACTGAATCTGTCATTGGGAAGGAAACCCAGGATCACTCCTCAAGCTCACACCTCAGTCCTCTGTAGTAAAGGAATATGTACTTTTTAAATAAATATTGGCTTTAGAAACATGGGAAAATAAAATAGGTGCAGGAGTAGGCCATTCAGCCCTTTGAGCCAGCACCACTATTCAATATGATCATGGTTGATCATCTAAAATCAGTAACCCGCTCCTGCCTTTTCCCCATATCCCTTGATTCCTTTAGCGATAAGAGCTAAATCTAACTCCTTCTTGAAAACATCCAGTGAATTGGCCTCCACTGCCTTCGGTAGAAGAGAATTCTACAGATTCACAACTTTCTGGGTGAAAAAGTTTTTCCACATTCCTAAATGGCCTGCCTCTTATTCTTAAACTGTGACCCCTGGTTCTGGACTCCCCCAGCATCGGGAACATTTTTCCTGCATCTAGCCTGTCCAATCCTTTAAGAATTTTATATGTTTCTATAAGATCGCCTCTCATCCTTCTAAATTCCAGTGAATACAAGCCCAGTTGACCCATTCTTTCATCATACGTCAGTCCCACCATCCCGGCAATTAACCTCGTGAACCTATCCTGCATTCCTCAATAGCAATAATGTCCTTCCTCAAATTAGGAGACCAAAACTGCACACAATATTCCAGGTGTGGTCTCACTAGGACCCCATATAACTGTAGTAGGACCTCCTTGCTCTTAAACTAAAATCCTCTTGCAATGAAGGCCAGCATGCAATTGGTTTTCTTCACTGCCTGCCTGCTGTACCTGCATGCTTACTTTCAGTGCTAGTTGCATCCATTTGGACCCCATGCAATGTAGGCTTACAACTAGCAGGTGCCACAGGTAACTTTCTCAGAATGAGCCAAACATAAATGAACTTGTCAGCAGACCCCGTCGTAAGGTTTGGCCTCACACCTGGGCCACCAGGACCTTTAAATAAATTCAAAACTATTTAACTAATGTCAATGGCTAAATAGTGCTTTATTTGTCACATTGTCACAGTGAAATTCCTTTTGCATATATCATACATGCTCAAAATATTAAAGAGAAGCAGAAGATAATGAGGCTAAACTAGAAAATAATTTAAAAACAGACATAACATCTTCAATGTATTCATAAAAATGTGATTGAAGAATTAAAAATGGCAAATCAAGGAATGTCAGAGATTCTAAATTATTTTGGACGTTTCCACAGTAGACATTGTTATAGAGAGAGAGGAGGAAATAAAATAAACTCTATCACAAGAGAAAACATATTAAGCAAACCAATGGTGTTAGAAGCCAACGTCTGAATTACATGGATAGGATAGGTTTAGAGTGATATGGACCAAATGCAGGCAGATAGGACTAGTGTAGATGGGGCATGTTGGCCAGTGTGGGCAAATTGGGCCGAAGGGCCTGTTTCCACGCTGTAAGATTCTATGAATCTATGACTCTAAGCTGATGGCCTGAATTTCAGGGTCTTAAAGGAATTGGCCGAAGTCATAATGGCTGTCTTGTTCAAAAGTACTAAAGCTCTCTAGATTCTGGAGTACTCTCAGTCTCATATCATCATCATCATCATCATCATTGTTGGAAACATCAACGGGTACGGTGCTGTACAATGCTATGTACGACAGTGATCGCAACTTCAATTTCTACTCATATCGCCACTAGAAAAACGCTGGAATCCATTATTAAGAAGCTAATAGCATGTAATTTAGAAGTCATAAGACAAACAAGCAGTCACCATTATTATTTGAAAGTGCTAAACTTGCTAATGTTCTCTTGGATAAAATTAAGAGGATGGATGAAGGGGAATCAAATTATGTATTTAGTTTTCCAGAAGACATTCAAAGTAGAGGGTCAGAATAACTGAAGATAGACACAAAAAGCTGGTGTAAATCAGTGGGTCAGACAACATCTCTGGAGGAAAGGAATAGGTTGGCCTTTTGGGTCGAGACCCTTCCTCAGACTGAGCGTCAGGGGTAAGGGAACAAGAGATGTAGGCAGGGGTAAGGGAACAAGAGCGTCAGGGGTAAGGGAACAAGAGATATTGAGAGGTGTAGAACAAATGAATGAAATATATGCAAAAAAAGTAACGATAATAAAACAGGCCATTGTTAGAAAGGCCAATGGAAATGTTGGCTTTACTGCAAGATTATGGAAATTAATGGAGGGCGACACAGTGGTGCAGTGGTAGAGTCGCTGACACAGCGCTTGCGGCGCCAGAGACCGACTACGGTTGCTGTCTGTGCGGAGTTTGTACGTTCCCCCCGTGACCTCGTGGGTTTTTTCCGAAATCTTTGGTTTCCTCCCACACTCCAAAGACGTTCAGGTGTGTAGGCTAATTGGCTTGGTATAAAAATGTAAATTGTCCCTAGTGTGTGTGCAGGATGGTGTTAATATGCAGGGATTGCTGGTCGGCGCAGACTCGGTCGGCCGAAGGGCCTGTTTCCGCGCTGTATCTCTAAACCTAAAACAAAACTAAAAGTCAAGGAAGTTTTGAAATGACTTACAGGACACTGGTGATTCCTTACCTGCAACTCAGCAACCGCTTGGGAGAAACGTTGACCAGGTTGGGTCGATACCCACTAGAATTTACACGAATGAGAGTTGATCTCATAAAGCATGAAGATTCTGAGAGCGTTTGACAGCCAAAATCTTATACAATAGCAGGCTCAAGAGACCTTCTCATGCTCCCATTTCATTCAATGTTACTATATTCAGAGATCAATAACTTACTTGGGAATCTGCATGATAACAAATTTCTGCACTTAAAATTTATCAATATTTATTTGTGAGAACATAGAACATAGAACAGTACAGCACAGGAACTGGCCCTTCAGCCCACAACGTTTGTGCCGAATATGATGGCAAGTTAAACGGATCTCATCTCCCTGTACATGATCCCTATTCCTCTATTCCTTGCACTTAAGGGGCTGTCCCACTTGGGCGACCTAATCCGCGAGTGTGTCTTCGACCTTCAAGCTCGAGGGCACTCGCCTGGAAAGCCTCGAGCTGGATCGACCGACCACGTTGAAACCGCGACCACACACACACACACACACACACACACACACACACACACACACAAACACATCGCAAATGCGGGGGCCAGGGAAAGCGGGTGAGCGCTGTCTGAAATTCACACCCGCGGTGAAGAGGAAGGTAAAACAGCTGCACAGTAACGGTATGTCCTTTAGAGAACGTGGGGGGGTGGGGGGGAGGAGAAGGGGAGAGAAGGGGAGAGAAGGGGAGAGAAGGGGAGAGAAGGGGAGAGAAGGGGAGAGAAGGGAGAGAGAAGGGGAGAGAAGGGGAGAGAAGGGAAGAGAAGGGGGGAGAAGGGAGGGGAGAAGGAGTGGAAACACTTTTAAGAGGTATAATAAAGTTTAGCGGGCATTTTACCTACCGATAGGTTTTCCTTGGTCCTGAAAACTCCAATGAGCCAATCAAAATGCCCGGTCAGCGAAGGAGATTGCCTACGGCTGCCCTCGACTGCCTGTAACTAAATAGCAACCCCACTCCACTGCACTACAAGTTCAAAAGAACCATGCCGACCAAATTTTACTCGCAGAAAAATCTTTAAACATGCTGAAAATGTTTCCGCGACTTAGCTGAGGCCACGAGTATTCGTGAACTTCCTTCGAGCATGAAGGAGAGTTCCAGTGACCTCATAGGACTTCCTAGGACCACGTGTCGACCATGCTGCGAGTTTGAAGGTCGAAGACACTCTTCTAAACTCGCAGATTAGGTCGCCCAAGTGGGACAGCCTCTTGACTTGTGCTGGATAAAACACTTGCCCCACACATCTCCATTAAACTTTCCCCATCTCACTTTACAGCTATGTCCTCTAGTGTTGGACATTTCCACCCTGGTAAAAAGGTTCTGACTATCTACCCCATCTATGCCTCTCATAATTGTATATCTGTCTATCAAGTCACCCCTCAACCTCTGATAGTCCTGAGAAAACTATCCAGAGCATTCCAAATTTACCAGAGCATTCTGGTAAACCTCCTCTGCACCCTCTCCAAAGCTTCCACATTTTTTTGTAATGGGGCGATCAACAGCACAAAATACTAAAATGTCCAAAGTCCGATAGAGCTGCATCATGGTCCTGACTCTTATATTCAATGCCCCTAGCAAAGAAGGCAAGCATGCCAGAGGCCTTCTTTACCACCCTATCTATTTGTGCGCCACTTTCAGTGAGCTGTGACTGGACCCCAATATCCCTCTGCACATCAATGCTGTTAAGGATCTTGCTATTAACTATATACTCTCTTCTTATTTTCAACCTCCCAAAGTGCAACACCTCACACTTGCTCGAGTTAAACTCCATCTGCCATTTCTCTGCCCATTTCTGCAGATGATCTGTACCTTCTGATCTGTACCATTCCTCACTGTCTGCAACTCCTCCAATGTTGGTGTCGTCAGCAAACGTACTCACCAGCCCACCTACATTTATGTCTAGGTCATTAGTATATATTGCAAACAGCACAGGTGTATTGATTACACCTATGTTGGCGTACATCACCTGAGGAACTCCACTAGTCACAGGCCTCCAGCCAATATCTACCTTCCGCCACAACCCTCTGTGTTCTATGAATACGCCAGATTCAGCTCTTCTCAGCTGTAACAAATCTGGATTGTTTTCTTTGAACAGAGTCCTCTACTTGAACACCATAACTAAAATTAGCATCCTCTTATGATCTGATCTCAAATTATTTCTCATTTCCATTATGCAAGCCAGCAGCACAGCTTTTGTCAAATATTTATCTTAAGAGCAGTCTTTCTGTTGGCAATTCCCAAGGTGAACATGTCTGAAAATGATTAACCGTGCAGTGACGTTAATAAAACAATATATCATTCCGCAAAAAATGTGATTTTTTTAATTTTTAATACTGCTTTAATTCCTTAGCATTCCCCTTCGATGTACACGTTCCATATTAAATGTTCTCAGACAGGACCTGAGGAATATATAACAAGTAGGTAGCTTGATCAGCTGTGCAAGTGGACCAAGGAACGGCTAATGGAGTTTAATTCAGATTAGCATGAGGTGGTGCATTTTGGAGATCTTCAGTGAATGGCGGGGCCTTGGACATTGCAGTTAGATTGAGTAGTGAAGGAGTCTTTTGGCACTGGACTGGTTTCAGGTAAACGTACAGAGTTTAATTCAGATTAGCGTGAGGTGGTGCATTTTGGAGATCTTCAGTGAATGGCGGGGCCTTGGACATTGCAGTTAGATTGAGTAGTGAAGGAGTCTTTTGGCACTGGACTGGTTTCAGGTAAACGAGTACAGAAGTTGGGACATTGTGTTACAGCCGTACAAGACATTGTCGGTGCCGCACTTGGAATATCCTGTTCAGTTTTGCTCACCTGCAATAGGAAAGCTGGAAAAAGTGCGGGGAAGACTTACAAGGATATTGCCAGGACTCAAGGGTCTGTGCAATGTGGGGGGGGGGGGGGGGGGGGAGGCTAAGAGTTTATTCCTTGGAACGCAGGAGGCTGAGGGGTGATCTTATAAAGGTGCATATAATAAGTGGGACATAGATAGGGTGAATGTACAAAGTATCTTTCCCAGGGTAGGGGAATGAAGGACTAGAAGGCATAGGTTTAAGGTGAGAGGAAAAAAAAATTAATAGGATCCTGAGGGGTATTTTTATCAGGGAGGGTGGTAGGTATTTGGAATGAGTTGCCAGAGGATGTTGAATCTGTAGAGAATGAAATAGATTGGCTAAACAATTTCAAATATTTTCTGTAGTTAATACCCAAATGCAAATCAAATACAATTATCTATTTATCACTCACAATGAAAATTTGCCAAGTCAGTTTGGAAGGGAAGCAAGGCTCTCTTAGTAGCTTAAAATGAAAAGTTTAGTTTAGTTTTGAGATACGGCGCAGAAACAGGCCTTTCGGCCCACTATGTAGGCACATTACAAAACTTACCTTTAGTGGTGCTGCAGTTCTGTCACTGGCCGTGTGCGCGACTTTGGCGCCTTTAAGGGGGGGGGGGGGCGGGGTTAAAATGCGTTTTTTCCCTTGCCATCCGGAATTATATTTTCTCGGAGTGCAAGCTTTTTCTGGTTCCGACTGCCGGTAAGTGAATTTTTTTTTTAAATCGCCCGACTATTTCAGCGCTGCAGTAAAATAAAAATTAGCTCCTAATGCCGTGAACGCTGACAACGGGGACGGATTTTACGTAGGGGACAGGTAAGTGAAAGCTGTTTATTTTTTCATATAAACTTGTTTGTTTAGATGACCTTAATCAACATTTCATGTTGCGAAACGTGATTTATTCCCCATATGAACCTGCCGATATTGGGTTTAAATTCACCGCAACCGCAACGTTCTAATCCATCGCGTTCCATAAAATCCCACTCGCAAGCTGATTTAAATGGCCATTAAATTTACTGGCATTAAACACTAAATTCCTTCAATTTGGCCTAAAAAATTCATAACAATTAGATTTTAACATCATGTTATATTGTGAATTCTTGTGTGAATGTTATTTGGACACTTTGGCTTTTAAAAAAACGTTAATATTTTCTTAAGAAATGGATAGATGTTCAGATCTAGTAATTGAATTTTGTAATTAGCTACAATTGGGTAACTAACTAATTATATGCTTTAATTTCAGGTCATCCAAGAAAGATTGTTTCTTATTAGTTTCAGAATGCTTCACTCTATAATAACTGAAAATTTCTTTCAGTTCTCTTAATTTATAAGAAAGTTATGGGCTTTTGACTGTCCTCGATCACAACTTTTGTGTTAAGTCAATGGAAAAGCAATAGGGAACAAGATGCTAATTTCGGAGTATGAAAATGGCCATAATTTTTTTAATACTGAAGATATGAAAGTGAATTAGATGTCAAATTAAACTTATTTTTATGCTTTATCTGATGGGATAAATTGCAGGCTTGATTTTTAACATCTCAAAATTTTGTAACATTGCTACACTATGTCCACACCGACCAGCGATCCCCGCACACTAACACTATCCTACACACAAAAGGGAAAAGTTTTTACAATTTTACCAAGCAAATTAATCTACAAACCTCTTTGGAGTGTGGGAGGAAACTGCAGCACTCTGAGAAATCCCATGCAGGTCACGGGGAGAACGTACAAACTCTGTACAGACAGCACCCGCAGTTAGGATCGAACCCGGGTCTCCTGCGCTATAAGGCAGCAATTCCACTGCTACAGCACTGTGCCCGTCACATTTTCTCATATGTTAATAAGTAATCTGTGAAGAGAGTTTATTTATTAAGATAGTAGAAAGTAGGTTGAAATATTATTTGACTATATTTATGTAATAGCTAGTACTAAGCTTGAGCCTCTGAGTCAGAGGTTTGTGGCTCGGAAAATATGGTGATTTCCAGCTCTAATTGAGCAGCTCCAGAAATTCAACCAGGCTGTTCCTGTCACAAACTGAGCTTGTGCTAATGATGCAATGTCTGTGCCAGATCTGCACATATTGACTTTTGTCTGAGAAATTAGGCAACAATGTACTGTTGTGCACTCCCAGAACGACCATGTTTTATTAATGCTGTCCCCTGATAAAACACAGCCCCGTGGGTTTCCTATTTGAAAATCAAACATCTACAGATCCTGGCAATCTGAAATGAAAAGCAACTACAAAAATGCTGGAAAAACAACCAACATCCGTGGAATCAGGAACAGGGCTAATATTTCATGTCAAACATCCTTGATCAGAATTGGAAAGGAGAAATAAATCAGAAAAGTTTGAACACAATAGTCGGAAGGGTGGGGGAGGATTGAAGAGGTGAAAAGGGATATCTATGATAGATAGACGCAAAGTGACAAGTAACTCAGCATCTTTGGAGAAAATGGATGGGTGAAGTTTCGGGTCGGAACCCTTCTTCAGACAGTATTTCACTGCGATACCTTTGAAAGGTTGAGGCCATGGTTGCCCTCGGGAAATATTGTGAACATTGAATTCTCCAATTTTTGAAAACCCTTAATCCCCCCCACCCCGCCCCCACCCCCTCCCCTTTCTCCCCACACCCCATTTTCTTCCCCTCCCCCCCATGTCCCACCTGGACTTGCATCTGATTCTCTCCCCTTCCCCGACATTCTTTACACTGGCTTCGCACTTCGCCACCCTTCAATCCTTTTGCCTCACACCTTCCGTTTTAATCTCTGGTCTGTGTTCCAACCATCTACCTATCAAAAGCTCTCTAGCCTTGCCCTGCCTCTCCTCTATCCCAGATTGATTTTCCCCTTCCGCCTGCAATCAATCTGAAGAAGGGTTCTGACCCAAACTAAACTAAACTAAATTAAAACTAAACTAAACTAAACTAAACTAAACTAAACAAAACAACACCTGTACTCACTCTATACTCATGACTGCGTAGCCGGTCACAGTGCGAACTCCATCATCAAGTTCGCTGACGACACCACTGTTGTGGGACGTATCACTGATGGGGATAAGTCAGAGTACAGAAGAGAGATCAAGCGACTGTCCATATGGTGCCAGCACAATAACCTGGCCCCCAACGCCAGCAAAACCAAGGAACTGATTGTGGACTTTGGAAGTAGGATGGGGACCCACAGTCCTGTTTAAATCAACGGGTTGATGGTTGAAAGGGTCAAGAGCTTCAAATTCCTGGGCGTGCACATCTGTGAAGATCTTTCCGGGTCCGAGAACACAGATGCAATTATTAAGAAAGCTCATCAGCGCCTCTACTTCCTGAGAAGATTACGGAGAGTCGGTCTGTCAAGGAGGACTCTCTCTAACTTCCACAGGTGCACAGTAGAGATCTTGCTGACTGGTTGCATCGTGGCTTGGTTCGGCAACTTGAGTGCCCTGGAGAGGAAAAGACTACAAAAAGTAGTAAACACTGCCCAGTCCATCATCGGCTCTGACCTTCCTTCCATCGAGGGGATCTACCACAGCCGTTGCCTCAAAAAGGCTGGCAGCATCATCAAGGACCCACACCACCCTGGCCACACACTCATCTCCCTGCTACCTTCGGGTAGAAGGTACAGGAGCCTGAGAACTGCAACAACCCGGTTCAGGAATAGCTACTTCCCCACCACCATCAGTTATTTGCCCTTTATTAATTTATTAATTAATGTGTGTATTTAAGTATATAACTGTAGTCAATGCCTACTATGTTCCGTTGTGCTATGCAAAGAAAGAATTTCATTGTCCTGTCAGGGACACATGACAATAAACTCTTTTGACTCTTTTGACTCTTTGACTCATGTTCCCCAGAGATGCTTCCTGTCCGGCTGAGTTACTTCAGCAGGGTGGCACAGTGGCGCAGTAGTAGAGTTGCTGCCTTACAGCAACAGAGACCCTGATTCGACCCTGTGCTGTCTGTACTGAGTTTGTTTGTTCTCCCTGTGACCGTGTGGGTTTTCTCTAGGTGCTCTGATTTCCTCCCACATTCCAAAGACATACAGGTTTGTAGGTTACACAAAAAAAGCTGGTGCAGCAGCATCTAAGGAGCAAAGGAGATAGGCAATGTTTCGGGTCGAAACCCTTCTTCAGACCAGGTTTGTAGGTTAATTGGCTTCGGTAAGTTGTAAATTTGGCCCAACTGTGCAGGATAGTATTAGTGTACGGGGTGATTGCCAGTTGGCGCAGACTTGGTGTGCCAAAGGGCCTGTTTCTGCGGTGTATGTGTCTAAAGCATCTGCAGTGCAGGCCATCTGATTGATGGTTAATGGGAGAGTTAGGGAGGGAGAATAGCCCTTTAATCATGATCAAGGTCAGTTAAGATTCACAGACACAGGACAGTAACAATGTGAAATCTGCAGTACTGAATGCCGATCAGCTCATCCTCTTCAACTGCCCACATTGACCGATGGGTAGGATGATTTTGTTTACAGTTTTCCACAAGGCAACTCCGGCCTCACCCAACCAGAAATATTCCCTGTGTTCTATCCTCCCTGCTAACTTATTTTTGTTCCTTCCCTATTGATCTGAAATGTGGTTTGATTCAGGCGTCGCAGCAGTTCACTGTGTCAGGAAGGTCGATGGTAGTGGTATCTGGTGGGCTGAGGACAGACGTGGATTCAGCTGATGGGCGCAGTCCCCAACGTTTCATGTTATGATTTGAAACGCCCAACACCAGTTCGCAGAAGTGTAACCCACTCTCTGCGGACCAGTTCTGCACCAGGTATGACGGTCATCATGTTGGGTGTCCTGCCAGCAGCCTCTCCATGCTCTTAGCAGCTACATGTTGAAATGGCATGACGAGAGAAGGGGCGCCGGGGAGGGCAGGCGTTGACGATCGGGGTTGGAGTAGCAAGGTTGTGTAGGGTATGATTTTGGGTCCATTGAGGCTTCACCAGAGGTGCTCCTCTGCGCAGGGCTGCAGGTGCTACAGCTAACACAGGGAGGAACTCTGATGGAGTTGTGATGTCTCATTGAGTGTGGTATCAAGATGCGTGTGTGTACACTCCTGCACCTGCTGGTGCAGCGTACTCGGCAGCACTGCGAGGGCTCCAGATGCTGGAACCCTGCCAGCCAGGATCTGGATGATACTTTGGTCAGTGACTCAAGGTGATGTTTAAATGTCAATCTAGCTTTCCGAGGTATGTTGGGTAGGGTTGTACGGTAGTGGTGACCATAGAGTGGTACTGTGAGTTGGCGGTGAGCTCCTGGAAGGCTTGTGATGGTAGTTTTAGCCGCGCTCAGTTTCGCCTCCATGCAGGTAGGTTGCTGTTCTGCCATGTCCTTCGTGACCGTACATCTTCTATGGGTCGGAGAAGAGAAGAAGCAAGGATGCCATACTTCTGTTGTTGTTTAGGTCGCTGATGTAGATGTTGAATAGCATTACACCCTGGGGGACTCCGTTCCTCAAGCGACAACGTCCTTGAGGATGAAAATGCGGTTGGCTAGGGTGTTGGCAATAAACCCACACGATCGGGGATAGTTCTGAGGAGTTTAAGGATGAATACTGTGTCGTATCTGCTGTACGCCGGTCTTTTGGCGTTTCTCTCCTTTCGATCTGATGAACAGTGCTGCGAACCACGGCGGAAGCCTGTTGTTCTTCTGGAATACGACTGGTTCCATGTTCCAGGAGCTTGAAGGGGCGCAAAGGAGTGAGATGGGTCGGTAGTTTTTTGGTCGTCCTTCGAACGGTTGCCTTCATATCTTAGGGATGGATTGGTGTAGGAGGCAGGAAGAGTAAAAAAGCCTGGAGCCAGTCAAGGCATCTACCAAGAACTCGGGTGGGGATTGTTGTCAGGTCCTTGGGCCTTTCCTCTTCAGTGCTTGATAGGCGAGTTCATCTCTGAGATAGGTGGCCGTCGGCTCTTGCCACAGCTTGGTAGTCTCATGAGGCTGATCGCGTTCTGAAGCGGCCGTTCGCATCTGCTCAATGCTCCCAGTGTTTTTTATTTTCATTGAGGGAGGCACAGTTGCACAGCGGTAGAGTTGCTGCCTTACAGCGTCAGAGACCCGGGTTCGATCCTGACCACGGGTGCTGCCCGTACGGTGTTTGAACGTTCTCCCCGTTGATCTGCATGGGGTTTTTCCGGGAGCTCTGGTTTCCTTCCACGCTCCGAAGACGTGCAGGTTTGTAGGTTAATTGGCTTCTGTAAATTGTAAATTTTCCTTAGGATATGTAGGATTGTGTTAGTGTGCAAGGATCACTGGCCAGCGCGGACTCAGTAGGCCGAAGGGCCTGTTTCCACGCTATATCTCTAAGCTAAACTAAATTTTCAGTTTCCCAACCCCCTATTCTCTCCCCACCCACCTTCTCAAGCATCGCATATATCATCACTCCCACCTCTAGTTCCCCGATTATTTCCCAAATCCCCAATTGACACTCAACTCCACCCAAAGTCTAGGCACAGAGCCATTTGATGACAATGATACTTTGGGCCCTTTTTACTGGTTACTTTTGCTACACGGGATTCACAATCAAAACAACTGTTGGGCCGCTTAGTGACATTCTAGCACATCTCACCAGCGCCAATGAAATTTGAGGCCAGTTCAATGTAAACCAACACTTCACATGCAGTAGTCAGTGAGTTCTGTACTGCCCGGGAAGTTCTATTTTTCAGATGAAATGTTAAACCAACATGCTGCACTGTTTTTCAGGTTTATTCAGTGCCAACAAGCAAAGTTACCTTCAAATCCTCTTTTCCATTCTCTTCTATTCCATTCTCACTAACAACACTAATTCATTCAAAGAGGAGAAACAGAGTTGCCCCAGTCACACCTTACCTTCAACCAACATGAGTTAAACAGATCGACTAGTCATGAACTTCATATTCGATGTAAGCAAACTAGCTGATGAATTTGCCTATCAAGCACTGTGTCTATACCGTAAACGTAATTCAATGCCTGGATAACCTTTTAGGATATTTTGAGGTTGTTGAAGTCACATTTATCACAGTTTTCTTGTAAATTGCTTCTGTTTCTCATTGTTAGTGAATTCCATTAAACCAAACAGGAAGTTGCAGGTGTAAACCGGATCCAATATTAATATGTTTCCATACAAATCTGTTGCATCACTGCACTGCCCATATTAAATATGATCAATGGAATAGCCCAACAGTCCAGACTGCAACTTGCAATGATATGCTTGAGAAGCTGATTCAGCCCTTACTCCAAAGCCATATTTGGCACCCTGGCCTTCTGTAACATAAGTTGCTGCATGGGAGGGATTTACAATCTGTCTATTAGTGTAAGAAGGCTGTGGAGGCCAAGCCAGTGGATATTTTTAAAGCGGAGATAGATACATTCTTGATTAGTGCGGGTGAGAGAGGTAATGGGGAGAAGGCAGGGGAAAGAAGTTAGGAGGAAGAGATAGATCAGCCATGATTGAATGGTGGAGTAGACTTGATGGGCCATATGGTCTAATTCTACTCCTGTACCTTATCACCTGATGAATCCAGCATAAGTGTCCATGCAGGGAATTGACCAGACCTTGATGTTTTGCCACCAGCTCTGACTGGAAGCTTTGTCACTCAATTAATTTGATGTTCCTATATGCTGGAGCTACGTGCTCTTTTGGAGGTGCACACCTAATTACCCCTGGTCGAGGCATCTCAAAGCAGGGTACATGATGTGGAGAGACCTCAGATAGATCTCAGTATAGTTTAGTTTAGTTTAGTTTAGAGAAACAGCACAGAAACAGGCCCTTCAGCCCACCGAGTCTGTACTGACCAGTGATCCCCACATCCTGACACTATCTTACACACACAAGGGACAATTTACAGTTTTACCAACAAACCTGTACATCTTTGGAGTGTGGGAAGAAACTTTAGCACCCAGAGAAAACTCACGCCGACATGGGGAGAACATACAAAGTCCATACAAACAGCACCCTAAGTCAGGATCGAACCCGGGTCTCTGGCACTGTAACTCTACCACAGTCTGGAACTCTCTGCCACAGAGGGTAGTTGAGGCCAGTTCATTGGCTATATTTAAGAGGGAGTTAGATGTGGCCCTTGTGGCTAAGGGGATCAGAGGGTATGGAGAGAAGGCAGGTACAGGATACTGAGTTGGATGATCAGCCATGATCATATAGAATGGCGGTGCAGGCTCGAAGGGCCGAATGGCCTACTCCGGCACCTAATTTCTATGTGTCTATGTCTATGTTCCTACCACTGCACCACTGTGACCAAGGTGACCAGCCCAGGTAAGTGTGGCCCTGTGGGAATTGTAGGTGACATTCCCATGCATTGGGTCACATCCAGCTGGACCAGCCTAATGCCTATAAAACGTTAATGATACAAAAATGGGATAGTTGGGGAAAATCAAATTCAAATTAGCATTAAAATTATGGCCTGTATTGTCAAAGAAAAATATTCTGGACATTACAGGTTATTCAATTAAATGGTTCAATGCTTCAATGGGGGTTTATTACATTTAATTGTGCCATTGTTCCATTGAACCATTGAAATTATGGCCTGTCTTGCCAAAGCAAAATATTCTGGACATTACAGAATATTCATGTGGGCACATTGTTAATGCCAGTTTGTTGTGCTTCCAATAGTATAAATATTCATTAGGTAAACATTTCTAAGAAATTTGCTGGAGTGGCACACTGGGGCAGCTGGTAGAGTTGATGCCTCACAGCATCAGAGACTCGGGTTCAATCCTGACTTTGTGGAGTTTGCATGGTCTCCATATGACCTTGCGGATTTCTTCCAGATGCTCTGCTTTCTTCCCTCATCCTAAAGATGTACAGTTTTGTAGGTTAATTGACCTCTGAATTGTCCCATAGTGTGTCGTGAATGGATAGGAAAGTGGGATAACATCGAACTAGTGTGAACGGGCGGTCGATGGACTTGGTGGAGCAAAGAGCTCCAATACTTTGTTAGAAGATTGAGAAGATTTGGTATGTCATATAGAAGTGAGATCGAGCAACTGTCCATATGGTGCCAGCACGATAACCTGGCCCTCAACACCAGCAAAACCAAGGAACTGATTTTGGACTTTGGAAGGAGTAGGATGGGGACCCACAGTCCCGTTTATATCAACGGGTCGATGGTTGAAAGGGTCAAGAGCTTCAAATTCCTGGGCGTGCACATCTCTGAAGATCTTTCCTGGTCCGAGAACACTAATGCAATTATCAAGAAAGCACATCAGCGCCTCTACATCCTGAGAAGATTACGGCGAGTCGGTTTGTCAAGGAGGACTCTCTCCAACTTCTACTGGTGCACAGTAGAGAGCAAGCTGACCGGTTGCATCGTGGCTTGGTTCGGCAACTTGAGCGCCCTGGAGAGGAAAAGACTACAAAAAGTAGTAAACACTGCCCAGTCCATCATCGGCTCTGACCTTCCTTCCATCGAGGGGATTTATCGCAGTCGCTGCCTCAAAAAGGCTGCCAGTATCATCAAAGACCCACACCACCCTGGCCACACACTCATCTCCCTGCTACCTTCAGGTAGAAGGTACAGGAACCTGAAGACTGCAACGACCAGGTTCAGGAATAGCTACTTCCCCACAGCCATCTGGCTATTAAACCTGGCTCGGACAAAACTCTGATCATTAATAACCCATTATCTGTTATTTGCACTTTATCAGTTTATTTATTCATGTGTGTATATATTTATATATGGTATATGGACACACTGATCTGTTTTGTAGTAAATGCCTTCTATGTACTGTGTGCTGAAGCAAAGCAAGAATTTCATTGTCCTATCAGGGACACATGACAATAAACTCACTTGAACACTTGAACACTTGAAATGTCAACAAAAACTCTCTTGAACTTCATGTGTAAGAAAGAACTGCAGATGCTGGTTAAAAAGGTAGACACAAAATGCTGGAGTAACTCAGCTGGTGAGGTACCATCTCAGGAGAGAAGGAATGGGCGACGTTTCGGGTCTGAAGAAGGGTCTCGACCTGAAACCTCTCTCATGAGATGCTGCCTCACTCGCTGAGTTACTCCATCGTTTTGTGTCTACCCTCTCTTGAACTTCTACAGGTGTACAGTAGAGCATATTGACTGGTTGCATCACAGCCTGGTTCGGCAACTCGGAACGCCCAGGAAAGAAGATGATTGCAAAAAGTGCTGAACATTACCCAGTCCATTATGAGTATTGACCTCCCGACTATCAAAGGGATTTTTACAGGAATCGCTGCCTCAAAAACGCAGTCAACATTGTCAGAGACCCACACCACCCTGTCCTTACTCTCATTTCACTCCTGCCACCGGGAAGAAAGTTTGGGACCCTGAAAACTGTAACATACAGATTTAGGAGCAGCATCTTCCCTACAACCATCAGTCTATTAAACACTATAACCTCCAAATAAGTTCTAAACTACACTTCTAGACTTGGGGGCATTGTTTTTGACTTTGCACTATTATTGTTGGTTTGTTATATATAGATTTTTTTCAGGATATATGGCAATAAAGCACTTTTGACGACTTAATTCTTGAAAAGTAATTTTAAATTTTGCAAAACATTTAACATCGCAAAGTTTCTTCACAGAACTGTGAAGTGGTAATGTTGATTTGCAGGGATTTGGCTGCTTTGGACAAACTAGGCATGTTACAAAACTTACCTTCAGCGGCGCTGCAGTTCTGTCACTGGCCGTGTGCGCAACTTTGGTGCCTTTGAGGGGGGGGGGGGGGGGGGGCGGGGTTAAAATGCGTTTTTTTTCTCCTACCAGTCCTGGATATATTTTCTCGGGGTGCAAGCTTTTGCTGAAGATTTGTTCCGACAGCCGTTCTGTGAATTTTCTTTTTAAATCGCTGGACAATTTCAGTGCTGGAGTAAAATAAAAATCAGCTTCTAATGCCGCGAACGCCAATAACCGGGACGGATTTCACGTACGGGACAGGTAAAGGAAAGCAGTTTATTTTACATATAAACGTGCCTCTTAGGATGCCTTTAATCCAAATTTCACGTTGCGAAAAGGTGACTTAGGCCCCATACGAACCGGCGGTATTTATCCTGTCGATATGGCGTTTAGATTCACCGCAACCGCAACGTTCCAATCGATTGCGTTCCACAAAATCCCACTCGCAAGATGATTTAAATGGCCATTAATTTACGGGAATTAAACACTAAATTCCTTCCATTTGACCTATAAATTCATGACAATGAGATTTCAAAATCATGTTATATTGTGAATTCTTGTGTGAATGTTATTTGGCCACTTAGGCTATTTAAAAATGTTAATCTTTTCTTAAGAAATGGATAGATTTTTAGACCTAGTAATTGAATTTTGTAATTAGCTACAATTGGGTAACTAACTAATTATATGCTTTAATTTCAGGTCATCCAAGAAAGATTGTTTCATATTTGTTTCAAAATACTTCAATCTATAATAACTGAAAATTTCTTTCAGTTCTCTTAATATTTAAGAAAGTTATGGGCTTTTGACTGTCCTCGATCACAGCTTTTGTGTTAAGTCAATGGAAAAGCAATAGGGAACAAGATGTTAATTTCCGAGTATGAAAATAGCCATAACCTTTTTAATACTGAAGTTATGAAAGTGAATTAGGTGTCAAATTAAACTTCTTTTTATGATTTATCTGATGGGATAAATTGCAGACTTGATTTTTTAAATCTCAAAATTTTGTAACATTGCTAGACAATGGCAGGTTTCTGTGAAAACTTGGCTTTACAGATAAGTGGCAATGCTTTGCAAAGTTTAAGAAGGAACTGCAGATGCTGGAAAAAGCAAAGGTAGATCAATATGCCAGAGAAACTCAGTGGGTGAGGCAGCATCTATGGAGTGA
Source organism: Okamejei kenojei (assembly GCA_035221665.1). Taxonomy (NCBI): domain Eukaryota; kingdom Metazoa; phylum Chordata; class Chondrichthyes; order Rajiformes; family Rajidae; genus Okamejei; species Okamejei kenojei. The sequence continues at coordinate 19,080,574 of CM069133.1, forward strand.
AGGAATAGGTGACGTTTCAGGTCGAGACCCTTCTTCAGACAGAAGAAGACTGAAGAAACGTCACCTATTCTTTCGTTCCATGCATGCTTTGCAAAGTGCTGCTGGAGAACCACGTGACAGACCGGAGACTCTAAGTCTGGGGTTTTGCAGAGGTTGCAAACTCTTGAGCTCTTGTGACCTGCTTGCTGCCACTGAGTCTAGGATTCTGCAGGTGTTCCAAGGCACTGACACTATTCCTGGAACTGTGATTGGTTAAGAAACTTTATGGTTATAGTGTGTTTCTACTTTGGAATCTGTGTATGCTGACAATACCTGTGATTGGATGCCCTGAAAGGCATGTTTCCTGAAGTGTTAGAGCAACTTTGTTGCTGTGTAGTAAGATGCTTGTAAATAATGTTTATTGATTGGTTACGAGAACTGTCACTCTATGTATTTGTCCGCCGGGATCAATAGTCAATAGACAATAGACAATAGACAATAGACAATAGACAAGAGACAATAGATGCAGGAGTAGGCCATTCGGCCCTTCGAGCCAGCACCGCCATTCAATGTGATCATAGCTGATCATCCCCAATCATACCCCGTTCCTGCCTTCTCCCCATATCCTCTGACTCCGCTATTTTTAAGAGCCCTATCTATCTTTCTCTTGAAAGCATCCAGAGAACCTGCCTCCACCACCCTCTGAGGCAGAGAATTCCACAGACTCACCACTCTCTGTGAGAAAAAGTGTTTCCTCATCTCGTTCTAAATGGCTTACTCCTTATTCTTAAACTGTGGCCCCTGGTTCTGGCCTCCCCCAACATCGGGAACATGTTTCCTGCCTCTAGCGTGTCCAAGCCCTTAACAATCTTATATGTTTCAATGAGATCCCCTCTCATCCTTCTAAACTCCAGAGTGTACAAGCCCAGCTGCTCCATTCTCTCAGCTTATGACAGTCCTGCCATCCCGGGATTTAACCTGGTAAACCTACGATGCATTCCCTCAATAGCAAGAATGTCCTTCCTCAAATTAGGGGACCAAAACTGCACACAATATCAGTGATTGGGCCTGTAGGGTTTGCCCTCCCCTGTATTTGCAGGCCAATAATGTTGCCACCTCTGTATAGTCAAGTCAAGTCACTTTTATTTATATAGCACATTTAAAAACAGCTCTCGTTGGCCAAAGTGCTTTACATTGGTAAAGGGGTATAGGGGTATAAGAGAGTGGGTAATTTGTTGGGCGTGTCGGTTGCTCTTGACTTCTGCTCTGTTTGCTTGAGGCTATTGTAGACATGCGTGAGTGGATCTGTGACAGTCCCTGCAGCTTGTACAAGTAAAGGACACCAGAGTTTGACTTAGTGTTTGACTAAACCAAACTAGGGAGAGAGATTTAGATCTGGAATTAACATTCACTGCAATTTTTAACCATTCTTGGAACATGGTCTTTGCTGCAGAGGCTGAAGTTTAGAGTCCTGGTTAAGTGCCTCTGAGAATATGCTTTGTGAACTATTGGATTTGAGGGTGCGGTGACTGAATGGTAATTTGCCAAATTCAATTTGCTTTTGCTGCGCAGGACGAAGTTGGGCAATTTTCCACATTGTTAGGTAGAGGTCATTGCCGTAACTCTAACTGTGCTGGAACTCCTTGGCTAGAAGCCCATTAGTCTGAGCCACAATGTCTCATTTGGGTTGCTGTTAAGACTCAAAAACATTGCTGGTGTTCACAACATTCAACTATTTCTTAATATTTCTTGGTGTGAATCAAACCGGTTGATGAAAACATAATGGCAAGAACCTTAACAGAGGGTGAGAGGAATTATCCACTTTTGGTTTTGGTTAATTATGATTATGTGTACCGAGACACAAGGGAAACACTTTGTTTTGCAAGCTATCCAGGCATATTGTACATGCGTACAACTGGTAGTGCAAAAGGTAAAATGAAAAGAGTGCGGAATACTCTTTAGGTCATAGCTATAGGGAAAGTGCAGATAAAACAAAAATGCAACGTCCGCTACAAAGTAGATTGGAAGATCGGGAATACATTCTTTGTGCATGAGTGGTCTTTTCAAGCGTCTGATAATAGTAGGGAAGAAGCTGTTCTTGAATCTGGTGGTATGTGCTTTCAAACCTTTGAATATTCTGCACTCCGGGGTAAAAAAAGAATACCGGGATGCGAATAATCCTTGATAATGTTGGCTGGTTTCCTGTGGCAGCCTGATGTGTAGACAGAGTCAATGGAGGGAGGGGGAGGAGGGTTGGGGGGTGGTGTTGAGGCTGGTTGGACCTGTTGCTTCTGACTAAAAATTAGTACAAATGCTTTGCCATGTATTTTGTATCCAGATGCTTGAGTCCACCTTTGTCCAGGATGGGGATATTAATATGGATTTCTCCCCCAGTTGGTTATCTGGATGTGAGCTTAGTCCTGTGTGCTGTTGAGCATTAATGCATAACTGTTTTGTACATAACATAACATTAATGTTGTTACACCATGTGCTGCCGTTTTCTGATTTCTATCCCAACATGACTCAGAGATTTTTCGACACGTTTCTGAATGCTGGCTTTACTGGCGAGATCAGCAATTTATGATCTATTCCTAATTGCTCCTGAACCGAAAAGATACTTAAGAGTTTGTGAGTCTGCCATCATATAGCAACCAAGCAAAACTGGCAGGGTTTCTTTCATGAAACCTCTTAGCTAACAAATATGCTCAATCCTGAGTAGGGGTGCTGTCTGTATGGAGCTTTTACGTTCTTCCTCTGACCGCGTGGGATTTATCTGCGTGCTCCAGTTTACTCCCACACTTCAAAGACATACAGGTTTAATTGGCTATGGTAAATATTGTAAATTGTCCCTGGAGTCTAGGATAGAAACATAGAAACATAGAAAATAGGTGCAGAAGTAGGCCATTCGGCCCTCCGAGCCTGCACCGCCATTCAATATGATCATGGCTGATCATCCAACTCAGTATCCCGTACCTGCCTTCTCTCCATACCCCCTGATCCCTCTAGCCACAAGGGCCACATCTAACTCCTACATCGTAAATGTAGCCAATGAACTGGCCTCAACTACCTTCTGTGGCAGATAATTCCACTCTCACCACTCACCACTCTCTGTGAGACTCACCACTCTCTGTGTGGAAAAATGTTTTTCTCATCTCAGTCCTAAAAGAATTCCCCCTTATCCTTAAACCTTGACCCCTTGTTCTGGACTTCCCCAACATCGGGAACAATCTTCCTGCATCTAGCCTGTCCAACCCCTTAAGAATTTTGTAAGTTTCTATAAGATCCCCCCTCAATCTTCTAAATTCTAGCGAGTACAAGCTGAGTCTATCCAGTCTTTCTTCATACGAAAGTCCTGACATCCCAGGAATCAGTCTGGTGAACCTTCTCTGTACTCCCTCTATGGCAAGAATGTCTTTCCTCAGATTTGCAGACCAAAACTGTACGCAATACTCCAGGTGTGGTCTCACCAAGACCCTGTACAACTGCAGTGGAACCTCCCTGCTCTTATACTCAAATCCTTTTGCTATGAATGCTAACATACCATTCGCTTTCTTCACTGCCTGTTACACCTGGTGACTGGTGCACCATGACACATAGGTCTCGTTGCATCTCCCCTTTTTTCTAATCGCCACCATTCAGATAATAGTCTACTTTCCTGTTTTTGCCACCAAAGTGGATAACCTCACATTTATCCACATTATACTGCATCTGCCATGCATTTGCCCACTCACCCAGCCTATCCAAGTCACCTTGCAGCCTCCTCGCATTCTCCTCTCAGCTAACACTGCGCCCCAGCTTTGTGTCATCCGCAAACTTGGAGATGTTGCATTCAATTCTCTCCTTCAAATCATTAATATATATTGTAAATAGCTGGGGTCCCAGCACTGAGCCTTGCGGTACCCCAATAGTCACTGCCTGCCATTCTGAAAAGGACCCGTTTACTCCTACTCTTTGCTTCCTGCCTGCCAGCCAGTTCTCTATCCACGATAGTGCTAGTGTATGGCGGTGATCACTTGTTGGTGCAGACTCGTTGAGACGAAGGGTGTGTTTCTGCGCTGTATCTCGAAAGTCGAAAGGGCCTGTACAACCATAGCATTTTCATGGCCATCATTATTAGCTTATCTTATGTTAAGAAAAAAGTTTACTTAGTGAATTTAAATTCTACATCTGCCATTTTGGGATTTGATCTCCAGCTTCTCGTTTTCACCCAACACCCAATGGCCTGTTTCCTTTATCATCATTACTTTTTTGCATATCTTTTAATCATTGTTCTTTATCTCTCTACATCATCGTCTATTTCTCTCATTTCCCTTTCCCCTGACTAGTCTGGAAGAAGGGTCTCGACCCAAAACGTCACCCATTCCTTCTCTCCAGAGATGCTGCCTGTCCCGCATTTTGTGTCTATCTTCGTTTGAAACCAACATCTGCAGATCCTGCTTACCCATTAGCTTAATCACTACAATAAATACCGGTACACTCTTCAGGTCAGGCATAACCTGTGGCAGGAGAAACACATCCATATTTCAGTTAAAGACCTTATGAAAGGTCAGTGAACAATGGGAATAAGTGCTTTACTTTCGTACTTTGCTTTTAATTTTGTTATTTGTGTGTCACGTGAGTTGTTGCTATGAGGCCATTATAGAGAAAGCCTAAAAGGGCACAAAGTGCTGGAGTAATTCAGTGGGTCAGGCAGCTTCTTCAGATCCTTCTTCAGACTCAAACCCTAAACTAGTTTCAGCATCTGATTTCCACAGGTGTGTTGCCCAGGTACTTCCTTCTAGTTACTGCACACATGATGAGAACACTTGGTTTTGGCTTCAGCCCTGAGTGTGCTGCGTCTCGTAAAAGTGAGATTTCCATTCATGTTTCTAAGACTGTTCAGTTTTAGCATCCCACCTATTTGGAAGAATGACAGGCAATTTCACTGAAACATATACGATTCTTAGAGGGCTTGACAGAGTACATGTGGGGAGGATGTTTCCACTCAGGGATGCGTCGAGGGTGGAAAGGCAGTTTCAGAATGAGGAGACTCCTATTGAAGACTGTAATGAGGAAAGACCTCTTATCTTAAAGTGTGCCTTTGGAATTCCATGTCCTGGAGAAGCAGTGACAGCTGAATTTTTCATAATATTTAAATCTAAAATAGCATCTTTTTTATTCAGTTAAACAATCAATATTTTAATTCAATTCAATTCAATTCAATCTTTAATTATCATTGTGCAGTGTACAGTACAGAGACAACGAAATGCAGTTAGCTTAAGTTATTTGCGCTTAAGTGACAGAAAAGGCTTGAGGGGCCTAAATGGCCTGTTCTTTGCTCTATTTCTTATGTTCATATAATATGATCTCAGTGCATCGAGAGCAAAAGTTTAACGTTACGATTACGCAAACCAAGTATCTTGTGTCTTGCTTGATCTTAAGTTGAGGGAATGCAGCGTAGGATCACCAGGTTAATTCCCGGGATGGCGGGACTGACATATGATGAAAGAATGGGCCGACTGCACTTGTATTCACTGGAATTTAGAAGGATGAGCGGATATCTTACAACATATAACATTTTTAAAGGGTAAACAAAATGCTGGAGAAACTCAGCGGGTGCAGCAGCATCTATGGAGCGAAGGAGATAGGTAACGTTTCGGGCCGAAACCCTTCTTTAGACTGATAGGGGGTGGGGGGAGGCAGGGGGGGGGGGGGGGGGGCAGAAAGGATCAACAGACAGCAAGGGTCAACAAAATTAAGAGAATTCAATGTTCATGACAGTTGACCCTTGCTGTCTCCTCCCCTTCCCACCTCTCCCTCAGCCCTCAGGTTCCTCCTCCTCCTTTTTCCTTTCTTCCCCCTGCCTCCCCCCACCCCCTATCAGTCTGAAGAAGGGTTTCGGCCCGAAACGTCGCCTATCTCCTTCGCTCCATAGATGCTGCTGCACCCGCTGAGTTTCTCCAGCATTTTGTGTACCCTCGATTTTCCAGCATCTGCAGTTCCTTCTTTAACATTTTTAAAGGACTGGACAGGGTAGATACAGGAAATATGTTCCTGATGTTGGGGGAGTCCAGAACCAAGGGTCACAGTTTAAGAATAAGATGAGGACTGAGATGAGGAGTTGTGAAGCTGTGGAATTCTCTGCCACAGAAGGCAGTGGATTCACTGGATGTTTTCAAGAGAGAGTTGGGTTTAGCTCTTAAGGCTAAAGGAATCAAGGGATATGGGGAGAAAGCAGGAATGGGGTACTGATCGGTGCTGGCTCGAAGGGCCGAATGGCCTAATCCTGCATCTATTTTTCGACGTTTCTATGTTCTATGTTTCTATGAAATTATAATTTCCTTTAAATACCCGAGTCCCATCGAAAGATCCAGGCAAAACAGCCCTGCTTCTCCACTCTCATTGGCTGTCGTTGGAGGGAAATACATGTTAGAACAGTGATGAAGCATTGTTCAATTGCACATATGATTCAACCTTTCTCTAATATGAATTTAATCTCCTTAATATGATATTAACTGTCTGGCAGCTGTCAAGGAGTGAGTGCCAAGGTAGTCATTAATCAACTGAAAGCAAAGAGTCTGGCACCATTTAATGGTATCCGCCTCATAAAAATAGAACTGGTGATTCAGACTATTTTCGTGAGCTGCAGTGCGTAAATCCTCTTGCAATTTGCCCCATGAAAATTATTTACAACTCGACTTTCCCCGTTTTCCTCAAGAATGTTCCAACTTTGCCGTTGTAATTCTTTAAGGGCCTATCACACTGTACGAGGAAATTCAAGAGTTCTCCTGTGTTTCCCCTGATTCAAACTCGGAGAATTACGGTAATAGCCGTCCGTAGGTACTCGGGGCTCTCGTGGACATTTTTCACAGTGCTGAAAAAGCTTCACGAGTCACTGAGCACCACAAGCTGCTACGAGACATCCACGAGCTCACAAGCCGCTACGTACATTCTACTGTACTTACCACGAGTTTGATTTTTTTTAAACTCGGGAGAGCTCTTGAATTACCCTTGAATTGAAGTACAGTGGGACAGGCCCTTAAAGCAATATTGTGATGAAAACCCTAGTTACATACAATTTAAAAAGTCCACCAAATAGACGATATTAAGGGTACGCCCCACTTGGGCGACCTAATCCGCGAGTTCTGGCGAGTTTGCCCTCGACTCATACTCGCAGCATGGTCGACACGAGGTCGTAGGAGATCTTCGTAACTCTCCTTCGAGCTTGAGAGTGGTCTCCGCGTACTTGAGGCCTCAGCTGGGTGGCGCCGTTTTTTTCAAAATGTTAAAAAATGCCCGCAAGTAAAAAAAGGTCGACGGAAAAAATCGATGCTTTTTTTACTCATAGGTTTAGTTGTAGTAGGTCATAGTAAGACGGCATGTTAGTCGTAGGTAATCGAAGGTAGTCGAAGGTAGTCAAAGGTAGTCGTAGAAAGTCTTCATCATAGTCGAAGGAAGGTCAAAGGGAGGTCGAAGGAGAACAAAGGAGGTCGTCTTCACTCTCCACTATTCAGTGTCCAATTTTCCCGAAGTTAGTCGTAGCTAGTCGCAGCTAGTCGAAGCTGGTCTTCAACATAGTCGAAGGAGGTCGAAGGAGGTCTTCTACATAGTCGAAGGAGGTCTTCAACATGACATTTTTTTCAAACTCTTCTAAACTCACCAATTAGGTCCCCCAAGTGGGACAGCCCCTTTAAATTGGGAAAGGTTGGTGAAGTAGAATACTGGGAACCTAATCAGAGACCCTGGCAAAGTTGGTGTCAATTATATGATTAAGGAAAGGGGAAAGAGCTTGTTTGGGGAGCTGAGGAGGAATTTGGGGAAAGAGACAGGGAAGAGGATCATGGGATGGGAAAAGAGAGATCCAAAGATCCATGGGGAAGATTGGCAGAACGTGGAAATAGATAGTGCTTGGGGATACAGAGAGTGTTTTCATTTTGGAACTGTCCATGGGGAAAACCATTCGATTGCGCTGTTGGCCTCTAAAGTAGTCGTTCAGGAAGGAACACATCATAAAACCCTTTCGTGTTCAAGGCTCCTTTCATCAGTCATGTATGGCAAGAAAAATCATGCTTGTTGATTGTACACTATTCGCTCGTACATAGAGGCCTCCATGGCATATTTACAGAGAGCTGGGATAGAATTTATGATCTATGCTGACCGCACATCAGGCTTCAGATGAAACTCTATAATGTGTTACATAAACATAGAACAATACAGCACAGGAAACATGCCCTTTAGCCCACAATGCCTGTGCCAAACATCATGCCAAATTGAACTAATTTCCACTGCCTATCCCTCCAGTCTCTGCATATTCCTGCGACTTTCTAAAATGCTCTTAAATGCCACTATTGTATCAGCTTTGACCACCACCTCTTGCAGAGCGTTCCAGGCACCCATCATTCTGTGAATCCACCACTCCCTCTGCAGATATACTTTCCCCACCTGACCCTGAAGCTATGCCTTCTTGTCTTTGACTATTGCAGAATGGGCTAGGTAATGACCATCTCCAACAAGTCTGCCTAAAACCACCACATTTTCATATTCATTGGTACAAGTCCACCACCGATTGTCCAGCATCCTTTGTGCCAGAGCCTTGCTGGGTTATCCTTTTTTGCTAGACCATGGCCTCCGAAAGGAGTCGAACGGACCGGTATCAAAGTCTGCCTCGGAGGTCGGCAATGGAATGGATCTGGGCTGGAGTTCCTGAGCCCTGGCCGCAGCAGGCTATTCTGACCCGCCGATTGGCCGCGGAAGTCCAGATGAGGTTGAGATCGGCTGCCTCACCAGGCCTAGGCGGCACATTTTCAGGGGGACTTCCAGGGGCAACTTTAAGTGCACTCTCGTAACTTTGTCTGGATTAAAGGAGGTCCTGGACCACCAGTTGTCAGAAAATAGGTGGTGGACCTGTATTACCATTTCCAAGTCTACCACTATCAATATTCTGGTAGAGGTCTTCGTTGACCAGAAATTGCTAGATCAGCTACCTAAATACTGTGGCAAAAGAACACAGTTAGGCTGCCTGGAGCCAATGACTCATAGAAACATAGAAACATAGAAATTAGGTGCAGGAGTAGGCCATTCAGCCTTCGAGCCTGCACCGCCATTCAATATGATCATGGCTGATCATCCAACTCAGTATCCCGTACCTGCCTTCTCTCCATACCCTCTGATCCCCTTAGCCACAAGGGCCACATCCAACTCACTCTTAAATATAGCCAATGAACTGGCCTCAACTACCCTCTGTGGCAGAGAGTTCCAGAGACTCACCACTCTCTGTGTGAAAAAGTCTTTCTCATCTCGGTCTTAAAGGATTTCCCCCTTATCCTCAAGCTGTGACCCCTTGTCCTGGACTTCCCCAACATCGGGAACAATCTTCCTGCATCTAGCCTGTCCAACCCCTTAAGAATTTTGTAAGTTTCTATAAGATCCCCTCTTAATCTCCTAAATTCCAGAGAGTATAAACCGAGTCTATCTAGTCTTTCTTCATAAGACAGTCCTGACATCCCAGGAATCAGTCTGGTGAACCTTCTCTGCACTCCCTCTATGGCAATAATGTCCTTCCTCAGATTTGGAGACCAAAACTGCACGCAATACTCCAGGTGTGGTCTCACCAAGACCCTGTACAACTGAAGTAGAACCTCCCTGCTCCTGTACTCAAATCCTTTTGCTATGAAAGCTAACATACCATTCGCTTTTTTCACTGCCTGCTGCACCTGCATGCCTACTTTCAATGACTGGTGTACCATGACACCCAGGTCTCGCTGCATCTCCCCTTTTCCTAATCGGCCACCATTTAAATAATAGTCTGCTTTCCTGTTTTTGCCACCAAAGTGGATAACCTCACATTTATCCACATTATACTGCATCTGCCAAACATTTGCCCACTCACCCAGCTTATCCAAGTCACCTTGCAGTCTCCTAGCATCCTCCTCACAGCGAACACTGCCCCCAGCTTAGTGTCATCCGCAAACTTGGAGATATTGCCTTCAATTCCCTCATCCAGATCATTAATATATATTGTAAATAGCTGGGGTCCCAGCACTGAGCCCTGCGGTACCACTAGTTACTGCCTGCCATTGTGAAAAGGACCCGTTTACTCCTACTCTTTGCTTCCTGTTTGCCAGCCAGTTCTCTATCCACATCAATACTGAAGCCAGTTCTCTATCCACATCAATACTGATTGCCAACTGCCTCCTGCCACCTGAAACTCTTTCTACTACTTACAAGGCACAGGACAGCAACCTGGGAGCGATGAAATATCTTCTATGTACTTGGATCAGAGCAGCTCCAATAGGACGGTTCAGTGGCACAGCTAATAGAATTGTTGCCTCACAGTGTCGGAGACCCGTATTTAATCCTGACCTCGGGTGCCGTCTACGTGGAGTTTGCACGTTCTCCCTGTAACCGGTGGGTTTCCATCGGGTGCTCCGTTTTCCTCCCATATCCCAAAGGAATGCAAGTCTGGAGGTTAAGTGGCCTCTATAAAATTGCCCCTAAAGGGAGCGGATGCGAAAGTGGGATAACATAGAACGAGAGTGAACTAGATCGATGGTTGGCATGGACTTGATGGCTGTAAGGCCTGTTTCCATGCTGTAACTCTAAACAATACTCAAACAGTGCACCACCATCCAGCACCATGCAGCCTGTTCATCAACCACGAGTAAACACTCATTTTGTTTGCTGCTGGTGCACAGTGACTGCAGTATGTACCTCGTTGACTTATGGAGTGATGCAGTACGGAACAGGCCCTTGGCTGTTCATTGGCTCAAATGAAAAAGGCAATATTATGGCTCACATACAAAATATGATGCAGTTGATGCGATATGATGCAAAATATGATGCAGAAGCACCTCTGCAATTCAAGAAGGTGAATGTAAAGGATGTTTCCACAGGTTCGTGGTTAGGAAAGGTTTAGAGCAATATGAGCCAAAGGTAGGCAGGTGGAACTAGTGTAAATGGGGCAATTTGATCAGACATGGGCAGGTTGGGCCGCTGGGCCTGTTTCCACACTGTATGACTCTGTGACACTACGAATCGGCACGATCGCAAAGCCTCGATAGAGAAATGTCAGCTGCTCAAAATTGTAGCATAAAGTACTCATATTGTAGCATCATATTCTCTGGCTCTCATTCCTGGTCACAAACCATAGGCACACAGTGCAAATATCAAATGTATCAAAGTATATGAGAGCGGCACTTCCCTCAAATAGTGGCGGTGTCCAGTTACATGTTGATAACTTCATAAATTCTAGAAGCAGAATTAGGCCATTCGGCCCATCAAGTCTACTCCACCATTCAATCCCGGCTGATCTATCTTTCTCTCTCAACCCCATTCCCCTGCCTTCTCCCCATAACCCTGACACTCATATTAATCAAGAAACTGTCAATCTCCACCTTAAAAATATCCATTGACTTGGCCTCCACAGCCTTCTGTGGTAAATTAATTCCATAGATTCACCACCCTCTGACTAAAGAAATTCCTCCTCATCTCCTTTCAAAAGGTCCATCCTTTTATTCCGGGGCTATGGGTTCTGGTCCTAGACTCTCCCGAGAAATGTCGTCTCCATATCCACTCTATCCAGGCCACTCTATTCTGCAATTTCAATCAATGGAGTAGCTGCTACAATATCAAAATTAAAGCCTGGAGTTTGAAACCAAGAGAACACATTCAATATTGTAACCAATCAGTTCAATTGGCACCAATGGGAAATTGGCTCAGGGCCTTCCATGCAAAATTCAGCCTAGTGCAGCTGACTTTGCCCAACATTACCTAATCACATCATGTGCACAGCAGTTATTTCCACAATTACCAGCGTAAATTAGTACAAAAAGGCTAAAAATAATTACCTATCTGCATTATAAAAACAGCAAATTGGTAAAATAATGTGAATTAGAAGGTGCGTGGTGTGACATTGTTATTTAACTCACTGCATCTGACTCACTCGTTTATCAGTGTTCAGCATCTATGCAGAGGCACCATTACGCATTCTCTTGATAATTCTTTGATCCGAGATGTCGTGATGCTTGCTGAAATGATTAGCCTGTACCTTGCCATAAAGTGTAGGAAGGAGCTGCAGATGCTGGTTTAAACCAAAGATAGATCCAAAACGCTGGAGTAACACGGCGGGACAGATAGCATCTCTGGAGAGAAGGAATGATGCAGAAGACTGAAAGTTACGGGAAAGTGAAACGAAAGATCCAGACAATGATGTCGAGAGATATAGAACAATGAATGAAAGATATGCAAAAGAGTAACAATGATAAAGGAAACATACCATTGTTATCTGTTTGTTGGATGAAAACAAGATGTTGATGTGACTTGGGTGGGGGAGGGATAGATAGAAAGGGAATGCAGGGGTTATTTGAAGTTAGATAAATCAAATTCATACCACTCGGTTGTAAGTTGCCCAAGCGAAATATGAGATGCTGTTCCTCCAATTTGTGTTTAGCCTCACTCTGACAATGGAGGATACCTAGGACAGAAAGGTCTGTGTGGGAATGGAAAGGAGAATTAAAGCTTTTATTAACCGGGAGATCAGATGTGTTCAGGCGGACTGAGCAAAAGTGTTCAGCGAAACTACGTTAGGTCTCGCCGATGTATAAGAGTCCACATCTTGAACAAAGGATACAGTAGATTAGCTTGCTGTAGAGTAGTGGTTCATGTGCCGTGGAGCTCAAATCAGGGCATAGGATCATAGAATCAAAGTCATACAATACAAACCTTTCAGCTCATCTGCTGCGCACAGACCATCAAACACCTATTTACACTAATCCCATTTTAATCTCTCACATTTCGTCAACTTCTTCCAGATTCTAAATTACCTCCACACTAGGGGAAATTTACAGCAGCCAACAGCAGACCAACCTGCCCAGGGAAAATCCACACTGTCACAAAGACAACATGTTTCAACTCCATCCATTTAGCCTCTTAAACGAGCTACCTACACCGACAGTCACTGTTCTCCTTTACCTCCACTGCCGTTTTTTTCTATAGTTGCTCAGCAACTGCGATGGAAAGAAGTTGCTTGAGCGCTTTGGCGGCACGGTGGAGTAGCGGTGGAGTTGCTGCCTGACAGCACTTACTGCGCCAGAGACCCCGACTACGGGTGCTGACTGTACAAGTTTGTACGTTCTCCCCACGTGGGTTTTCTCCGAGATTGTCGGTTTCCACCCACACTCCAAAGACGTTCCGGTTTGTAGGGTTAATTGACTTGATATAATTGTAAATTGTCCCCGTGTGTGTGTAGGATAGTGTTAATGTGCGGGGATCGCTGGTTGGCACAGGCTCAGTGGGCCAAAGAGCCTGTTTCCTAAACTCTAACTAATACAGTTTATTGTAAATACAAATATTTTATATAAATGGATACAGAATGTGTCCAATCATAACAAATGAGTGATAAAACATTACAAAGACCTGGCTATGGACAGAGCTAGACTGATCAGCCCATACCAGCAGCCGAGTAAGAGGTACATGGAACTCAAGCAAGGCATTGGATCATAGAATCAAAGTCATACAGCACAGGCCTTTCATTTAAATTATCAAAGTTCTAAGAACTTTACGGAAGACCAAGAGAGAAGGGGAGATATAACATTGATAAAAGACACATACAATTAAAGATTTCAACTCAGGTTCAACAGGCTGTGGAAACGGTTGGCTTATAGAGTCATAAAGCGTGGAAAGATGCCCTGCGGCCTAGGTTGCCCACGCCGACCATCATGTCCCATCTAAACTAGCCCTACCTGCCTGCGTTTGGCCCATATCCCTCTAAGCCTGTCCTATCCATGAACCTGTCTCAATGTTTCTTAACATTGCGATAGTACCTGCCGCAACTACCTCCTCCAGCAGCTCGTCCCATACACCCATCACCCTTTGTGTAAACTTTATTAGTAGACACAAGGAACGGCAGATACTGGTTTACATAAAAGGATGCAAAGTACTGGAGTAATTCAGTGAGTCACACAGCATCTCTACAGAACAGACACGTGACACCCCGGGTCTGGACCTCTTTTCAGACTGATCAATCAGTCTGAAGAACGGTCCTGCCCCTAAGACAAACATCAGGTGGTTGTCCAGCTGTGGCTTGGCAGTGATGAGGGAGAGCATTTAAGTACTGAGATCAATTAAGCAATCAAGATAAACTTCCTTCCTTAAAAAAATAGGAAGATTTTATTTTTCATATGAATTAAAAAAACTTGTAAAAACTATGCTAAAAGCAATGAATTCCAAAAATGTATTCAGGGTCATTTTATAGAACAAAATGTTTTTCAATTGATAAGGGAATTTTCTGTTGGCATCTTTCCCAACAAATATGTTTATGGAAGTATGCTGATTTAATGTAAACAGAGCCCACATCGTGCAGAGAAAAGTTAATACAGGAAGAATTCAGTGACTTCATCCAATGGGAATATAATGTTGGTTCATTGTTATAAACAGCTAGTCTCTCATGTTAAAGCAACATAGGTAACAACATCTTAACATTGTTTTCTGTACTTTAGTATCACAATTCTTTGTAGAAATGAATCATTTATTAGTGTCAGTGCATTGAGTGACATAATTTTAAAAAGTATCATGTGTATGAGTAATATCAAATAAGAGAAATAACAAATCAAGCATTTCAATTCATTTGGGGGTTTAATATCTGAGTGAGTAGAACAGAGTAGCAACATTTTTTTCACTTGGTTTTATTCCCCTGGAATCATTTGCATCCAGATTTACCCAGAACTCATTTCCATTGGGTTTTACTCCCTTTGGAGGCGATTTATATAATCTTTCCCCAGAATCACATCTAAAATAGTCTTTCTCTCGATTGCATAAGCAATGTATTGTTCTAGAAATCAAATGCCTTTGTTTATGGTTTGGAGGGTAGGATGTTGATGTGAATGGAAGATTGCCTGGCCAACAGGAAACAGAGTAGATATATTGTTGTCTATTCCTCTGAATGGCAGGATATAACAAATGATGTTTGTTATCAGGGGTTAGTGTTGGGATCTCAACATTTTACAATTTGTATGAATGAACGTAAGGCACAATTGATTAATTTTAATGATAACACAAAAATAGGTATGAACGGATTGCAGTATTCTGCGGCAGTGCGGAAAGCCGACGGCCACTTCGGAGTCGCTGGCAGCGCCAATCTGCACAGCTAGTTCCGATTCGGCTCCTAGAGGGAGCAGCTTTGCAACCCAGAGTAGGGGCAGAGCTTAGCCAAGCCTGTGAGACAAGTCCTGTCAGACGATTCGGGACAAGAAGATTCTGTCCCCACATCTATGTGACTGGATTGGCAGATGTGATTGGCTGTTCGTCTCAATTGAAACATCTGATGGATCAGATGGTGGCAGAAAATATGCTCCGTGTTATGGAGGCATGCACGGGCAGTTCGAGTTATACGCTTGTAGGCAATACCTGGTTCAGGGTTGCAATATTCCTCCCACTCCGATGAAGGGAGTGTTGGAGATGGTGCCAAAAATATGCTCTGTGTTACGAAGGCATGCACAGGCAGTTCAAGTCATAAGCAACACCTGATTCAGGGTTGCAATATTCCTCCCACTCGGATAAAGGGAGTGTCGGAGATGGTGGCGCAAAACATGCTCAGATAATAATACCAGATAATTAGTAAACTGCCCTGGGCCTCATACTCCCCCTTACCCTGGATACAATACAAAATACAATACAATACAATACAAACTGCCGGAAGAAATCAGCAGGGATCTGACTGCCGATGAGCTGCTTACTCTCGTCCACTTCCACCAATCAGCGGCTTCCTCAAGCCCACTTAATTGAATGGAAGGTTACAGATTTAGAACGTTACAGATTTTGGTCGCTCCTCCCTCACCAACGGCTTCTGGGCCATGGTAAGGCGGCTGAAGCAACTCCTATTTACTCAGCCACGAGTAATAGCTGGGGCAGCCTGTCGTCTCAGGCAGCTAGCTCTGCACGATTGTATAGGGAAGTTTGTGAACAAAATATGTGAGTTACTTTTAAACGGAAGTAACAGAGGTTGTGTGGCTTTCAGTTTGAGCCTAGAGAAGCGTTTATGTGATAGCACAATTGACACTGCTTGTGCTACTTTGTCATGTTCTATAGTACCATAAGTGGGACAATAAATGATTGGTTATTCACTCGCTGTTCACTAACGTTATGCAGGGTGTTGTTTATATGACCACTCTAAAAACCTACATTCATTGTAGTATGCGATGTATATCAGTAAATTATTATGTTACTATTATTTTACTGTATTCCTAATGGGAGCAGTATTTTTAAGATGATTATGCTTTCAGCAACTGATCTCAGCACACTCAACACAGTCTTTACTCAATCTCTGGCTCGGTCCCTGGGTCATAACTGATATTAGGGTAGCTTGTTATGGGAATGATCTCATAAGCAAAATGGGCATGATTGCGTACATTTGAAGTTGACAGCATACCCACCAGAGCAGAGATTGGGGATGTCATTAGGTATACGAGTGCACTGAGCTTGCTAGTGCCTATGAGATGAAAGATAGTTTCTTTATTGTTATTCAATAGTCTCATGACCTTGCTGATGGCTCATTAGCAGCCAATAGAATGGATAGTTCCCTTTCATCATACAGCAAGAGGCTTACATAGTGCTTGTTAATAAATTATAACATTTTGGTTGAATATGTCTGGATATTTGCAGATAGATTTCTGCACAGTGTTGCATGAGTTATTGTCTAACTCAAAGTCAATTGGGACTATGGTCCGGTTAAGAACCAGGGCCATGTATGCAAGTTAGCATCATGGTATTAATAACCCATGTTTTTTCTACCATTAATGGTTTATCTTGTTCAAGTGTTTCACACACAGATTGGGTTACTGCATGAAACCACAGAGCTTTGAAATCTTCATGTAGTCACTCACGTGACTTCGAAATAAAATAAAAAGATTAAACGAGAACTTACCGTTTGAAGTTTGATCTTTATTTTATTAGAAGTTGAAGTGAGGGAATACGTGCCCCCCTCTCCCAACCCTCTTCTCATAAAGATAATTCAGTAGTTCTAAGATCGTTAATCTTTCTATAGCTTAGGTTCAGCAAATAGTCTGTGGTTTCATACAGCAGCTCTGAAGATTGAAGCGCATGCGGCTGGCGGGCTCTTCATGTATTCCCTCTCTTCAACTTCTCATAAAATAAAGATCAAACTTCAAATGGTAAGTTCTCGTTTAATCTTTCTATTAAAACAGATCCCAGCGAAAGTGAATGTGGAGAAAACATTTCCTCTTGTGAAAGAATCTATACCTGGGGTGTTGCTGTTTTCAGATATGAAATCATACATTTAAGTCAGCATCCCAAATCTTTAAAGTTCACTTCCCCAAAGGTCTGTGAAAACAAAACCTTTGAATCTCTTAATACAGGAGCTAATAGATTATTGCTGAGCAGGAGTCATTGAAAGATTATTATGGGTAGACTGAAAAGCAGAGTTCAGGTCAGCCAGAATCGTATTGCCTGTGGTGCAGCTTTAACAGCCATTTCCTGATTTGTGTGCAGCAGAAAAATGCACATATTAGATAAAATCTATGGGTTCTGTACCATTTCATCCTGAATTCCCATACCTTAGCAATTTGTCAAACTCTTCTCTGTCAGACCACAGTCCAAATCCCAACAGCTTGTGTCTGCCCTTGGATTAAACCATTCAGTAACTTACATCCTTCCCTGCCATGTACATATACTGAATCCGAGATGCTTATCTAACATGTATCTAAGTGCTTATGTATAGGTCATAAGTTCATAAGTGAGAGGAGCAAAATTAGGCCAATCGGCCCATCAAGTCTAATCCGCCATTCAATCATGGCTGAACTATCTCTCCCTCCTAACCCCATTCTCCTGCCTTCTCCCCATAACCCCTGACATCCATACGAATCAAGAATCTATCTATCTTTGCCTTAAATATATAAATTGACCTGGCCTCCACAGTTTTCTGTGGTAAAGAATGCCACAGATTCACCACCCTCTGACTAAAGAAATTCATCCTCATCTCCTTCCAAAAGGAACATCCTTTAATTCTAAGGCTATTAGACCTTTAGTCCTAGACTCTCCCACTAGTGGAAACATCCTCTCCACATCCACTCTATCCATGCCTTTCACTATTGAGTAAGTTTCAATGAGGTCTCCCCTCATCCTTCTAAACTCCAGCGAGTATGCCAGGCCTAGTGCAATCCAAAGATCATCACATGTTAACCCACTCATTCCTGGGATGATTCTTGTAAACCCACCTTTGGACCCTCTCCAGAGCAAGTACATCCTTCCTCAGATATGGTGCCCAAATTGCTTACAATACTCCAAATGCAGCCTGACCAGCACCTTACCGAGCCTCAACATTACAACCCGGTTTTGTATTCTAGCCCTCTTGAAATAAATGCTAGCATTGTGTTTGCCTTCCTTGCCGAATTGCTATCGATTCAACTTGCAAATTAACTTTTTGGGAATCCTGCACCAGCACTCCCGAGTCCTTTTGCATCTACAATTTCTGGATTATCTCCCCATTTAGAAAATAGTCTACGCCTTTATTCCTGCTACCAAAATGCATGTCTCCACACTTTGCTACACTGTATTCCATCTGCCACTTCTCTGCCCACTCTCCCAACCTGTCCACGTCCTTCTGCAGTGTCCCATGCTTTCTCTACACTACCTGCCCCTCCGTCTATTTTCGTATCATCTGCAAACTTGGCCACAAAGCCTTCAATCTACTCATCTCAATCATTAATATACAATGTGAAGAGCAGCGGCACCAGCACCAAGCCCTGTGGAACTGCGCTAGTCACTGGCAGTCAACCAGAAAAAGCCTCCTTTATTGCCATTCTTTGCCTTCTACCATCCAGCTAACCTGCTATCCATGCTAGTATCTGCCCTTTGATACCATGGGCTCCGATTTCTTTTGCAGCCTCACATATGGCCCCTTATCAAAGACTTTTGGAAAATCTAGGTAAACAACATCCACTGACTACTTTGTCTGTCCTGCTACTTACTTCTTCGAACAATTCCATCAGATTCAACAGACAAGACCTCCCCTTCACAAAACCTTGCTGACTTTGGCCTATTTTATCATGAACTTCTAAGTACTCCGTAACCTCATCCTTTATAATGGACTCTAAAATTTTACCGACCACTGAAATCGGACTAACCGGCCAATAGTGCCCACTATTCTGGTTTGCTCCCTTCTTGTGCAGTGGGGTAATATTGGTAATTTTCCAATCGTTACCTTCTGTTGTTCTTTAAAAGCTTACCAATCCTCTGGCTTCCCACTAATCTTTGCAATGTTGTATGCTTTATCTTTTAGTTTTATACTGTCCTTGACTTCCCTTATCAGCCACGATCATCCCATTCTCCCCCTAGAATCTTTCTTCCGCTTTGGAATGAAAAGATCCTGAATCTTCCAAATTATTCCCAGAAATTCCTCCCATTGCTGTTTCACCGTCATTCCTGCTAGGGTCCGTTTCCAGTCAACTTTGGCCATCTCCTCCCTCATGCCTCTGTAGTCCCCTTTGCTCAGCTGTAATACCGACACTTCTGATTTCATCTTCTCCCTCTCAAATTGAAGATTATCTTATCATGTTTTGGTTGCTACCTCCTAGTGGTTCCTTTACCTTATCAAATCTATTTCATTATACAACACTAAATCCAGAATTGCCTTTTCCCTGGTAGGTTCCAGTACAAGCAACTCTAAGAATCCTTCTCGGAGGCACTCTACAAATCCCCTTCCTTGGGGTCCAGTACCAACCTGATTTTCCCAGTCTATCTGTATGTTGAAATCTCCAATGACCACCGTAACATTGCCTTTCTTGATTGTATCTCCTGATGTAACTTGTACCATATATCCTGGCTACTGTTTGGGGGCCCGTAGATAACTCCCATTAGGGTCTTTTTATCCTTGCAATTTCTCAGCTCTACCCACAATGACTCTACATCATCTGATCCTATGTCACCCGTCACTACGGACTGAATTTCATTCCTTACCAGCAGAGCTACCCAACTCCCTCTGCCCACCTGTCTGTCTTTCCGATAGGACGTATAACCTTGAATATACAGCTCCCAGCTCCCTCTTGCAGTCACTTCTCTGTATATGCCACAACATCATACCTACCAATCTCTAACTGTGCCACTAGCTCATTCACTTTGTTTCTTATACTATATGATAGTATACTACGTATAGTCATATTTGTACTGAACTGTAAACAAAAATGATTTCAAAGTACCTCAGTACATGTGACAAATAAAGTACTATTGTATGTATGATTACGTCTGCAACCTAGATTCCACCATCAATCCACAACCAATGTAGGCACTTTTAAAAAGAGGTGACTATTGAGACTTTCACTGATCCAACTCCCACCTTTGCACTCTGCTCAGGAGAGACTCCATATCAAAAGCAACATGCTGGTACCATTAAACAAGCTAAGATTTCCCAAGCACCAAGGACCAAGGTTCAACTGACAACAATTAATACCTGTTGAAAAGCAAAATAAGAACTGCATACACTGGAAATCAGAAGTAAATACAGAAATGTAGGCACCAGGAACTGCAGATGCTGCCTTAGAGAAATATGCAAATACAGTATTCATGTGCATGGTGGTGCAACAGAACAGTTGCTGCCTTACAGCACCAGAGAACCGGATTCGATCCTGACTATGCGTGCTGAATGTACAGAATTTGTATGTTCTCCCTGTGACCGCATGGGTTTTCAACAGGTGCACCAGTTTCCTGCTACACCCCAAAGTATGTTAATTAGCTTCAATAAAGTTGTCCCTAGTGGGTAGGATTGTGCTAGTGTACTGGGATAGCCGGTCGGTGTGGACTCGGTGGGCCAAAGGGAATGTTTCCACGCTGTACTTCTAAGCTGAAAATCTCAAAAAGTATATTTCACAGGTCAGGCAGCATCTGTGAAGAGACAAATAGATATAATATTATATGGTCTTTTCCCAGAATTCAGTTAAATAAAACATTATTTATTTCTCCACAGATGTTGCCTGAATCAGCATTTTCTATAATTAGTACCTATCCAGGTAATCATTGACAGGTGGCCACCTATTAACAGCCTTTGTTAAGTGTCATGTAGTTTGTTTCTACAAACTAAAATATAAAGGAAACCGTGCATTCATTTCAACATGAAAAATCGAATTAAATCTTGAAATTAGATCAGATCCTTATCAATAAATACAAAATGGATAAATTGCAAGCATCCCTAAAAACTGCTTGCAACCAAATTGCATTGGAACCTTGTTGCACTAGATTTTTCCCCAGGAACCTTGTTTGCCTCTTTTTTCCCCCCTGAAATATGTTTGTGGCAGGCTTTTCTCTTGAATCGGTTTGCACCAAGTTTTGGGGAAACCTGTAAGAAAGGTTGTGTAAGAAAGAACTACAGATGCTGGTTAAAATCGAAGGTAGACGCAAAATGCTGGAGTAACTCAGCGGGACAGGCAGCATCTCTGGAGGAAATAGCTAGGTGCTGTTTCAGGTCGGGACCCTTTTTCAGACCAGACATTGTCTGGACCCCGCGTCTCATCCATTGCCCCCACCCCGCCTCCCGTGCTCTCACCCCCACTACAATCAGTTTGAAGAAGGAACCTGACCCGTACCATCCATGTCCTCCAGAGATGCTGCCTGGCCCACTGGGTTACTCTAGCACTTTGTGTCTATTTTTGTAAACCAGCATTTGCAGTTCATTGAGTCCGCTCAAGGCTTATTGCCAGGAACTAGCTGATACCAGTATTCCCCGGGACCATTTCTGCTGCAGAGCCTACCAGGGGTGGTTCTGGACCTGAAACATTAACTGTTTCGCTTTCCACAGATGCTGCCTGACCTGACCAAGAGTCTCTGCATTTTGTTGCCTGGTGCCCAGCGGTCCCAAGGGGAAATAAAAATCCAGAAAGGTTCCCATGGAACTAATGGATGAAAACTGGAATCTAGGGAAACAATTGGTATAATCGGGTTTTGAAGGAAGAATCTGTTAGAAATGGGGTTTTATGAGAAAAGATTCCAGGGTGCAACCGGGTGCAAAATGCTTCCAATGAAAGAAATCGATTTAGATTTCCTTGCTACCAGGTTTTTCCACAATGTTAACACAAGGTTTTTATTTTTGAACTGGGTTTACCTTTAGGAATCCCTTTGTGCCAGGTTATCCCCATGGACAAATTTGCAGGAAATGTTACGAAGAGCCTATTTGTTCAAGGCATTTCCCCCAGTAAGTATTTGCACCTGGGGTTGCTGCTGGGACCTATTTGAACCAGGTGTTTCCCAGAAACATGTTTCCATCATTTTTTTCCCTTTGGTAACATTTTGCACCAGGAATTTCCTTTGTAATCTTTTTGAACCAGGTATTCCCATCGAGCCCATTTGGACCAGGATCTACCCTGGAGTTTCTTTACAGCATTTTTTTCATGGTTTACATTAGGTTTTTCTGCTCAAACTTATTTACAACAGATTCTCTTTTCTCAAATCTGTTTACATTAGTTTTATCCAGGTGTACTTTGTTGGCTCAGGGTTTCCCCAGAACCTATTCCCAATAGGGTTTACCTTCAAACCTGATTGCACCTGTTATCTGTTATTGTAGTCAATGCCTACTATGTTCTGTTGTGCTATGCAAAGAAAGAATTTCATTGTCCTGTCAGGGACACATGACAATAAATTATTTTGACTATTGACTTTGACTATCTCTGGTATGATATTCAATATACTAATAGTATCCCTCCAAACCAGCCTTTTTCCTCTAGCACCTGTTCACACCATTTGTTCTTAAACCTATTTTGTGTTTGTTGCAACTCGTTTCCCCACCCGAACCTTGTTTGCTCCAGGTTTTGCACCCAGAACATAGTTGCACCAGGACTTTGCTCTGGAACCCATTTGCTCTAGGCTTTACCTCTGGGACTTATACTGATACATTTCCCATAGAGTGACTTCACACCAGGTGACATGGTTGTGTCAGGATTTAGCCATGGAATGTTGTTTTGTATCAAGGATTTCCAACGTGGTTTTAAAACCATATTTTGCCAAGGAAAGTTTATCAAGGCAGGTTTTTTTTCCTGTCGCCTCTTTGCAGCATGACCTTGTTTGTATTAGGATTTCTAGCAAAATTAGTTTTCTATTTTCAACTGCTGTTATCACCGGAACTTTTATATTGACTCGCAAACTATTTTGAACGTGGTATCTCTTTTGGCTAGGATTTTCATTTGGAATATGTTCATACTGGGTTTTCCCCCAACAACCTCTTTACATAAGGGCATTAGAGTCATTGAGTCATATAGTGTGCAAACAGGCCTTTCAGCCCAACTTGCCCATGCCAGCCATCTACACTAGTCCCACATGCCTGCGTTGGCCCATATCCTTCCAAACTATCCTATCCAAGTACCTGTCCAAATGTTGTTATAGTACCTGCCACAACTACCTCCTCAGGCAGTTCGTTCCATATACATACCACCCTTTGTGTAAAAAAAGTTGCCCCTCGGGTTCCTATTAAATCTTTCCGCCGACACCTTAAACCTATGTCCTCTGGTTCTTGATGCCCGCACTTTGGGTAAAAGACTCTCTGCATTTACCCTATCTATTTCTCGCATGGTCTTATACACCGCTAGAAGATCATCCCTCATCCTCCTCTGAGGAATAAATTCCTAACCTGCTCAACATCTTCCTATACCTCAGGCCCACAAGTCCTGGCAGCATCTTTGTAAATCTTCTCTGCATCATTTCCAGCTTAACAATATTTTTCCGATAACAAGGTGACCAAAACTGAACCCAATACTCTAAATATGGCCACATCAATATCTTGTACACCTGTAACATAACCACCCAACTTCTATACTCAATACTCTGACTGATAAAGCCCAATGTACCAAAAGCCTTCTTGACCACTCTATATACTATGACATTACATTAAAGCAACTATGCACCTGGACTCCTAGATCCTTCTGCTCAACAACATTCTACAGAGCCCTGCCTTTCATTGTGTAGGTCATGCCCTGGTTAGACTTCCTAAAAAGCAAGACCTTGCACTTATCTGTATTAGCACCCGGACCTTAGCCCACCTGCCCAACAGATCAAGATCCTGCTGTAAATTTTGACAACCATCTTCGCTATCCATAATGCCACCCAATTTAGTGTCATCTACAAATTTACTGATCACACCTTGCACGTTCTCATCCAAATCATTGATATAGATGACAGAGCAATGGGCCCAGCACCGAACCCTGAGGTACACCACTCGTCGCAGGCCTCCAGTCCGAAAAACAACCTTCCATCATCACACTCTGCTACCTTCCATGAAGTCAATTTTCTACCAGTCGGGTAGAAGCCCTTGGATCCCATGTGGTCTAATCTTCCAGGGCAGTCTACCATATGGAATCTCTTCAGGTTGTTTTCATCATAGTTACCTTACCCCATGAGACATGGATAGTGTACAGCAGACATGTCAGAGAGCTTAACTACTTCCGCATACAATACAATACAACACAAATTTATTTGTCACATGCACCAAGGTACAGTGAAATGAATTTGCCATGTAGCGATACAATTGAAAAAAGAACACACAATACACAATAGAATTTAACACAAACATCCACCACAGCATTCTTCACTGTGGTGGAAGGCAACAAAGTTCAGTCCATCCTCCTCCTTGATTATGTATTCGGACATGACTTGTCCGTGCAGAATACTTCACAATAAGCGGCAAGACAAAATTCCAGACACACGGAATCTGTCCCAGACAAATCTCCCCAATATATACACTACATTGTTGAAAGATTCCCAGATTAGGCGGGCAGGACATGTCAGAAGAATGTCTGATGACAGTATATCAAAGCAGCTACTTTATGGAGAGCTGGCAGTGGACAACCGGTCACGTGGCGGACAGAAACTCTCTTGACAACATCCGTGAACACACATCAATGGAAACCACAAGCATTAAATCACTCTAGATAGACACAAAATGCTGGAGTAACTCAACAGGTCAGGCAGCATCTCTGCATAAAATTAATAGCTGATGTTTTGGATCGAGACTGAGGGCTCTCAGTCTTATAAAGGGTCTCGACCTGAAACGTCACCTATTCCTTTTCTCCAGAGATGCTGCCTGACCCTCTGAGTTAATGCAGCATTTCGTGTCTCTCGTCAGTGCAAACCAGCATCTGCAGTTCCTTCCTACACATTAGATTGCCCTATTTGGCACAGCTGCATAAAAATGAGGAATATGATTGGAGGAAGCAGAAAGAGAATCTTGAAAGTCAAGAACCTTACAGCCCAGAATGGTTTTATCAGCCATCTCCATACACATCGCAATAATGGATGTTGAGGTCTTATTTTAGAACGAGTGACGAACAACAAATAATTAGAGAAAGCTATTATAGACTTATTAAATTCAAATTGTATCTAACATGACAATCTTTTGATGAATTCGCAAAAAGGATCAATGAAGGAAAAGTTACAGATGTGATAAATATGGATTCCAATTTTTTTTGATGTGCTGCCATATATGGTCTTATAATTTGGAGTGATGACCATGAAATACAAGCTCCATGGCAGCATGGATAGAACATTGGCTGAGTTTCAAGAAAAGGAGAGGAGTGAAAGATTGATTTTTGGACTGGAGAGATGTATATAATGGAGTTCCCCTGGAGATAGACACAAAACACTAGAGTAATTCAGCGGGTCAGGCAGCAAAGGAAAGCTGGAGAAAAGGAATAGGTGACATTTCAGGTTGAGACCCATTTTCAGACCCCTGGTCTTGGTATTAAAGGCCAGGGGAGCATTGCTAACTTTATGTTAATGTTTTGAACTTGGGTACATAAGACACATTTTCCACATTTGCGAATGACACATAACTGGAAGATGTACTGACAGCAATAGACATCAAAGAAATATAAATACATTGATAGAATAGAGATAGGCAGTTAAAATTTAATGCTGACCAAGGTGAAATCCTGTATTTTGTAGCAAAGAAAGAAAAGAGGCAATATAAATTAAATTCAAGGACACAATTCTCAAACACGTACAAGAACAGTGGATATATGCCCAGAATGAATTGGAAGGGACAGGGCAGGTTGAGAAAACAAAATTACAAACATACAAAATCATGGATTGTATAAAAAGAGGCACCAAGCGCAAGAGCAGAGCATTGCGTCAATTTCTGGGCACCACATTTTAAGGAAGATATGAACATTTTGAAGTGGATGTGGAAAAGACTTACCAAATTGATTCCAGGGATGAAGGATTTTAGTTCCCATTCCCTTCCCCTTCCCATACAGACCTTTCTGCCCTGGGCTTCCTCCACTGTCAGAGTAAGGCCACACACAGATTGGAGGAACACCACCTCATATTTTGCTTAGCCACCTTGCAACCACGTGATATGAACGTGAATTTCTCTCATTTCAAGTAACCCCTGCATTCCCTCTTTCCCCTCCTCCCCACCCTAGTCATCCTCCTAGTTCCACTGTTTGCATCCCCGTATCCCTTCATCACCTCTTCCCCAGCCAACAATGGGTCATTATGGGCTCCACCCTCTCTTGATGTGTTGATGGCCCTGACTTATTCTGGCCTTTTCCAAACTTTAGACTCCCCCCCCCCCCCCCCCCCCCCCTCTACTTTCAGTCTGAAGAAGGGTCTGACCAAAGATATAGCTCTAGTATCTTTGGGTCTGACTCGAAACGTCACCCATCCTGTTCCTCCAGAGATGCTACCTGACCTGCTGAGTTACTCCAGCGCTTTGTGTCTATCTTCAGTATAAACCAGCATCTGCAGCTCCTTCCTGCACAAAGGATTTTAGTTATGTGGATAGATTGGAGTAGCTGCAGTTGAACTGCAGAAGTAACAAAAGAGTTGTAAGGGGATTTGATAGAGGCGTTTGAACGTGGGAAGGGTGGACAGAGAGCAACTGTTTTCATTTGCAGAGGGGTCAAGAGGTAGGAAGATGATTGGCAAAAGGATCAAATGTGACGTGGAAATTTTTTTTTTTTGCAGTGAATGATTAGTTTCTGGGGGGAAATGGGCGAGGTGAAAATAGAGGAAGATTCAATTGTAAATTTCAAAAGTGAGCTGGATAATATTGGGACGAAAATAATTTGTATGGGATTGGGTGGATCATTCCTAATTGAGCTGGTACTGATTCGATGGCCTGAATGGTCTTCGTGTATGCTATAACCATTCTATGATGTTCTGCCATGAAGAGGCGATTACCAAACCACACTCAAAGCATTTAATATTCTCATGTCATTAATAACTGGAGTAAATAATACATTTTATTAGATTGTTATAGTTCATGATGATAGGTAGCAAATATATTTTCCTTTAACTTTCCAGACAGAAAGATTATATCCAAAGTGTGTCTGGGTTTAGAAGCCAATTTTTTGATTAAAGAACATACATGAAAAAATACTTTTGTTGTTTTGTCCAGATGAAGTTTAATGTCCTGCAGCTGCCATCTTGTTGAGGAGCTACAGTCAAAGAGATTAACATTGATGTAATCAGTCCAGAATTATAAAGCTGATTTTGATAATTGTTTTATAGTTTAATATATACATTGCCCTTTAGCGATTAAAAAGCCTTAAATAATTAGTTTAGAAAATCAATTATTTATATTTTGTAAAATTAATATGAAGTTTAGTTGCACATCTGTACAACAGCTGAGAGAAGCAGCATTATGTAATAGTTACTGGCATTCCACCCATGTACAGAAAACCATGACATTTTTGGCTACTTGGTTCAATTTTATTGTTGGATGTGCTGTAATAAACTTTAAAATAGGGGGTTGCACTTGCCACATATTTGCTCCATGCTAAAACATGTTCCAAGTGGTATATCTGCAAAAAATAAAGATTCCATGAGAATATAAAACAGCATGGTTCATCTGACCACTCCATCCAGAGACAACATGTGTAAGAAAGAACTGCAGATGCTGGTAAAATCAAAGGTACACACAAAATGCTGGAGTAAGTGGGACAGGCAGCATTTCTGGAGAGAAGGAATTGGCGACGTTTCGGGTGGAGACCCTTCTTCAGCCGACCAGAGACAACCTGTATTCTATTCCAAAGTAATCTATTTGTGCCATCAAATTATCTCAAAATGACAAGATATGAAGGACATTATAATAGAAACTAGAAACATAGAAAATAGGTGCAGCAATAGCCCATTCGGCCCTTCGAGCCTGCACCGCCATTCAATATGATCATGGCTGATCATCCAACTCAGTATCCCGTACCTGCCTTCTCTCCATACCCCCTGATCCCTTTAGCCACAAGGGCCACATCTAACTCCCTCTTAAATATAGCCAATGAACTGGCCCCAACTGCCTTCTGTGGCAGAGAATTCCAGAGACTCACCACTCTCTGTGTGAAAAATGTTTTTCTCATCTCGGACCTAAAAGATTTCCCCCTTATCCTTAAACCGTGACCCCTTGTTCTGGACTTCCCCAACATCGGGAACAATCTTCCACTTCTAGCCTGTCCAACCCCTTAAGAATTTTGTAAGTTTCTATAAGATCCCCCCTCAATCTTCTAAATTCTAGCGAGTACAAGCCGAGTCTATCCAGTCTTTCTTCCTTCAAGTAATGTTTCAAGTAATGTTTCTACTAGAGTTGAAAAATATTTTTGAAACTGCACAATTTTTATCGAACTTTACATCTAGTGTCAGGGGTTGTGGGGAGGAGGCAGGAGAATGGGGTTAGGAGGGAGAGATGGATCAACCTTGATTGAATGGTGGAGTAGACTAGATGGGCTGAATGGCATATTTCTGCTTCTATCACTTATTAAGTTTAGTTTAGTTTTGAGATACAGCGCAGAGACAGGCCCTTCGGCCCACGCCAACCAGCGATCCCTGAATATTAACTATTCTACACCCACTAGGGACAGATTTTACATATACCAAGCCAATTAGCCTACAAACCTGCATGTCTTGAAGTGTGGGAGGAAACTGAAGATCTTGGAGAAAACCCACGCAGGTCATGGCGATGTAGGGGTTTGGTTCCCTTTGCTCCACTTCGGGCCCCATTGCCCGAGTGATTCTCTCCCTTGTTGGTGGGTCAAACGGCCACCACTCCACTCGAGCGGTTCACAAGAGAGAATACAAAAAAAAGGGGGTTCCCCTGGGTTCTAAGATCTCGGAATTATGGTGGGATATGATAAAAGGTTGACTTGACCAGAGCGTGCTGATGTGAGACAACAGAAACCAAGGCAGACTAGTCTAAAATTTACAGGCTTTATTGAACAAATGGGAAATCGAATCTCACCAACACTACATAATACGTGACTAAACTTATGCTTTAAACTAAGACATGTGTAAGAAAGAAAATTATCGGGCATGTCATAAAAACTTACTTTACACAATTTTAATTACAAATGCACCCCCCTTTCCCCTTTTTCTCTCAACCACTATCCTATTTCGGGAACTTCACAGGTCGTCTGGGGTACTTACAGCTAGATCGATTTTTTTAAATTTTTTTTTTTTAATTTCAAAATATACTTTATTCGAATGATAAATATATACAATACATTAACCTTGTGGAAAATCCATCCGACATTTACGGAGGCTGTACAATACGGAGGCTTTGATCAATACAGTTTAGACATTTCTTTTCCCCAAGTTTCCACAAATCAGTCCCCCACTCGTGCCACAATGGCGTGGGATACCTTCCCTTATATTGAGGGGCGTCTGCACCATACCGTACCCCCCATGTCCAGCAGCGGAAGGACCTTAGACTGTGGCCCTCCCCCACCGAGCCTTGGCGTTGGCTGCACCGAGCTTCAGTGCGTCCCTCAGCACGTACTCCTGCAGTCTGCAGCGGGCCAATCGGCCCACAGACAGGCTTTGAACCTGTTCTTCCTTTGTGATCCCTTGTGGTTTTATTTGCAGCCAGCATGTCTGTTTTAAAAATGTCCAGGTCCTTCTCCCATAGTTCTTCCATAATTTTGGAGGATTTGCCCCAATAACTTACAGTGAGAACATACAAACTCCGTACAGACAGCACCCATAGTCGGGATCGAACCGCATCTCCGGCGCTGCATTCGCTGTAAGGCAGCAACTCTACCGCTGCGCCACCATGCGTATGACCTTATGACCTTCAGCTGGTCAGATGTCAGCGTATGAATTTACACCAAGAAGGTGGGATTCAAATTCTCTTGAAGAATTTTGAGTTAGGAGTCTCTGAATATTGTCCAGGTTAATGGCATCAGATGCATGCGATGTGTAAGTCTTCTTCTTCTTGCATATGGCGTGCACAACCTAAATTTGCAGGTCAACTTGAACTATTTGATCTATTTGTTTGTGCACGTAGGGTAGATGATTGCATTAGTTGAAATTCCGTGCTGTAATTGGTATAGGTGTTATATTTGACCACGTACGTGAAAGTTGCAATCTCCCACCCTGATGTGCAAGTGAAAAAGTGTGCCTTTTAAAATCTGCAGGATGCAATTCCGGGTAATATTCAGGCAATAACGTTCACTCGTGGCACCTGGGACTAACTAAAATTTTCTCTGTGCTTATTTTGGGGAGAATACTTAATCTGCTGGCAGGAAAATGCATGAGTCACAGCTAGTGCCTTTCTTGCATTACATTCTGCTTCTTCTATGCAGTCAGGATAATGGCAGAGGATGTCCAAAATGCAGAATATAGCCATGCCATTTTCAAAATGCCATTTTTCAGAATGCAGCCGTGCCATTTTCAACTCCGTGAATAAATGGTCTGAACAAAAATTTTTTTTAAAAATGTTTACCATTTTTCATGAGCTAAAATGATCCGAGATAGAGTTGATGAGGAGGAGAGAATGTCGCCACTAGTGGGAGAGGCTAATACCAGACATCATAGCCTCAGAATTAAATGAAGTTCCTTTAGGAGGAGATTAGGCCGCAATGGCTGCCTCGCCACCAGTCTGTCTCATCCATTACTTTCTTTGTTATTTTTTAATATGTGTTTAATATATGTTTGTTTTGTGTGGGGGGTGGGTTGGGGGGAACTTTTTTTAATCTCTATTAATTTTTTTAATAATTGACGTTTTTCCGTATCGACTTTGGGAGCTCCAACAGAGAGAGCTTGCAGGATTTAACATCGTGGAGCTTGCGATCACTGTCGGGGATTGACCTCGGAGCTCCAGCCGCGGGAACCTGCGGAATTTAACAGCGTGGAGCTCGGGGTCCCTTGGTTAGGGATCAACTTCGGGAGCTCCAAGCCACAGGAGCTTCGATTGCCCCAACGTGTGGATTCGATCACCGGCTACGGCGAACGTCGATCGCCCCGACTGAGGATGGTTCGACTGCCCTGACCACGGGAGAAAAGGAGGGATGAAGATAAGACTTTATTGCCTTCCATCACAGTGAGGAATGTGGGAATCCACTGTGGTGGATGTTATAGACAATAGACAATAGGTGCAGGAGTAGGCCATTCAGCCCTTCGAGCCAGCACCGCCATTCAATGTGATCATGGCTGATCATCCCCAATCAGTACCCCGTTCCTGCCTTCTCCCCATATCCCCTGATTCTGCTATCTTTCCCCTACCCAGCCCTCGCTTGAAAGTATCCAGAGAACCTGGCCTCCACCGCCCTCTGAGGCAGAGAATTCCACAGACTCTCTGTGAGAAAAAGTGTTTCCTCGTCTCTGTTCGAAATGGCTTACGTCTTATTCTTAAACTGTGGCCCCTGGTTCTGGACTTCCCCAATATCGGGAACATGTTTCCAGCCTCTAGCGTGTCCAAACCTTTAATAATCTTATATGTTTCAATAAGATTCCCTCTCATCCTTCTAAACTCCAGCAAAAACAAGCCCAGCCGCACCATTCTCTCAGCAGATGACAGTCCCGCCATCCCGGGAATTAACCTTGTAAACCTACGCTGCACTCCCTCAATAGCAAGAATGTGCTTTCACAAATTAGGGGACCAAAACTGCACACAATACACCAGGTGTAGTCTCACTAGGACCCTATACAACTGCAGAAGGACCTATTTTCTCCTATACTCAACTCCTCTTGTTATAAAGGCCAACATGCCATTTGCTTTCTTCACTGCCTGCTGTACCTGCATGCTTACTTT